>CAXAMN010000781.1:394087-405435 GCA_963970005.1 Durusdinium trenchii
GTAACAAGAAGCTATTAGAAACAAGTGCCACGCTAGTAGTAACAGGTAGAAACAAGTGCCACGCTAGTAGTACATCATAGCATTCATGTTGCCCTACCCGAACGGGAGGCCTCCACAGCTCCATGGGTCGGACAGCTCATCATTCGACGATTCGTCGGGGCCCAGGTGGATGGCGGAACGGGACGTGCCTGTCGGGGCTCCACACCGACGGACAACCGCGCCAGTTACTTTGTGGTGGTCCCCACGAGGTCTTTGGAGGCGCTGGGGCGGGCGCTTTTCTATCCTTCTAAAGCAGCTTCTGCATGGTCTACAGCTCGGTGTTTCTTTTTGCCTCAAACGGACTTTACATATAGGGGCCTCATGCAAAATGTGACCAACATATCATCAGTATCAATGTGTGTGAAGAATCTGTCACTGCAGGGCCACTGAACTGGCACTTTGCTTTGTGGCACGTTACACTTCAGTTTTTGTTTGTTTCCTTTTATTTTCTCCATTTCAAGGATGGACCGGCGCGGAAGCGCCCCTCGCGGGTGGACCACCATTCTCCTCGCGAAAACGGCCCAGCGTGTTCGCATACCAGGAGTGTAGGGCCAGATGCACTGCGGCGCCGCTGTGCTATGGCATTGAATTCAGCCTCTCGACAACAGACGGAGACATGGCTGTTTGTTCCTTAAAATAGTCTAAACAAACTCTCTACAACATGCAGCTGCGCTGAGCAAGGAACCCGCTTCATACCAGAGTCAACTATATAACTATATCGTTCAATGGTGACTTGATGCTGTTATTATAGTAATCGAAAAGAAGACAAGCAGCCAAGTCATCCTGCCAATGCTGTGTCGTGGTTTTGTGGCGGAATTGGCCACTAGGGAGTAGACCCTCCGATCCAGCGCGTCGTCTTCACCTCCGATCCGAGTTGGACGTCTCAAGCGAGGCCGAGGCCTCCGTCACCACCCTGCCGAGGCCTCGGGCGTTGTGAGATTTGGGTGCAACCCATCCAGGCCACAACCAGCTTAGATGGCTTCAGCTGTGGCTCGGTTTGGGGAGATGGGTATTGGGGCGCTATTGTGTTCCGACATGGCCGGATTATTGTAGGCTTGCTGGGAAAGGAACGTGACATTAGGGTCTTTTTCAACGATGGCATGCGGTACACTCATTTGGTCTTTTCTCCCAGCTGTGCTACATGAAGAATCGGACTTCGTCCGGGGACGACACAGCCAGGGTTTATGCAAAGACTTGTGGAGAGACGATCACACACGGATGTCGAGAGATGGTTTGAAGGGTTGCTTTTGACTCCAGTCAAGTGTTGCGAACACCCACTGAGTTTCGTCTCCGTAAACACGTCGCGTGGACATGGTCTGAGGTTTCGTCTACAACTACCAGGATGTTCCTGTTTTTACAGAGAAGCCTTCGACGTTGATCCCATGACATGGAACTCCCAAAAGGGATGGTTCCTTCCGAAAGGCCTTAATGAGAATGTCTTTGACAATTTGAATGCACGAAAAAGAACTTGGTCCAAGAGGACCTGAACAATTTTGCTCCTGACCCCCTGGTCAATTGCAGGGGTCAAAACAGGTAGTCGTCTTCTGACCCCTGTGATTGACCTGGAATTTGTACCTGTCCGAGACAGGCATTTCCGATCTGAATTCGACCTGTAAACTGTATAGGCGATTCGTCCGTCGCAGGTGCGACCTGTGTGGAGCGCGTCAAGCCCTTTGAGCCAACCAATCCAACGCGGATTGTCCTTTGAGACCGTGCAGTTCGAGCCGAGCTCCGGCAATGTCTCGCTGCATTTGCGTAGACCTCCTACGGTGCAGCCGGGGCATTTACAGTGATTTGTAGGCCAGGCCATGAATTCGCAGCCACAAAAGACCCTGGAAGGCCTCAAACAACCCCCAGATTGGCATCTGAGATGAGGGGCTGGCAGGGCGTAGGGGCGGCGAAGGAAAAATGCGGCGTCATCTCGAGGTTTTGGAGGTTCTGATGTTCTGATGTGATTCTGAGCTATTGAAGTCTGAAGATCCAAGCAAGTTTTTCATATGCTTTGATCATGGCTGCCATACTGCCAATTGCATCAGATCAGTGGCTGACACAAACAGATGTTTTGCAACAATGAGGAACAAGAAGCAAGATGACGATGATGAAGCAATACTCTTTCTTTGAAGTGCTGTACCCACTCAATTCTTTTCGAATTCCCACTTTGAATTTAAAGAACAATACGTTCGCTTGTTTGTGATGTCAAAACAGTTTTCACAGTTCCACTGCCAAAGCACCTTATAGTAGGCAGACCCTAATTACCACAGTTGCAATCATCAGACAGATCTAGCCAATCATGGAGCTATGTTCAGAAGGTCTCCTTTTGCGTGTGGGGGAAGCATGGCCCCAAAGGGCAAACGTGTTCAACGTGCCGTCTTAGACAAACGGACGCGAACTGAACGGGGCTGGCATCGCTACGAACGAGCTCCTGGTCTTAGACAAACAGACGCTACGACTCACCTGTCATGAGCTCATGGCGAAGACTCGAGGAGCGAAGGAGGAAGAGGAAGCAGGTGGGCGACACCCTTGAAACACACGATGGTGGCTATGGTCTTTTCACGACATTAGTCTACATGATGTGTTTTTGTTTGGCAGGCACCTCTCGAGGATCACCCTTCCTTTTTGGAAGCTGTCAGATGTGCACTTTCACCCCGCGCTTACTGTTTTCCAACATTTCTAATCAAACATGATCAAACTTGAGGGGGCAAATTCCACAGCAGCTGATCGATTTCGCAATCCTGCTTTGCTTAGCGTTGTTTGGAGGGCAGAAGGCCGTTTCCTTCGTGAAACGGCCAACCTCACAACAGCTCTGGAAGAGGGGCTTTGAGAAGGTCAAAGCACTGCAAGGCGAGGATATACGGGTATAGACCGGCACAAAAATGGGGGGAGCTGCTGGTTTAATAGATTGCTGGCCCAGATTTCAGGACAAACTTCGGCGGTTCAAGCCATGGGACGTTGTGAAACGTCCACATTTGTGGTGGAACTGGTGCTGCTGGAAGGTCAACCCAGAGAAAGGAAGGACATGGAACAACATGACTTGAATGAGAAACCCATAGAAACCCTTGAGATACCTGCGGGTCTCACAGTCTAGAGACCTCTCTTCGAACAAAAAAGAACAAACAGTTTTTACCCCTTGCTTTACATCCTGTAGTAGTTTTGTAAGCCTATAGGCCACCCACTGAGCAAGTCCTTCTTGGTGGTGTATGACCATCTGAAGAGCTCCGAACCTGCCGACTTTGGGGTTCTCGAACCTGTCAGGTGGCACATATCGCCGTGGACGAGCTCGGGCACATACCCGTGGAGGTGCGGGCACATAGATTCGTGGAGTTCTAGACTCTAGACAAAGACGTGCTGATTCCAGTGGCGCAAAGTGACAGGGCCTGCCAGAAATTGGACGCAAGACAATGGCATATATGGTCTACTGTATACAGCATATTATACACATGCGAGCCCCCCAGAACAGTCAATCTTTTGAGGACATGGAGCTTTGCTGTTGTAGGACCGGCGTGAGTGTAGATTCACTTCTTCATTAAACATTGTTTGATTTGCGAATGATTTACTCACCCTTGACCATAATCCGAGCTTATTGAGTCGATTAAACATTTTAGTTTATAGTGAAAGCACCTGGGAACTCTAATCTGTTCCGGAAATAAGCAATGTGTTTCCTACCAAAACTTGCATGCACACAAACACTTAAATACATGAAGGTCAAGCATTTTTTTAAAGTACAGGTGGCAAGTCAAGGACAATTCACTATCATTGTTGTGCATCATGATGATTTGTATGTATATATTACTGTAATGAATACATGCAATACAATAAACCATATGCATACACATACACCGTAAATATGGTACTCCACTACATAAAGTCACACCCAAAAACATGGTGACACGGGTTTTTGCAACCGTACGTTTGTGATCGCAAGTCGCACCTCGTCTGCGTTTTAAGTACTGTTTCAAAAGTGCAAATTATGCGAGGAACGACGAAAAGTTATATCCACTCATTTTTCTCCTTCGAATTACGCCGATAGATCCATTGGAAGATTCTCTCCCAGATCTTCCCGTTCAGGGTTTCACCCTGACGTGTCTTCATCTGTGTCGACAAAAACTTTTTCAAGTGGCGCCAACATCTGTCAATCTGCTGCATACCAGCGAGGCGACAACGCTGTGCAACCCTCACAGGCTTGCTCCATTCGCTTTTGGAATGGACAACAGATCTCACCTGAACCCCAGTCGGCATGATGCGCGTGCGCTGTGGATAAAACTTGGCCCACTTGGCCTGTAGATCATTGTAGATTTATATCTAGCCTTGTCCATATAGACTCTTCGTCTGTTTCTCGGGCACTGGCTCTCTTGCTCGGGCACTTGCTCCGCTGCGGAAAAGACACGAAAGAAACATGAAAAGCACTTGTAAGCTTCCAACATGTACCACGTGTGGTATGCAATCGTGCGTGTGCTCGACAGAGGACACCGTGTTGTGATCGATGACAAGGTTATGAAAACGATGACAATGTTATTCAAGGGACGATAACGTTGTGAAACCGATGACAATGCTATGAAACCGAAGACTACAAGTCGTGAAATCGATGACAATGTTCTTCTCAGCATGACATCCACATCCTCATTCCATCACAACCCCCCACCCCATTTTAATCACACGACTAATCGATGACAATGTTATGAAACCGATGACAATGTTGTGAAAACGATGACAGTGTTGTGAAACCGATTATTGCATATCATGAAATCGATGAATGGAAGCAGAAATGGCAGAAATCGTGCATATACATGTACAAGAACCACCTAAAATGTGACAAAATGTGAACGCCTCCACGGTTGTGAAAATCTGTGCCACCAAAAACATGGTTGTGGCGCGTTTGCGGAGTGCGGGGCCTGTTTGCATTCTTTTGTTCAAGGGATCCATCACTATCAAACGTTGCAGAATGTCCGAGACCTGCACTTTGGAACAATTTTGTGTCCAACAATGGCACGTCCACAGTATGAACATGTTGGCAAGGCACACACAAAAAGGTGGTCAGGTTGATTTTGCTGTAGCGAAACAGCGATTGCCACGGAAGATGGATTTTGGAAGTTTTGGTCTTTCCCACACCACACCTTGAGCAGCACCATGTTGATGACTGCGCGTGCGGACAATGACAAGAATTGAATCTGAGGTCATGAAACTCACCATCTACTTCCGAATTTTTTCTGCAAGTCAGTGAGTGCAGAAGCAGAGCACTTGTGCAGAAGGTGCAACTCCACCCATCCCAACCCGCAATTTATGGCACGGACGGAGCAAATTTGATCTTGGGCAAACGGCTAAGTGAGCCCTCCACTGATAAGCTGAAGAGTTTTCAAGTCAACGCTTTGTAGATTGAATCAGAAGTCATGCCATGGTTCTTTTTAAACCAACAATTCAGCCAGCGCAGCCTGGATACGCCATTTACATCCAACAACGCACTCAAGTTATTAAATTTCCATGGGAAACAGCTTAGTTTTCAAAGCAAACAATAAGTCAAAATTGTATAAACAC
Source organism: Durusdinium trenchii (assembly GCA_963970005.1). NCBI lineage: Eukaryota > Dinophyceae > Suessiales > Symbiodiniaceae > Durusdinium > Durusdinium trenchii. Next base: position 399,656 of record CAXAMN010000781.1, read on the forward strand.
AGTATTTAGTGCCAAAGTGAAGAAAAACAAAAACGAAAAAGTCAAACACAAGTCCAAGGAAAGTCAATTGGCCCAGAGTCAAACCTTATGACCTTGTAAATATATGTATTACATCATATAAACTTTGTGATTAATTCTTTTTTGGCGTTGTTGTCCTTTCACGCTTTGTTTGTTTTTATGTTGACTTTCCTTAAATTATGGTTCACCTGACGTTTTCTAAATTAATAACACTAAAGAAGACAGCAAGAGTTTGCCCTAACAACCTTGCATTTTTTTTTGCTTGGAATGAGCTCATGCCTGACGATTGCCGTGCTAGTTGCACCAGATTTGTCGGTGTTTGTTCTTATTACCATCGCTTGGCTGGGAAATGAGACAAGACTTGAATAAATACCAATTACTGTATCAATCATATTAGATGTGTACTCACATAGAAGCAATATAGGATACAATAACCCTTTTGGTTTACATACTGTGCTGCCTTTGACATTGGTTGCTCTAGTGGCCACTGGTTTCCTGCGACAGTTCACAGATCCTTTGTATTTGTCCTGCTAGTCAGCCAGTCCGCCGTGGCCTGCGGCCGATTCCAAGAGTCTCCAAGAGTTCTAACGTGCCTTTTCTTTGCACAAAGACCTCCCCGTAGGAAATCTCTCCACCTGTTTCAGAGAAATGCACTTTTTTCCCCTTAATTTATGGAGCGTCCTATTTTCCACTCCTTTTGTTTGTTTTTTCATCCAATCACTGCAGTCGTTGGGAACCCTGAACTGCAGCTTGAGGCTCCTTCGACTCCAACGAACGGATCCCGAGCAGGCGCCGGTCCCAGCGGTCCAAGTGGTGCAGGGTGTTTTGATGTTTCCATTTGCCCAACAGATGGTGGCATCGCTACTAGGAGCAAGGATGCTACGAGGGGCTCCTGGCCTTACTACTAGTAGCAAGAAGCTACTAGGGCCTAACTAGGGGCTCCTGGCATCGCTACTAGGAGCAAGGATCCAATCCAGCACTCCTTCCATCTGTAAAACCCATGCGTCCTTCCGGTCGGTGCAGGCCAGAAAAACAGCTGAAAACGTCCTTCCGGTCGGTACAGCAGGTTGTAACTTCCTACACCAAATGCGAGAGACGACTTGAGGGAACCGCACATGTGCTGCTGAGAGATCTTTGATGGTCAGGACACAGGACAGAGTGACACCACGCCCTGCATGCTGAGCAAAGTGTCTAAGAAAAGGATCCAAGATAGGATAGAGCACAAGCTAAGAAAGTCATGAACCTAGAGTAAGAAGGCTTCCACTGAAAGCGCCACATGGAGGCAAGAGTACACTTTGTGTGAAAAACACACTGTGATTAGCCAAGACATGCTCATGTGCGACTTTCCTGATCCAAGGGTTCTGAGGGGTTCATATGGCTATGGCTATGCCAGCTGGGGCGTCCATTCCAGAAAATTATATAATATATCTATCCATACAAGGACGAGCTTTTGTTTGCAGGTATTCTGCAGGTGTCTTGAGAGCAAATCCTACAGCAGTCAGTCTTCTGGATCAGACTGGGCTGATCAACAAATGAAGCACCACATAAGTGGGAGTGCCCGAGCAGCTGAGACAGCAACCCCAAAGAAAACATCCGACTGAACGGTTTTTCTTCATGGTGGTCCTTTTATTTAGGTGCCAGTTCCAAGAAAAGCACCCGACGGCTCCGAAGAGTGAGAGTGGACCCGCAGTTCCAAGCAGTGCTGGAATCTCCACCTCCAGGTTCGTGGCGGCCTGGGAGAAGGGCTTCCGCGGGATTTTGGCTGCCGTCTGGATGGACCTCCTACAGGACCTGTAGCCCTACATTTCCGCACGGCGCACGGCGCACGCTGCAAGATGTGATCGCATTCTGCACACTGCCTTCAGGCACAAGCCTTTCCGGTCAACAAGGCGATCCTGAAACAATCTGGAGATGGCTGCCCCAAGACCAATTTGTTTGACGGGGAGGGCTCATCTCTTCGTGAATTCTATTAGGGGGAACCAACAAATCTGCAACATGGATCAAAATGGAACCATTGCTTCTTTTCAAAGGTAGTAAGTCTTGCAGAGAGGACTTTCCTGACAAGGGGCTCTGTTGATCCGATGAAACTCTGAAGGAGCGGAGCCTCGGCTGTGCACGCGGGATTTTCTCGCCTGTGCATGCGTAAGGATTTGCTCGCCTGTGCGCGCGCTACATGGTACTGTGGAAGCAAATAGCAAAAAGAGATCGCCATCCCTCTGAGAAGGGCTCTTAATCCTGTGACCCGGACGAACCAAGTGAGCTGACATACTGTTCGGGTTGGTGACGGCCACAAGGACCGGCTGGCGGAGCGGCGGAACGACGCGGTGGAAGAGGTGCAGACCGGGGGAAAGACATGCCACACAAAGTTTGAGAAAACAATTAGAAAGATATGAGAACATCATTCTATGGTTCAGGAGTTTTCAGTGTTATGGCAACGAATTGCAAGGAACTTGTAGTGTAGCAGTCAGTCCATGAATTGCTTCCAGTTACAGGTCGAGATAGAACTACAGTGCGGAGAATCGCAATGCTGGTTGTTGTACAAGTCATTCTCCGATCAGGCCATCTCCATTGACAAGCGGAACAGCTTGTTCTTCCTTCTGCTGAATATCTTGGACAACAACAGGCCCACCGGAGCAACCCCTCGGAGCCGGTTGGAGACAAGCATGAGCTGGAGCAAAAGCTTATTTCGCTTCAAGGAGATCTCCCAAAGCTGCGCTTGTGTGCATCCAAGCTTGTGCTGGGTCACCCGACTTTTTAGAGGTTTGTGAATGTCCAAGTACTTCACCTCCACTCCACTGCCCCATGTGGTTTGTTGTGTTGGCCAAGCTGCTTCTGACTTTGCAGGCCATTGCCATCTTGTTTTTGCTTCCTGCTTTGCAATGGTGACCTGTCCGGATGACCATTTGGGGGGGTCACAGAGAATACCTGATATGCAGGCCTTTCGAGAAGATTGTGAACCTTACAGCTCTTGACGAGGGCGAAGGCCAATCGCTGGGAGATGGACGAGATGGGATGTCCAACCAGTCGAACATCGATCGTCACGATTGATCAATGGATATCAATGGTTGCTTGTTCTTGGACATGCGCCACATTGTTCCACACTTGTTTTGACTGGCGGTGGTGTGTCAAGGTTGATGTACACAGACTTGCAAGTGCGGTCTGCGGCTTGAGCCGCAAAGCATTTGTATCACTGATATCATTTGCCTTCGCTGCCGCTCCCAGGACAGTCTGAAGAGCCTTTGTGGAAGATCGTCATGAGTGCGACTGGGAAAGTCGCTCAAGATTCGAGGATGGGCACTGTGAGAAGTTGGGATTCGCTGAGTGGATTTGTTTGAGAAGGAGGGAATCCTCAATTACCGGTGTGGTTGACTTGCTTCATCCTCGGGCCAGCACATGCAACTATAAAATTATTGCATGCAGGACTAGAAGCAACAGCACACCAAGAATTGGTCACATTGCGTCCCCTTTGGAGCCAGTTAGCACAGTTCCAACTCCAACTCTCATCGGACACTGCAACTGACCATTTTGGAACCTAAACTGCAAGGCTTTATCTTATTTGTGACCCCGAACCAATGGGTTTTGATCTACTTTCCTTCTTCCAGGGATGTCTCCATTTTTGAGCTACACACCCAGTTGTGCAATTCTTTGGTGGGGGACCATGTTGAACGGCCGGAGGCAAGATGACCTGGGATCTTCAGCTCACAATGTGGAGCTCCTGGCCCAAGCGCAGGAGCTTTGGCGGTGACCGGAAGTTGACTGGGGAATGTGACTGGTGGATGGCCGCCGCCATGCTGGCAGCAGCACATTCCAAGTTCAAGGGGGGTTGCAACATTTCGGCGAAAGGATAGGAGATGTGCAATTCAATATATATATATATAATAATTCATGCCCAGATTGACATGATGACAAGACTGGGTCAAGTTAAAGAGCTCATTACTGCGTAGGGTAGGGTGATGTGCACTTTGCTGGCAGGGATGAACCTAAGCCTAAGCCGGTCTCAATATGAATTTACAATTATAATGCATTGGCTGCATTGGCATTAACCTGCCATTAAAACCCGTCATCACAATACCTGCAGATTTGCTTACATAGCCAGATTCTAACCATACCTCGGAATCGGAATCAGGGGTAATGTGTCGACTTGCTGTCCTGAAGTGAAAATCGCAGACTCAGGAGCTGGGAAGTGTGGAGGTGTCACGAATCAGCAGGAGATGCATTCGCGTCGGCGTGGAAATGGATCCGGCGATTTTGGGAATAGGTCTGGCGGATGTTGAGCTTCAAGCGGCTACTAGTTGCTGAGTGTCATGGGCCAGGAGTTTGGATAAATCTCGAAGCAATGTGTGGTTGACGGTGGGAGGTCCTTTTTCCTAACCCAGGCGATTCTTGGCCTACTCAGAGGGATAAAGGATACCTTTTGACCAAAATACAGAAATGTAGGTTGTTGCTCTTTTTTGTACAGTAAAAGCTTTGGTTCACGTTAGTTCACCATTTCGGGGCATTTCTGACATGGAAGAAGGCCTTGCCATGATCAACATGCACCTTTCTGGAACGACATTTTTTCGTGTGCTTCATGTGGAGACTCGACGCTAAGAGAGTGCTAAAATGCTGGAAGTGGAACAATTTTTCATTGGGATCCCCTCAATAAGTGTAAGTGGTAAGAGAAGTAAGAGAAGTAATAAGAGAAGTGTAAGTGTAAGAGAAGCGTAAGTGGTTGTTGTGGGATCCCTTCCGCTGTTTGGTCTACAAAACTTGTTCGACCACTCCCAGCACAGCGAGGAAGGCAAGCCTTGTCCTGTGACCCCATGTAGGAAGGCAAGACAATCAATATGTATCAATATGTAAGGAGGTTGCTGATCGAGCTTAGCTCTGGGGATATGATTAGATGTCGTCACCCAACCATGTGTGTGCTTTTTTGTTTTTTTTACATGAAGGAACTTTGAAAACAATGAACTAATATGCACTAATTGTTTGAACACATTCTTTTCAAACGGGATGGTTTTAGGAGATCGTGCGGGCTTCCTTTGATGAGGAGATTTTCCGAGCAACGCCGTGGGAACTTCCATGCGTGGCACGAGTTTTGGACCTTCTACCGTTCCTTGGAAGGCAGACGGCACCGTGGCAGACCGGCTGTGCATTTGCGTTTGAAACAGGAATGCTCAAGGCATTTTCGCTCAAGTGGTCACTTCCTGGACGGGGGGGGCAGGCATGGAGATTCAAGCACTCTCTGATGCCACGGTTTCCCAGCTTCATGAGGAGGATCTACGCTGCATGGTGGAGAGTGGACAATCTGTAAAGGATCTGCAAAAGCTCCTAGCCAATCGGATTGGATACTCGAGATTTCGACAAAGACTCGTCAGTGAAGAGCTGGGTGAGCTACGGGATGATATGCCTGTCAGACAACTACCAAGTTTGCAGTTGGTTATCTTGGACTTCTGTGCACCTGAGCAGGCCAAGTGGGAGGCACTACTCCTTGCATGTCAGAACAATCGAGTTGTTGAAGTTGAACAGTTGCTTCAGAAACCACTGGATCCAAATACGGTCCCTCGACCTGTTTGGCCTATGTCTTCCGCGGCGGAGTGGGGATATTTGGAAGTGGTAAGGTTGTTGCTCGAGGCAGGAGCTGACCAGAATGTTGAACAGCTTCACGGGACAACCGCCTAGATGCTTGCAGCTTATAATGGCCACTTGGAAGTGGTGCGGGTGTTGCTCAAGGCAGGAGCTGACAAGAATGCTGCAAAGCAAGACGGGGCAACCGCCTTGAT
>CAXAMN010000781.1:405445-417945 GCA_963970005.1 Durusdinium trenchii
GCTGACAAGAATGCTGCAAAGCAAGACGGGGCAACCGCCTTGATGATGGCAGCTCGGAATGGCCACTTGGAAGTGGTTGCCCGCTGAGAGAGTGCTGGTGTGGAATTGCAGATGCTCAGCCACCAAGTCGCAAGAATTGCATGTTCACGTGACACCAATAAGACACCACCTCGGAAAAAACAAAACAGGAATGCGTCACTGGAAACAGGTTCAAACACCAGTGCTGCCGCTGCTGGAAGATTGAGGAGCATTTATCTATAGTTATATGATGTTATATGTAATTATGTATGGAATGGTAGAGAATACTGGTCAATCGGCATCAATCGGCATTGTATGTGGGACACTCACAAACTCAACATCACCCTGCTCACCCTTGTATCACGCACGAAAAAACAGATGCGAAGGTCATTTAGAATTCCTTGCACTCTAACGGACAAGTAACTCAGTTAGATTTGCCATGTTCCTGAGAGGAGAGTTCATGTCCACCTGTAGCAGGAACACTTCACGGCACGAACGGCTCGAAGGCTTCCACATGTGTCGAGGAACAAGAACCGAATTGGATCAAAGGAGCGATCAGACCATGCTGTTTTTGAGTCAATGGAAAACTGCTATTTATTTGTATTTTTTCTGTTTAATGGTTGTTTTTTTGTGTTTTGTCATATCCCATGGTGCGCTGATCGCTCACATTTCCAAGGCCAAATCGATAAGGCTGGGGGAGGGATGTGAGGGCACTCGCCTCCTGTCATGTGCCGAAAGTGTATCTAAACATGCACACAACAAGATCTGAACCAGCCAGTTTCTACGTATCCAGTCACCTTACTGTAGGATCTGTGGCTCTAAATCAGCCCAGATACCAACTGCTTCTTGACCATACACTACTTTCGACCACTCAATCCGAAGAATGCCGGACCACAGTAGACTTGTTCCAGGGTTGGTCCATGAGTAGAGTTGGACATGAATTCCTACATCTACAGGTGCCAGGTAGTATTGCCTTTGCAGGATTGTGAGGTCTAATGATTCCTCATAACACGCCTATTCTATTTGGACATCGCCGATGCCAAACAGGAACATGTACTTTGCTCGCAAGCTCCGTAGCGCTTCGCTCCTTCGAAGTGTTGGCAAAGTAAGCACGCTCCAGCTGTTATCCCGCTTCATCCCCAAGGAAACCTTTGACATCGGGGAATCATAGACACTGAAATCAACTGAGAAGTCATTGGTTGGGGTAGGAACAATCCCGCTACTAGGAGCAAAGGGCATCGCTACTAGGAGCAAGAACGCTACGAACGGGGCTCCTGGCCTTACTACTAGGAACAAGGTTTTCTATTAGAAACTAATCACAATTAGAATCAAAGAAAAGACGCGTCAATCCCTTGGCACCTCACATCCCTTGGCAGATCGGATCGCTCATGTCCGCCAGGCCGTGCCAGAAGTGCCGCCCAGGTCCTGGCAGCTGCAGATTGAGGCCCTGGCCCAGGCGGGACTGGACTGACGAGCCACTTGGGTGGTGGATGAGTGCGAATGGCTTACCAGTGAGTGCTATTGGGTGCTCACCATGGAATGCCTTAAGACCATAGGAGACTTGAGCAATTAGAATCGTCACTGGCCCTTTCGAGTGGATCTTCATCGGTGCTTTTGGGAGACTGTAGCACAGACTCTATCATGTGCGAGATTGATTTGGCTGTAAGATGCTCTTTGAGGTCACTGTGTTCAAATAATATTAAATAGCTGAAGAACATACATCTATTGCGCCTTAGCGGCTTGCATGATTTTGGATGGTTCTTTTCTTAGGTGGCATTCCACATCATCCAATCAAGACATTTGCCCGTTTCTCCGGTCTGAGGCCAGCACATCCGCACAGCCCTATACCAGGGCCCCGACGCTTGCCAGTTGGGACGTTTCATGCTGCTGACTTCCCATGTGTCCCAGAAAAGAACAAGGGCGCTTTGGAGAGCAAAAGGACACACCCAGAACTTCCTTTTAGTGACTGTATCTTAGCTTCATCCATAGAAGCAAGGATGACAGTGTCGACGAGTGCCCAATTGACCGTTCTTTCTCACCCAGGACCACCCAAACATGTGACTACGATTCAGAGGACTCTATGCCGGGCTCCAAGCGAGGAGGGTCTTTGCTGTAGCAGCGTGCCACGGGGGTCAGTTCCAGTTTTGAGTCGGTATATAACTCACAACCAGTGTGACAAGGCCACGCAGCGTATTTATATCCCTGGGGATGGTACACTCCCGGGCGAAAAACCACGCACCATGGCTGCCATGCTGCAGGCTGTTTGTTTTGTGCCAAGACAAAGCCAGAGCAAAGATGCACATGCAATTCAGCCAGCCAATCATGCAGAGGTAGACTGGAGTTTGGCCAATGAGTCAGGCCAAAAGAGGCAACATAGACCAGTTAACTTGCAAATGTTCCATTATTTTATGTTTAACCGATTTAACATGACTTAGCGCATTTGAGTGCATTAAGATCTATGGCTTCGTCACAGCCTCTCACTTTTCCTGGCTCCTGGCAAATCCAGACACAATTCGCAGCACATGGTGTTGGAAGGATATGTTCATTTGCAGCGAGTCAAATCTGCTGTGAAGTTTGCCCTGCTCCAGGTCCAGCGGTGCTCCAAGTGAAGAGAATATCTTGCCACCTGTGACGTTGGAGACTCTCGGTGTAAAAGATGAGCAATGGCAATGGCATCTTAATCTTAGCCAAATTGATGGCGGGAATGCTCAGTCAGAGAAGCTGAAATCAGCAAAGGATCCAGGGACTGTTTTGAATGATTTGTCATGTTGATCGGGAAATGGCAACAGTAGCACGAACAGGGTACTGAAGTCAATCTTTTCAGACTCACAGTAACGCTAGCACCTTGTAGACACAGCGGTCAGTGCCCAGTGCAAACGAAGGCAGCTCGTTGGCTTGCAAACGACTGGAGGCATCGTCGGAAGGCGCTGCTGGATGACTATAACCCACTGGCAGAGAGGCAAAGAGGGTCCGCACGTGTGAAACGTTTAGCCTCCATACTCAGCTTCGCTTGAACATGCACGAGCTTCATGTCCAAGCTGAGGATTGATTCGATGATTCGATTCGATGACCAGAACGCTGCAGGATGTCACCGGTGCGGTGCTACGCCAGTTTCCAGGCGTAACAGGGGGCAGTGGGAGGTTTTCTGATGAAGGAATGGATTTGCATTATGATGATGTCAATGTGCGAATGCTCATTCATGAATTTTACATGTCAGGATTTGCAATGTGTGTTTTCGCCGCATCCGCGGCCATCTTATGTGTTCGACGCCTTTAGGGCCCTTGAGACCGCCAGTGGCTCGACATCTTGGAAAAGCAGTGCGTTGATCATCGATCACCACCTTCGTTTGTTGTTAGCACGTGGACCTCGAGAGCTACGTCGCTTTGATATTGGTAGCGGAGCTCATCACGATCCTCGTTGAATTTGTCAAGGGCACCCTACATCGTTGAACACCTCTTCAAGGACCACCTTGACTTCGAGAGTGAGCTCACCATAAAGATCGTGTTCGGCAGGACAGGGGAACCATGAGTCAGCAGCAAAGAAGAAGACGAGAACAAGATGGACCCCATGCTGACGTTCCTGTTCCACCTTCACCTGTCCGAGAAGCACCTTCACCCACTCGAGCGAACGGATCTTCCAGCCCTACGAATGGTGGCTATGGCAATGGCTTCCGAGGTCTTGACAGTGGCCTCGCAAAAGCTGCTCCTTCTTCGGATGGACTATGTCAGTCAAACTACCGCAGCTATAGAAGAAGACTTGAGTTGTATGCCCTCCAGTGCCATCGCCGTTCGAGCGAAGCTGAGATCGAAGGCGCCCTCCTTGTGGTATCGCTTCTTCGCGATATAGCCTGGGAAGCTGCAGAGCAATTGGACTTGAATGACATCACCACTTCAACCACACCTTTCGCTCCCATCCTTCGAATGCTTGACACCCTCTACCAGTATGAGGAGCAGGTCGAAACACCTTTCAGGTGTGAAGAGTTCTTTCAGAATTTCCAGCGAAACAAAGGTGAAGAACTTCAAGCCTACTTGGTACGTCATCGCACCGCCTTGAAAAAGTTGAAAGAAGTGAAGATTGATCTTCCTCCTCTTCTCGCAGGTTGGCACTTGTTGACCAGATCTGGCATTCCTCGATGGACTCACCTGCAGATCAAAGCTTTGTGTCACGGAGAACTTGAATATGAAGCTGTTCACAAAGCTCTTCTACGTGTTTTTGGCGGTGACCACAAGCCAAACCACAAAGATATCGGAGGAAAGCACTTCAAGGACGACCTGTTCTTCGAAGAGGACGTCGACGAAGAGTTCTATGAAGATGGCGAAGATGATGAATGGTGGTGGTCTGAAGATGCTTTCTATGAAGGCGATGAAGAACCTGAGGAATATGAAGTTCCTGAGGAGCTTGAGAATGCCATGGACCAGGTCGATGATGCTTATGTGACGTACCTGGAGTCAAGAAAAAGAATGAAAGAATTGGCATTGTCTCGTGGCTTCTATCCCATCGTCGCTCTTGCGCCCGACTATGGAGGTGGAACACACAAAGGAGGCGGAAAAGGTGATGGCAAAAGCAAAGGAAAAGGAAAGAGCAAAGGAAGCAAAGGAAAAGGCAAAGGAAAAGGCTTTGGCAAGAGATCCAACTTCGTGCCGCGAAGGCCTATGCAAGGATTGAGACGACCGCCCAACAGCACTTTGTCCAACTCCAATGTCAATGACCTCAAGTCCACCTTGTCTGGCTCCAACAGTGCTCATGGACCACGCTTCAAAAGATACAGAGTACAAGCGCAGGGAGTCAAAGAAGTCTCTGATGAAGTGACGATGGTGGAGGATGAATATGATGAGATTCCCAAGGATGAGATCTTCTTCAGTGATCTGGCTCCTGGCTTTGCGATCATTGACTCTGGTGCCACTCGCACTTTGGTTGGTGAAGAAGCTTGGAAGAAATGGGTGGAAAAGTATGACACGCAGCTCCTTGGAAACATCAAAGTCCACCCGCAACAGCGTGCGTTTCGCTTGGGAGGTGGAGAACTTCTTCAATCCGAGCTTGAGATGGAGTTGCAAGTGTTGGTCAAAGGCCAGAAACTGCCTTTGCGAGTTTCGGTTGTTCCTGGACCCACACCTTTTCTTTTAGCCCGACCGGTTCTGGAAGAATGGAGCGTGAAACAAGATTTTGCTTCAGGATCTTTGAAGATCGGTGAATCTGAGTGGTTCCAACCTCCTCGTGGAAAGAAAGGACACTACTTGGTCAATCTCCTCGACTACAACAGCCTCCCTGAAAATGAAGACCTGAATCTAGCTGTTGAAGAAACTTCGGAGATCATCATGAGTGTCTTTGAAATTGAACCGCAAACCAACTTGGACATCCATGAAGAGTGTGAGACAATCTTCCTGGAGACTGGTGATGACGACATTGGTGAAATCACTTCAAAAGTGCTGAACAAACTTCATGAACAACGAAAGTTGATTTTCTTTGAGGTCTATGTGGATCAAGGAGCACTTTCCTCACACCTCGCCAAGACCTATCCCGACATTGAGGTCTCGACCTTTGGATTGCCAGAATGGGACTTCAATCAAAAGCATGTTCGAGAACAGTTCATCGATCTACTCCGACGACAGAAGCCGCACTTTGTCTGGTGTGCACCGCCTTGCACTCGCTGGTCCAATATTCAGCGACTGAACATGCTGAAGCAAGATCTACGAGAGAAAATCCTCCGATTGCAGAAAGAAGAAGAAAAGACACATCTCACCTTGTGCAAGGACACCATGGATGTGATGGAGGATGAAGTTGATGGTGGCATGGTTCTGGAGCACCCTCACTTGGCTATGTCATGGACCACTGAAACCATGAACAGCATGCAAGGCATGGATGCCATCTGCAATCGATGCCGGACAGGTCTGAAGTCCTATGATCGTGAAGGTCATTGCCTCGGAAAAGTGAAGAAACCAACGAGACTAAGAACCAACAGCCCTGAGGTCTTTGAAGCTCTTGATCTTCCTTGCCTCTGTCTTCCTGGAACTCATGCCCCTATGGAAGGCAAATCGAAAGAGCTCAAGAGCATGCAGAACTATGAGGAATTGTTTGTGAAAAAGGCAGCCAGTGCAATCTACACTGACATGGAGAATCGCTGGCGACGCCGTGAGATTTGGCGCATCTTCGTGACCGAGGAGCTCATGGAAGAAGAAATGGAGAGAAAGAAAAGAAAAGTGAATGAAGCTGAACTGAAGTTGGCCAAGACTCACAGTAAGCAAGCAGTCAACATCGTGACAAAACTTCACAAGCAACTTGGACACCCAGGACGCGAGAAGTTGACACAATCTCTTCGAGACGCTGGTTTTGAAGATGAAATCGTCCAATGTGCCCGTGAATACAAATGCGATGTTTGTGCCGCTCACAGCATGAAGAAGCTGGAGAAACCTTCCTCCTTGCCTCAAGCAAGCCACTTCAACCAGATTTTGGAAGCCGACACCTTTCACATCAAGTGGAATGATGAAAAGAGACGTGTGCTTGCAGTCTTGGATGTGTACTCTCGCTTTGAGATCAATGCTGTGATCGCTAGAGAAACTGAAGAAGAAGAAATCCAAGGTTTGCAAGAACGATGGCTCAACATCTTTGGCCCTCCGGAAGTTTTTCGAACTGACTCTTCGGGAGCACACATGAGCCAGAAGTACTTGGACTTCTTCGATCAGCATGGTATCCGTTTGGTCCTGGTACCCAAAGAAGCTCACAACCGCATGGGATCAGTTGAACGACTTCATGCTGTACGCCGTCTTCAGTTGCTCAAAATGCAAAAGGAAGAACCCAACATTTTGTTGGAAACTGCAGTGCGTATCGCTTGTTACCAAAGAAATCGTCTTCGTTCAGTACATGGAAGCTCACCTTATCAGATAGTTTTCGGACACAATCCACATGATGGAGGCCTCGCCGATGAACCATACAAGTTGAGGCCTGATGAAAAGGGAGCTCATGTCGAAGACCAAGCCTTGCGACACCTTGCTGCCCAAGCTTTCCATGCGGCAAACACCAGCACACTGCTCAAGCGCGCTCTCAATGCCAAAGTTCGAGCTGAGCACCCAGAGATCTATATCGGAGACCATGTGTTCTACTGGAGACCTTCACCTGCCAAACTTGACGTTGAACGCTGGCATGGTCCCGCACTTGTGTGCGCAATCGAGCCTCGAGTTTTGGATGATGGTTCAACTCGTGCATCTGTTTTCTGGGTGGCGCATGGAAGCTCTTTGGTGCGTGTTGCCCCTGAGCATATTCGTGCTGAAGTACCTCGTGAGAGAGCAGAACGACTGAAGACTCAACCTGACTCAGCTCACACTTCCTGTCTTCGAGATCGAGTTCGTGCTGCTTTGGCCCCTGTGCAGGGCCCTGTTCGTTTTTAGATTTGGCTGGGGATCCCCCTGCTGCTAACGCATCGGGAACTTCTGTGTCCACTTTCTCGCCTACTCCTTTGCAGTCTTTGAACCAAAACGTGCAGGACATCCGGGAGTATGATTATGACATGGACAATACGGACACAAGCACAACTCCAGCAAACCAAGCACAGCAACAACAACAGGAGTTGAGCACGACAGAACAACAAGCAGGTGCGACAACAGAGACAGCAACAGGCAAGCAGGGAGAAAAGCAAGCACATGAGAGCAACAGACAACATACAGCGGCAGCAGCAGAAGCAACAGCAGAGAGACGTGAGAGATCACGCAGTCCTCCTCCGAAGGATGAACAGCACCAACGATTTGAGCAAGTGAGTCAAGCAAGTGCACTGAACTCCTACAACCAGGCACGGCAACTTGATGGACTACAACCAGTGTCACCTGAGAATCCACAATTCCTACAGCACTACAGCAACATGACTGGTGTAGATCAACCTGATGATGCACTTGCCACTGAAACATTCAGTGAGAAATACTTGTCACCTGAGGAGAAGCTGCAATTCGACGAAGCCAAGGACACTGCACTCAACGTGTGGTTCGACAATGATGCTTGGCGTGTTGTGGACGCCTCAGAAGCTGGTCCCGGTGAGATCATTCCTGCTCGTTTCTTGCAAAGGTGGAAACCCACCAAGACCGGGAAGAAAGCCAATGCCCGGGTCATCATCCAAGGATTTCGCCATCGTGATGTCCTCGAGATCACCTTGGTCGAGAAAGTCCCACCTTGTCGATGACTGGCAGAAGCTGTATCTACTTGGTCGCTGTCCACAAACCCTGGAAGCTTTGGACTGCTGATGTGAAAAGTGCCTTCATGCAAGCTGATGAGATCGACTCTTCGACCAGGATCTACATCCAACCGTCTGCCGACATGCGAAGACGACTTGAACGAAAGATTGGCCTCAAGCCATGGGAAGTCATGAAAGCAACGCGTCCAGCCTTTGGTGATGTACGGGCACCATGCCAATGGAACAAGACAGCGGACACCTACCTGCGGGAGTCTCTTGGCTTGGTACCTCATCCGCTGGACAGCTGTGTCTATTTGAGCTTGAGGTTGGCCCACAACGAGGACGACCCCTTCTGTTGTTTTGACTGGAACGGTCGCCCACACATTGTTGATGGCCTTCTTGGCTTGCATGTCGATGATTTTGTTGGCTGTGGTGAGGGAGTTCACAATCCCTCTGACTTTGACAACGAAGAGCTCGATCCTGCAACTTTCGCTGGCCGTTTGCATTTGCTTTCCAAGCGCTTCAAGTTTGGTTCATGGGATTTTGGACAGTCTTCAAAGATTGTTTTTTGTGGTGCACAATTGGAGCAATCCATGGATTACATGTCACTGAGTGTTTCTCTTCGTGACTATGTCACCAAAGTGAAGCCCATCTCCATCAACAAGCATCGCAAGTCCAATCCCAATGACCCTTGTGATGCTGCAGAGCACCGACAATTCAGAGCCTTGATTGGAGCACTCGCTTGGCCGGCAAATCAGTGTATGCCGGAACTTTGCGCCTCCATCAGTTTGCTGCAAGCTTCAGCCAGTGGACCGTGTGTGAAAGATTTGTTGGAAGCAAACAAGGTGTTACGATTTGCCAAGGAAGCTGCTCAGCAACACCTCTTTCGAATCAGGTCTCATGGAAGCTTGGCTGATCTATGTCTTGGCGCCTACACCGACGCCAGCTGGGCAGTACGCCCTGACGGCAGCAGTCAGGGAGGCATGGTCATTTTTGCTTGCAACCACCAAGAGATCGAAAGCGATCAGCTCATGGCCCTCACCATCGTGCACTGGAGCTCAAAGAAGTTGGCTCGTGTTTGCAGGTCAAGTCTGTCAGCAGAGGCTCAGGCCGCAGCAATGACGGTCGATGAACTTGAATGGACAAAGATCTTCCTGTCCCTCATCACTGACTTGAACATGGACATCCAAGGCAACGATGCTTTGAGAAAGTTTGGAACTTCACCCCTGGCAACGGACGCCAAAGCATTGTTCGATGCCGCGCAGGCAAAAGCTTCAGGTTTCAGATTGAGTGAAAGAAGGACGGCAATCGAAGTTGCTATCATTCGACAAAGAATGGAAGCTCTACAAGGCCGTTGGTTCTGGGTGAATTCGCTTCAGATGATCGCCGACGGTTTGACAAAGCCAACAGCTAAGGACGCCTTCCTTCAGATCCTTGCACGTGGCACACACCAGCTGAAATACAATCCTGAGATTGTTGCTGCAAAGAAAGTTTCAATTGAAGAGCGTGAAGCTGAACGGTTGCGCCACGAACAGTTTGCTCAGGAGCTCGACGACCACCACGCCTTTGTGAATGAGGAGATCGATGAGGCCAAAAAGAAAGATCTTGGTTTGTGTCTTTTGGAAGGCTGCACAAAACCATGTGACAAGAGCAATGAGAAGAACTTGTTTTGCAGCCGCCGCCATTTTTACACTCACCAAAGTCGCACTCAAGGCCGACAAGACACTTGGCACCGAGCTGCACTTGCCGCCGCTGCGACCTTGATGTTGGAAGAGCTGCCCATGGCTGAAGCTGCTGAGATTGGAGGTGGCGGTCAGGTCGTGGTGGATTGGAAATTCCTGCTCACCATTGGTGTCATGTTTCTTTTGGCATGTGTTGGCGTAGAGGTCATCATGTACCGGGCCTATTTGTTTGTGAAGGACCATGTTTTGTTTTTCCTCAGAGAGCGTGTGATTGTGAACAACCCCGCTCCTGCGAATGACGACGCCTCAAGCCATGTCGCCGCTGAAGAGCATGAGGTCCTGGAGAATGACGGCCCCATTTTGAATGCCCTCACGCTCGCTCGCCGCCCTGGTCTGGATAGTGGGAGCACGAGCGCCAACACCGACTCAGAGATGAGCCAGTCGGAGTGGGAAAGATGGAGAGCTTTGAAGATGCAAGTCCAGCATGAGCGTGCTCAGCAACCTTGGAGGCTGCTTTTGGCCGCTTTGGAGGACCGGGCAGGAGACCTTGATCCTGCCACTCGTGCTGCTTTGACTGCTGAGTCATTCACGACTCAGAGGTGGCGAAAGTTTTGCGAGCTGCTGAAAGAAGACTCGTCCCAGAACTACACGGACGAACAAATCAAGCAGTGGCATAGGATGTGGAATGACAACCTTTGTTTCTTGGCTGATGTCAACAAGAAGATTGTGAGCCAGCGCCGACGACTGGCTGAATTGGAAGAGCGAGACCACTTTCGCGAACAAGTTCGTCTGGGTGAGAGAAGTGACATGATGAGCCAGACACCGCTCACATGTGTGACAGGTGAAAAGCCTCGAAAGCTACCAGCCCGAGAACATGGAGCTTGGCTGCACGCCAACGAGTTCTCTGGAAATGTTTGAATGTGGAATGGCCCTCTTTTGAATTTCTTCAAGCATACACCGGTAAGTCCATTGCAAAAAGCTTTGGCCCGTGTCAATGTGCGAATGCTCATTCATGAATTTTACATGTCAGGATTTGCAATGTGTGTTTTCGCCGCATCCGCGGCCATCTTATGTGTTCGACGCCTTTAGGGCCCTTGAGACCGCCAGTGGCTCGACATCTTGGAAAAGCAGTGCGTTGATCATCGATCACCACCTTCGTTTGTTGTTAGCGCGTGGACCTCGAGAGCTACGTCGCTTTGATAGATGATTCATAAAGGGTTGCTCAAACGTACCCAAACATGGAGAGGTTTCAATGCACCTTGCTTATATTTATAACCATCCACGAGAGTGCTGGATCTCGCAGGTGTGTAATTGCTTCATTCTGGTTGTTCTCCCAACTGTTATGAACAGCTTTTCCGAAGCATGGCATGGTCTTCAGATTCTCGCGCCGATGCCAGGACCATAAGAAGTGCCGAAAGGTTCTGAAGAATGTCACCCTTCCCACCAAGTGCCCCTTGCTGCTACAGGGCTCTGGCAAGGACTGAAATCTGTCTCAGTCACGGGCCGAGCTCTTATTCTACGGTTGTTTGGAGCTTTAGGTTTGAGAATGCTGACAGAGCGTTTCGGAGTCAGAGTAGGAAAACCCTGCTTCCAAGCAAGTTTCTGCTCGTCCTTGTGTGATACCTGTAAGAAAACACCATATATAATACACACACTACGAGGGCCCTCCACACCGAAGCTGCTTTTCGAAAGGTTTTATGGCCTTGAGGTGACACGGATTTTCACAACCGTGAAGGCGTTCACTTTTTTGTTGGTTCTTGTACTTGTATACGACATGTCTAAGTAGTTGGGGTCGGGGGGTGGGGTGGGGTGGGATGGGGCATGTTAACGTTCATGTGCACTTCAGTTCAGGGTATAGCACCGCCGCCAGTCCAAGCAGCAAAATGGCCTCTGAACAGCTTTTTGTCGTAATTCGCACAATTCCATGTTTTGAAAACGTACCCAAAACGCAAGCGCTTTGCTCACCCATGATCAAACACGCACGGTTGCGAAAAGCCGCAATACCTTGCTTTTGGTGCCGCAGAGTCACTTACTTGGTACAGTCTGATCCAAACCGCTGCAGTACAGCAAGCCCGCGCACAGATAATATCAAAGTGTTGAGGTTGTTATTGGATGTTATTGGTATGTTTTGGTGGCCTTACTTTTGAGAGTTTGGAGTATCACTTACTGTAAGGGGCCACAGTGCGGTGCCTGAAATTTGTGTGGTCTAGTGGTCTAGTAACGACTTTCGACCTTCTTGAAAGCCTGTGACTGCTGTGCGTTGAGATGCCAGCTGCCCAAACGATTTGCTTTGATAGCTGCGCGTGGCGGATGCCCCATGGAGAAGCGGTGGCTGATGATTTTGATGCCTCCTCAAGTTCCCCCCTCTGTGGATGTGACTACCTGGTTTGTATTTACTTCTTCTGCATCCGCGACATGTGGTCCTATCGTTCTCAAATGCTGGAAACTCGCCCTTGGTGTGTGTGTACCCCTTGTAATCACAGGGATTCCGTTGAATTGTTTTTTCTTTTTAGCAGGGGCGTGTGGCACTCTCGTCCTACCACACGCAACGAAGCTGTGGGCGAGAGTGGGAAGGGAAACTTGGCCAGTTTCCTGTACTTGCTGTGATGATTACTCCAATCTACAGGCCCCTGCTTGTAACTAGA
>CAXAMN010000781.1:420445-443497 GCA_963970005.1 Durusdinium trenchii
TTTCCTCAGCATGCGCTGCCGCATGGAGCATAAGCAGGCGATCAGGGAGATCGGTGATCCACGGCGAGTCGACTCCGTTCGATGTCGCACACTCCACGGCGAGAATCGAAGTCAACCAGGCGGCCATCGTCTCGGAACCCTTGCGTGCCATCAAAGAGATGGCCAGCCGCTGGGAACGTGCCAGTCTGTGGTGACTCTTTGTTGTGGAAGACTTGGGGGTAGACGATGGTGGACATATTTTCAGCTTATTGCACCCAATCAAATTCAAGTGTTTGTTGAGGTCAATGCCCTCCAAAAGCTGGTGTGCGGAAGGTCCGGATGTTCTGTTCTCCATATCCAAACATTTCGACGAGAAGGGCCTCTTGGCCGGCCACTTGGGCCATTCAACCTGCAACTTATTGCCTGAGAGTCGGTGGTATTCAGCCGGTCCACCCTAAATTCTTCCAAAGTCCAAGGAGCAGGACGATCGCCAATTTGGCCCATGCCTAGTTGGTTTCAGCTGATCTCAGGTCAACAGCCCTCATCCAAGTGGCAGCCTGGGACGGAGACTTGGGCAGCTAGGAAGCAGATGGAAGCCGGGATGTGGCAAAAACTGACTTGTCTTGATACCTGTCGAACAATATGGATCCATATGGATCCGGTATATTATCCTTTTGAACATGTACTGTACGTACTTGAATGAATGGGCACCTGTTCCTGTGTAGCTCCCACTTGGAGATGCCAAAGCATAGAAGAGAGAAGAAGCAGATCAGGCTTAGACTCTAGTTTTGCTTGCCTTAGCTCCATGATGGCATCAATCTTAAACATCTAGACCCAAAGTCACCCTTTCGTTCCTTTGGGTTTACTCCTTGCGTTCTTTGTGCAGCCCAGGTAAAGCTACGGAGCTGGCGAGAAGAACGAGGACATGCCTTCGGTGGTCCCTTGGCTGCATCATGGCCGTTTTGGGAACTGCAGGACCTCTTGGAAACTCATTGGGAATGTCTCACAACCAGGGAAAGCACGACCTGCTCCTGGTTTGCCAGATGTTGCCAGAAAAAGGAAGCTCATTTCTTTTGTTGGCAGGGCCAGTGGTATGGCATATCCACACTATAGGCGTTGTCAGGTGAGCCAGGCCTGCAAAAAGCAAGGTCAGGGGAGTTGTTCTGGACCCGAAACTATGCCAACAAAACGGAGACGTCTCGTGGGTGTCACTTTTGCATCATCATGTGGAGCTCTTGGATTTCTGGAAACCATTTCCTGACCCCCTGCGGTGCTGGCGTGGCTTTTTCCTGCAGGAGAGAATGTGATGCTCAGCTCGCCGGTGAGCTTTCTGAAGCCCTCGATGCCTCCAGCAGATTGACGCTGACGGGTGGGATCTGGTGGGATGGTTCTGGGATCTAGTGCACTGCGCATGTGTGGGCACCCGGGGGGTGGTAGTGAAGACTTGGAAGCATGATGCCAACAAGTCCTGGGTGGCAACAGCATTCCTTTCGTCGAAACCGTCACCGAAAGAGGCTCGGGGCCGATCAAAGCCACCAAGGAAGCCATAGCTGGGAAGACATGCGATGTGACGAGGGGTGGAAGTAGCCGCAGCCATAGTTGGTACTCTCTTTGGGGTAGGCCCTAGGCCCTAGGCCATGCTGGTGATGATTTGGGATCAAAAAATGAGAGGTCCAGGTGGTTGAGTCTTTGTTCCCTGGCAACTGTGAGGGCATAAGATATTGTTGTTTTTTGGTGAAGCATTATTCAATGATGCAGCCAGTTGCCAAGTGGCTCGGTGTTTGATCTGAGAGTTGATGTAGCCCATGGAGTCTTGTTTCCTTCATGGGACCCATGTAGTTCGTGTGTGGTGAGCACTGGATGGTTCCTGCATGTCCTACTCGATTGAGGACCGACTCCCTCAACAGCTCTATCCCAAACGATTTCACTGTGATACATATATTTATTAATGCATTTTTATTGCTTCTTATCTTCTGTGGGATTGGGGAATTATGATCATCAGCTCACCCTCGCAGACAATTGCCACAGGGGGCTTCAAAGATTGGGCACGAGTGAGCCAAACTGACGCTGATGGACTAATCCTTCGTCCATGAGTGAAGTTGTTGTACGTATGTCTCATTTTCAACAGATGCGTTCTTCAAGCTTTCTCTAGGCATGTGCGCCCAACAATCATAAACCAGAAAAGATGAACACCAGCCACTTTTTCTACTAGCAACAAGAAGCTACTAGTAGCTCCTGGCCTTACTACTAGGAGCAAGAAGCTACTGGGAACAAAGGGCATCGCTACTAGTAACAAGGCAGCTTACTTTATTCAGGGGTTTGGAGATCGGTTCCAACTTGCCTCACTCCATCTCACTCCGTTGCACGAAGAACGTGCGACCGGGTCTCTCTGAGGTGAAGCCTCGTCTGCAAACGGACTTTCATCGACCCTGGTCGGCGCACCGAAGTCAAGGTGTGAGGATTTTCCAGGAAGCAAAGTGAACAGATGTGAAAATCATATGTTTTTGGGGTCAAAGGATTTCTCAAAGGATGGCAAAGGGGACAATATTTGGTGGGGATTGGTCAGAAACAGAGGAGTGCTTGACCTTCTTCAAGCTTGCTTAGGTTTCGGCTTGCACCAGATGGGACCTGCCACAAGATCCTCCCAGTGGTTCTTCTCCCGGCAAAGATGATCCTCTCGTCCCTCTGGCAGGTGAGGAGAAGGACGGGACGCTTCCACCTTTGCAGCGATATGCCAAGGCAAGGGAGGATGCTTCCACCCGCGACCAACGCAGTGCTCGCACTGCTCGCACTGCTCGCAACGTGGAGGTTTCAGAGCTTGCTTTCAGATCCATGGGATTCTGAAGCTACAAAGAGTCAATGGCAGTGGATTGAGAGAGGCCCCAGCGACAGATCCCAATTCAAATCTTAAATTTCCCTAAAAATCTAGAAACCAAAATCATATCAAATCATTAGTGCGAGCGTGAGCTATCCTGCGTCCAGTCGGTAGTAGCTACTTGTTAGCTACTAGCAACTCCCTTGCTACTACTAGCTACCTCTAGCTACTACTACTCGTAGCTACCTCTAACGGCCTAACCCCCTTTAAAAAAGGCAAGAATTGAAAGGCTCTCCATCCCAACCACATGGTGTCGAAACGTGTGGATCACTGGGTGGTCGATTTCGGTCCCGTCCCTCGCAGGTCTGTATGGATTGTGGGCTTCAACCTCAACAAGCGGTGGTTGGCTTCTTGGGAAGGCAGAGCCTGAAATTACTGGTCGGATCACCTCACTGGGCCATGTTCCGATGCTTGCAGATCATTCCTTGAATCCAACCGCCAATACCAAGCCAGGAAGCTGGGCTACGGCTACAGAGGTCCTGAGTCCTCAATCCAAATGTATATTCTACGGTAGCGAATCTATGCACCAGGTACGCATGTACCTCTGCTTAAGTGAGATGCAAACATCCCGACCAGACACAATATCCAAGCCTTGTTCTCGTCCATGTGAAGGAGCTCCGGAGGCAAACCAAAGGATCACAGCTTCAGTTTTAGTATTGTTTTTCCCACTCCGACACTGGAGCAAGAGTCTCAGAAACTTGGGTACATACACATGTATATCAACATACAGCCATCTCTCTCTCTCTCTCTCTTTATTGTATGCCTGTACAGCAGTATTGTTGCACCCACACACCAAGATCGAAGCAACATTTCATAGAAGAAGCAGTATGAAACAGATCCTCGACTCTGATCCTTTGTCTTCCGCCGCAAAGAATCTTGAAGGCAACTGCCCTTCTTGGACCTTCGGAGCCTCAGCTACTCGGACGAGGACTTGCTCATGCTTTGCGCCGCCTATCCAGAGTCAGGCGTGGGTCTCACTCATTCCTTGTCTCATCCGGCGGTGTTTTCGAACTAGAGGGTCTTTAGCAGCTAAACCTACTTCGAAAGGTATGGCTGGGGTACACTGCTGTCCTTAGACGTGTTTGGTCAATTGGAGATGGCGGTGCAGTCCTTTGTCCGCCATTTGTGGGAGCATGCCCCAAGAAATTGCACAATGGCCAAGTCAAGGAGAGATGCTAGGTTTCCAAGTGAATCAATTTGGTCAAAGGGTGGGTTGCAGGGAGTTCTTTGTTGAAACAGGTGGCGCCAAAACTTGGACTCTAGGTCTTGTACTCATTGATGCCAGCTAGTGAAACCAAGGTCTTTCTCAGCAGTATGTACAAAGGATCCAGTTTCGGAGCCGGATCTGGGCTCTGGGTTGTGGGCTCTGCAAGGCTTGCCTTCTCAAGGGTTGGATTCAGAAAAGCGAGACGTCCGTGACACTGAGAGGTATCCTGGAGAGATTGGATTTGGGCGACAACTCCAAGAGCCTTGGTTTGTTCTTGCACTTACAGGCCTAGTGAAGGCCATTATGGGCCTATATCTGGAAAGTCTCATAAGCAGAAGCACCAAAGTCCCTGCATGTGTCATGTCAAAACCAATTGTCACATTGGCAAGCAGTACCCTATCAATCAATCCAAAGGACTCCTCAGGAGTTTGTCCTTTAATGCAACCGCTCAGGATCAGCGATCGCTCCGTTTGCCCTTTACTTCAGTGTGCAGCCGCCAGGCATGGAGATGCTTGGCACCGGTTCCATGAGGCCTTGGGGGAATGCTGGTCCTGGTGCTATTTTTCTTGGAAGCTCGTGGAGGAGATGGGAGAAGTCTGAAAGCAAGGAATAATTGATATAAGCCACAAGAACAATGTTTGCAGTCCATCACTGTCATCATCATCTTGCACCTGCATCTACAAGGTTATTCTTTATATATATATATACATATATATGATTTGATTCGTGAGTCAAAGGTGCTCCAAACCATGCAGGAGTTGTTCTTTGAATCATTTTGAACCTATAGGTGCGAAGTTCCTGCCACATAGTTTGTCTCAGAACTCGTCAAGGATGTGGCGCTACAGTACCGTAGCAATGCCTTACACGAAAAAAAACTTTCTACTATCCTGTACCCGGACGACGATCCAGGATTTCCCTGCCAACGGGCCATAAATACGGAGCTTTTGGTGTGTTTTTAGAAGTATGTTGACAATACAAAAAAGATATATATATATATTATATATGGTATTTTTGTATATTGATGTAACGATGTACAATGTATATTATATGCATACAAATGCGAGTATGTATGTATATGCATATGCACTACAGCGGCATTGGGGATTTGATCATCATCTTCGATCCTTTAATCCCACCAATCCTTTGAGGCAAATTGAGTTTACAGTGTATTACACTTTTGATTACAGTAGGCTTGGTCATATATACTTCTGCAAGTTGTAGGAACTGTTCCTGCCTGTGCTCCAAGGACATGTTACGCAGTTTGCGCTTGGACAGGTGCACACACATCGGCCGTGGGATCCTCAGGGAGGTCTGACCGTTGGGGAAGTTGCCAAGTTGCCACCATGGTTTGTTCAGTTGGTTCTGAGCGCGGCGCGCGCGGAACACCGTAAGTTTTTGCCTTTCAGTTGCTTCCAACAGCAACTGGTTTCTGATGTCTCTGGGGCTGTTGGGAGCCTGTTGGGAGCCTTGGCACCAAGGCAAATGCATCCAACTCTTGACGCGGCTGATCCACGGCCCGATGCAGAATCTGGAGCGCCTCGACATCTCCGGTGTCTATGTGAGCGTGTGCGACGCTTGGAATTCTCAAATTTGGTAAGGTTTCTTGACCCAAATCTTCTATTTCAGAGGCAAGATATTGTTGAAACCTTTGTGAACTGTGTTTTTGGGTCTCACCAAGCTGAGGATTATCAGAAGCTGGCCAATGCGATTGAGAGACATGAGCACTTGCGAGAAGTGTTTCTTGGATTTTCAGGGGGGGTGGGCAATCGTGAATAGTGTTCCATCGGTTTGGCTTCCTAGCCAATGGCAAGCCCGAACTGAATGGAGTCGCCTAAGAGTTCTACATTCCACAGTTTCAAGGTAGCTGGGTTCACCTTGGGTGGAATTCATGCGAGAAGAAAGCAGATCTGCACCAGAACATTTGCTGGATCTCCTACTAGCAAACAAGATCCCAGAGTACACAAAAATGTGTGTGGCATACGACATCCACAGGAAAAGCAATTTGCGGGTGATAGTTCCCCAATGAACTTCCCAGAAGAACTGAATATTCCCACATTTCTACGCCGTGAGAAGGACCATGTCATTTACAAATGTTGAATGAAAGCACTCTTTCCTGGGCACCTGGGCATCATTTTTTCCTCCCCCAAATCTGGATGAATCTGGGGCTTGACAGGGGTGGCAAGCCATGAGAACATTGTTTGCAATCTATTCTATTTCATGTTATTTCTTTTGTTGAAGGAAGAACTCCGATCACAGCGGGATCTCCTACAACCTCTGGTCTTTCAGATTCCCTGACCTGGTTGGGAGGCTACTGTAAATTCTCCTGCATGCAGTGCAGACAAGTCCAGACAAGTCGACGTCCTTGAAAGGACGGCAGCCTGCCCTCCAAATACATCAAAAGTCGCTTTTGAACAGACCTATGTCACATTTCCCCACCACAAGGAGCAAGGACGCTACGAACGGGGCTCCTGGCAGCGCTACGAACGTTCGCTACTCCCCGCCGAGGTCGCTGGCGCGGACCGGCATCAGCCCCGACCTCTCCACCAAGGCGGGACGGACGTCACGGCGGTTGACGCCGGGACCACTTGCAGGATTGGCCCCAAATGAGACGTCAAGTAGACTCACACCAGGCAATGGTAGGTGTTCCTGATTCTTTTTTGATCTGAGGTATGGGGAGGTAACAGCAAGGGAAGCAGAATCTCCAGGGAAACGAAGCTGCGTTTGAGTTTCAATATTGGGTTTTGTACACTAGGCAAACGCAGGGGGACCCCAACAGAGGGAAGATAGCACTGGTGATATGCCACAATCCAAATCCTGCTTGGGTCATTTAGTATATGCACATGACCAATGGATTCATACATCGAGGCGCAAGGAATCAGGTCTTGCGATGTTTGATGTAAGTCGAGCCAGATCTGTCAAAAGTACATCGAAACGCTGGGAGAACAGGTCCACAGGTAGAGCAGAGCTACATGTTCATCCAAACTACTGCATGATACTGCATGCATTGGAAGCAGGATGCTTGCTTTGCTGGGTCCGGTCAAGTAAGTCAAAGCACTTGAATAGCAAACTGGTTCCACTCTGTTTGCCTCTTGGAAGCCAGATGCACGCGAACAAATATGGGACCCCTGGTAGTTTTCTAGGACCCGCTTGGCGCTTGCAGTTCTATCCAGAAGGGAACATGGGAGGCTGTGGAGCCACCCATCATGTTACATAGCTCATAGCTCCTTTTAGGAAGTTGTCCTCTCAGTGGAGTCCGGATCGTCTCGCACAGCTCAGTGGATCTAGCAGGTCTTGCCGAACTTGGTCAGGAACTCGAGGGTTGTGAAGCTGGACGCTTGTCAAGACGGAGATCGCAGGAAGTTTTGCGGGAAGACCCTGAACACGTATGACATATGTCTTCCTTCCATTGGAATGTGGTACCGGGACACCCTTTCCAAACATATTCTTGATGTTAGATTACTGTAACGGAGTTACAGACGGGTCTTGACAACACTGAGTGTTGCCCGGAGATAGCACTGGACAAACGATCACAAAGCAGTTTTGGCCAGACACTCGCACCGGGCGATGTGGACAAGCAAATGAGCTGGGAGTGGCCACATTCATTCGGGTATCACCAAATGACATCAGCTGAAGCAGAGTTTGATGTTTGCTCTTCCTTGCCTTCTGCAACTTTCGCAGCTCCACTGTGCCATCAATTACTTCCTGGCGTCAGAACGATCAACAAGTGGTTTTCTGTCCTGGTGACTTCGATTGATCATCTTTCATTGGCCGTTTGGCTCGGCGAAGCCTTTCTACTGCCGGCACGCTCTGCGTCGCGCGTCCATGCCGGCTGTGCGCTCCCACTGCCGTGTCTTCAATCCCTTGGGCTGGTGGCAGGAGGAGGATCCTGAAAAAGCCGGCCGGCGGCTACTGGTGATTGGCTGTGGGCCTTCAGGGATCCAAATCCTACGACAGCTCTGGAAGGACTTCGAGGTGGGAGTGAACCAGGAACTGAAGACGAATGAAGGCTGCGACAGCGACAGAAGTCCTGTCAAGCTGGTACTCTTTGACCATGAAGCATTCTTCTTTCGCTTGATGCCTCCATCAGCTGTGCGCAGCTGGTGTGTGTATTTTGAGCGATGTGCAATGTGCTTCTCTGATTCTTGTTTCTCCCGTCCTTGACCACTCGGACCGAAGCGAGTAGGTGGGCACTCGGACCGAGGTGACGTTGGTGGAGCCCAAGGACTACTATGAGTTCACTCCGGGCATCCTCCGAGGCCTTTGCCATCCTCAGCACCTGGAGACCTTGCTGCTGCCTCTCGAGGTGGGGATCGAAATAGACAAAAACATCAAGACTAGACTGCTAGCTACCTGTGATGGCTCTCCTAATGTTGCAAGATGTCACGGTTTTGCATCACCACCCTGGTTTTCAGAATTTCAAGCAGCGATGTTTTCCACCTGGTTTTTGTGGGTTGCAAGTACTTCGGGGGGAGCAGGTCACCTGTTGCGCAGACTTGTTTGTTCAGCCACACCATGCCACACCTTCACTGTACGGCCTCGCGAGGATGCCCTCGCGGGTATGAGGGTCAACCACATCAAGGGCCGAGTAGTCCGGCTTTCCGAGCGCAGCGCTCAAGTCGACAGTCCGGTGCATGGCCTGATGGCAGTGGACTTCGATTACGCGGTGGTCGCAGTTGGCTCTCAATATGCGGGGAATAGCCTATGGAAAGTCTCAGGTGGGATGATGAGGGATGAAGAGGGCATATGTTTCTTGGTGTGACTGTACATGTTTTGCTATCGACCCCTTGAAAATTGGTTTGTAACATTCTGTAACACCCCATGAAATCATGAACCTGCAAGCGCACCGGGAAAAAGAACACATATCAATCATTATCAATCCCTTTGGTGCCCTCCATCTACCACTTTGCTGTCCCACACAGGAGCTGCAGAGGCTGATGAGCTTAGCCTGATAGGGAGGCGGAAGAGCCTAGAGGCGATGCGTCAAAATTTGGAAGACTTGGAGAAGGACAGCTCCGGGCTGGGCTGCTTGAAATCGGAAGTACCTCCCCGTCCCAACTATCTACTTGTCTATCATCTCCCAAATAAAGATGGGGTTTCTCGACATGTTTAAGATTCCGGTTTCCTATGGATTTCCCAAACATACCTATCCAGCATGAATGGCTATCGCTGGACCATTTCTTGCTTTATGTGGAGTGTCTTGACGGAATGCGAGAGGTCGGTGCCGGTGAGTCGTGAAGGAGCAAAAGACTTTGGTGCTACTGGGAGCTGGCCTGGTAGGCCTTCGGAGCGCGCACCTTCTGCGCTTTTTCTGACACGTGCTGTGTGGGGCGAATGGGACTTCTTGGGGGGCCTAACAGGAATCTGATGGAATTTGGACTCATCACCCAAATCTTTCTCTTCAAAGTGTTCCAACACACCCAAAGTGTTCCGGACAGTTCTTGGCAAAATTGTCCGGATGTGTTCAAAGTTTGGTCCACCGTGCCTTGTGGACTGAATCGGCAGTGCGCCACGCAGAACTTTCCCAGCTGCGTAGACCGAACTTGCAGGCGTTGAACTGGCTGCGGAGGTGAAGCATTACTTCCCCACGCTTCGAGTGGTCCTTGCAGACCGAAGTCAGACGGTCCTACCGGTCTTGCCGAAGGATGCGCAGGTCAGGTGGGGGCGCTTTGAGAAAGGTTGGAACTTGGAATGGCACAATGAGTGCACAGCCGCACAGCCACCATCAGCCACCCATGATATTGAAAGGGGCAATCTAAACTCATCTAACTATATAACATGATCTATCCACAGCAACCAAAGACATCCAGACGTTACAGATGGTATTTCTCGACGCTTCAATATTTTTTTAGCTCAATGGCCAGCTCAACTCATTTGGTTGTCAAGCATACCTTGGTGAACTTCTTCTGAGGAGTCCATCAACCTCACCATCCACTTGGAATTCTTTTGGAGTAGCAGTAGTATTCACTCGTTCTCACCCTTCACTGGAGGACTATGCCCAAACGTGGCTCAAAGAGCATGGCGTAGACCTGCGGCTGGGCTGCGAACTGCCCCGCGACGAGACCGCCTTGTTAAAGGCACTGGAGATCGATGAGGCGAAGGTTGGACTCCGGTGGAGTGGGGGAATGAGGGCCGCTTGGGGGGCCCCGGGGTCTGACATGGTCTGACGGTGCAGAGGAGACCATGGTGGACAGATTGGTCAAGTTCATTGGAGAGGTTCACTCCAGCTTTTTCGGGTCCAAAGTTCGATTTTGGAGTCCCTCCACAAAACACCATCAAAGCACTCATTGTCGCTGGTGCTGATTGCCTGAAAATACCAGACTTGGCCAAACACTCTGGTGAAACGCCTGGACCCAAACAGGTGCTTTTATGTGCTGGTCTTGGCTTTCATGCCGGGATGGCAGCGACTCTTGAGTGCGTGGATGCGAGTGGGCAGATTACCACGAACCGCTTCATGCAGTGCATCGATTCCAAGGGCCATCCAAGCGCAGATGGGCGCATCTTCGCGCTGGGCGATTGTGTGAATGTCCGCGGCACTGAGATGCGCTTTACCAAGGAGATGAACAGCACCGGGTGATCATGTGAGAGTGTTCATTCCTAACCTTTCCTTGCATTTGCTGACTTGTATTTTGGAATATGTTTGGTTACAGAACATTGTTGACAGCAATATTTTGGTGATCTTCCTTGGCCCAATAGTGAATTTATTCACGGAACGCCGTAAAGCCTGGAGTCTTCTCCGCCTTTTCAGGACATTTATCCAGCTGAAGCGATGGCCAATGTGGTCGTCTCCAACCTGCGACGGCTCAGGAACGATCCAGGGTCCGCCAATCTGGAGGAGCTCTCCTCAAGGCTACAGGAAATTACTCTTTGTTCCCTTGGGCCCACAGACCATTGTATGAAACAACAGCTGTTTTGTCCATATGTTTTTTTTTGTGCTGTATGCTTTGGAACGGAAGCTTCCTGGTTTCAACTGGAGCTGCAAACAACATGTGGGGAATGGGAACCGGCTTGTTTTCCGGCTGTGAGAAACCAAACAACAAATACAATCAAATACACATATCATATAATATCATATAAGTAGGTTTCGATGTTGATCGCAATTTCCTTGGATTGGAAGCGGCTGTTCAAGTCCGTCCAAGGATTGCATCTTCGTGCGGAATGGCGGGGTCGTCACCACTGGCTGGATTGCTGTGCAGATGAAGCATCAAGTTGAGGTTACTAAAATGGGTGAGATGCGGCAGGAGATGTGGGGCAGCTTCGTTTGGAGCTTGGTTCCACACTGGTGATCAGTGGAACTGAAGGAAGACGTCCAGACTTCGGAGATGGATCATACCCAGGATTTCCTGCTCACCATCTAGTGATACCTTGGTATCCTCAGTATCCTCAATAATGTTTTTTGGGTGCTTCATCATGCTCATGCAGGATGTTCTTCCCGGCAGTTCTGTCGATCTACTAGTTTGTACAAAATGAGGACGACGAAAGGGCGAACATCACTCTTTCGCAGAATCAGAACAACAGTTTTTCCTCCACCCCTGTGCGTGTGGAGACCAAAACAAGTGCGGCCTCAAGGAGCTTGGTTGGACTATCCATTTCCATGCCATGATTTACTGACCTGTATAATCTTGTATCAAGCTATTGACCACATGGTCAAAGTCTCTAGCTTCAGCATTTACACCCAAGAATCTGGGCCGACAAAAAAAGGGCGAGTGGTGCCTCCACTTGTGCGCCCCTGAATGCGCAGAGTGCCGTGTGATTTCGTGCGTCCGAATCCTGAGGACCTGGGCTACAATCACTTTGATCCTGAAGCATTCAGTGTCCGAGCCCTCAGTGACCTCCGCGGGCTGCAGGAAGCCTTTTTCAACACGGGGTCAAGGGACATCGGACAGGAGGCTGACTTTCGATGAATTCCTTTAAGGCCTCTTCGTACATGAGGTTGGAAAATGCCAGAAAGCAGACACATCCATTTGATGTTCATGAAACTAGGAGCAGGACTTGACCACAGACCGCTTGGTACTTGAGCAAGATACTTGCAAGACCCTGAAGACCCTCTATAGTTTGCTGTTCAAAGGCATTTGCATAAGGACATGTGGTCCTAGTGAAGAATTTGCCGTTGTTTTGTGATCCTGGGGTCTTTCAGGCTGGACTTGACACCGAGGACATTAGGTCGGCGAGTTTGTAGGCCTCCAGGACAGGACAGCAGGTGACAGTTCCAGGACTTGTCTTGACATTCACCAGCGATCTGTGTGGGGGTGCGTGTGATTTGGGAAATGACTCCAGGTGCTGGGCAATAGCCTTTTCAAGGGCAGCCAGATCGAACATTTGGGCTTAGCGAAGACTGCCTCAGTCCTGGCCCTGACCTCAGCCAAGTGCTAACCCAGTACACATACGAAGACTGCAGGAGCTGCTCGCTTCACATTCCATTCCCGACTGCAAATGAGTGTCGGTTCTGCTCCATTCGAATAGACATGGACATTCGTTCCAAAATGATCATCAAAGTCACCAAAGTGATCCCAAAGACAATTACTGTAGGTGACTTGCTTATCTTATCATGACCAAAGCTTCCAGATTCTGCTTTCAGATTCCCCATCTACTTCTGATGGGTCCCTCTCAAGATGGAGGGCCGTCCTCTGTAACAGATGCCATCGGAACCAGGCCTACGTTCCGATGTCCGGCTTTTTGGAACAGCTGCCTGCCGACAAAAGCCTCAAGTTCCTGGACCTAGCCGCCGCACGGTCCGCAGCGACCGTTGGACCAACGTGTTTTCTTTGAACGGTGAAGGATACAGAAACATTTTCTGAGAAGCGAGCGTTTTGTTGTTGTTCTTCAAACTTGGTGGGTGTAAGAGTCGAATGTAGTTGGGTGCATGATCAGGGAGTCAGTATAATATAGAATCGAGCGTATAATATACAGTAACTGAATTCATTTGTTCATGCACAAGGACAATATGTTGGACGAGAACGCTGCCATGATGCTGGAGTATGGCTTGCAGACACATCCTTCAATAGAGACTGAGCTGGAACAAGCTGGAACAAGTGCAATCCCATCCCAGGATTCTGGGACACCAGATTGACATGTGAGGGCTCTGCACCGTGCGGCCAATGAGTGTTGACCACTTGTTGACTAGGGATGTTGTGAACATTCTTCCACAAGGGCATCGCTGGTCTCCAACAAGGCCATGAACATTGGTTCAAGATCTGACAAACTCACCGAAGAACCCTGTTCGGATGCGACTCTTAGGAGTTGCTGGATGTCTCCAACAATCCTCTGGGACAAGGTGGCCTTGGGTCCATGTGTCTTGGTGCAGTTGATGACCGTGGGTCGAAGCCGGAGGTATAGAGGGTGGAT
The DNA here is from genome assembly GCA_963970005.1 of Durusdinium trenchii. Classification (NCBI taxonomy): domain Eukaryota; class Dinophyceae; order Suessiales; family Symbiodiniaceae; genus Durusdinium; species Durusdinium trenchii. The sequence continues at coordinate 433,849 of CAXAMN010000781.1, forward strand.
ACCCATGTCGGCCGCTGGAATTGCTTAATTCAAGTTGCAGATGGTGCAAACCGATGAGTTCTGTCACTTGCCAGCCAAGATGTGACCCAGGGCTCGCCTGCTGTCCTCGGACAAATCTCCACACTTGGGGGAGATCCGGATGGATGACGTTCAGGTGTGGGTAACTGCTGCCCCATTAATTGAAATCAGGAACTGGAATGAGTTGAGCCAAAGTTTCTTTTTTCCGCTTTACTTGCAGGGTGTTCTCACCGACGGCATATTTCCCGAGTGATGCTTGGAGGCGACAGAGGATCGAGATGCGGCCGTAGAGTTCTTCGAAGTGGTGCCTCGGACAGGTTTGCCGCACATGCGAAGGTTTGGAAGCGACAGCAGGGCAGGGCTGAGTGTGGAATCCGTTCTCAAAGACGATGTGCTTTACAACTTTAACAGGTTTTGCTAAAGTATCTTGAAGTAAGGTTCATGTCATGTCAACAGTTCACCCAAAAGCCTTTAACCTCAAGATCTTTCATCATGTTTCCCACCAACGAAGAACCGCCTTGCTCAGCACCGAGGACCCCTCTGGGCAGTACCGCTTGGATTTGACACTGCCGGGGCCACGAACCTCCTTCCGGCTGCTGCTTTCACAGCTCTCCGACATGGGCAGCCGGAGCCAATACATCAAGAGTCGGGTCGCCGAGAGCAGGGAGCTGGGCAAGTGAAACGAAGTGGGGCGGGTTCCGCAACAAAAGAGTGGCTCTGAAAAAGGTACTGCGGACTGCTTCGTACTGCTTTGCCCGGCAAGAATGACTGGATGCATCGTCCGAAGCCGCCAGCGATAATAAAGCATTGCGTTGCGAGTCTGTGAAAATCCTTTGCACACGTGCTTTTGCATGCCACATCATTCTGGTCAGCTTGGCAGTGAAAAGGAAACCAGGGTATGACTTGGACATGAGAAGGACTGCCCACGCCCCATGTGTTACTTGTTTCAACGAGCAAAGTTCTTGTTACTTGTTCTTTGTTCAATGTAGCATTGTCGTGGGTGATCTTGATCTTGTCGACAAAGATATCGCATTCAACCGAACGCATCCAATTTACACAGCTTGCACAAGACAGAAGGGCCATCGGCCACATGCTCGCAAGTTCACAATGCCTGGCTGGCAAACTGTCATGTAAGCCTTATATGATTATATCATTACTCTCAAATGACAGTGGTTGGATGCATATATGGCAAGTGCTCTCAGCCTGGTGACTGCTATGATGACAATGTTTTGGACCAACAAGCGCCAATTCTTATGGCCGGATGCAATAGAATATGTCATGGCCAAACCCAGTCCAGAGCTCTTGAACGAGGTGCCACGCTTACCACATCGCCCAAGACTCCGCCAGCACCCTACAATGTGCCTTGGTTCGGCAGCAACATGCCGAACGCCTGGTCGATTCTTTCGGGGTCTCAGTCCATTGAGTGGCTAATCTCAGTGTGGTTGAGGTGCAAATGTGCAAAGTAGAATATGCGCACAAGTACTCTAAGAGGGCAGTGGCAACCCAACATAATTCGGGCATTTTATCTGGCTCCTCTGGATATTCCTGAACTCCTAGCTAAGCCCCTGCTCCAGGTAGATGCAGTTCGGAAACGCAAGAACATTTGGACGGTGCCTACGGCGGGGGTTCTTGACTTCGTGTGGCTGAGCCTGAGAGGAAAGGGTACGGATGTGGCGGATGCGTCAGCGGGTTCATGTTCTTGGGAACGTCGTGGAAGCTCGCGATCACCGGGGATTTAATGCTGTGACGCGTTTCTCAATGTCTTTGCTTTTTACTAAGTCGGTGGATCCACGCTTGTTTGATTGGGAATCAGGTTGTGGCTCCTAGCTTTATTGTTTAGTTCATGGATAGCTGACGCATGTTGTGCCCGCCAGTTCTCCTGCAGTGGCACGATTGAGTCTCCAGAGCAACTTTGGTTTCGGCGAAGCAAGCCAGATGCATCTCGGGCATTCGCCGAGGTTGAACATCAGTGACTTTCTCCTAAAGGATGAGGGGGAGAACGAACGCCTCTACTCGGCTGTGGTGGAGCGGATGTTTCTGAAGAGGAGGGATGGCCGGGGCCGGGGGTGGCCTTTTTGTGAGAGTTCTTTCGAGATTTGTTCGAGTCTGTAACTGTGTGTTCTTTTTTGTTCTCATTCATAGAGCTTGAGTTTGCTAAGGGGCATGCATGGGCATGCCATTGACTTCCAGAGATGTTTAAAGGTGACTCAGAAGCCCAGTGCCTCGAAGCAAAGTCCTGCAATCCACTTCTGTCGAAAGCCCTCACAGCACAGCACCGGGAATTGTTTTTTGCTTCAAGGAAGCGGAGGTTACTTTCCAGGAAGAGGGCCCTGGTGGTCTTGCAGAAGGCCAGGGCAGTTGCTTTCGATGGCATGATTCAATGACTGTCAATGTGCGGCTTGGTGCGTCAATTTCGATTTTGGTCGTTTACACGACAATTGGTAGTAGACGCAGTACTAATCAAAGGCAAACGGAAGGGTAGTGCACAGAAAGGGTTTTGCAAAAACCTATTCTACTAACGTCGTGGAAGGCGCGTGACCTTCGTAGAACCCAAGGCTGTTAGTGGACAGTTCGTGGAATGGTGGGCCAGTGGGAGAACTGACTGCAACGAAATCCCAGAAACCTTCGCAGAACTTCGTGGAAGGTATTTTTGATGCACTAACTTCATTTAATATATAAGCGATTTTTGCTGACCCCCCTTTCTCCACACACCCTCCGTTTAGCCTTCAACTAATGCTTCTCAGTGAGATGACTCTCTCCTGACCCCCTTCGCAGCGTTCGTTTTAGGGTCTTCCACATCAGACCGGACCCTGGGTAGTTGTGGACGTCGCTGTGGCATCATTCGCTGCCCAGTGAGCGACAAAACACAGAGAAGGTATGAGAAGGTACTAACAAGGTCAGTCTGTGAGTCTGGAATTGCTGCTACTCAGCCTACTCCCATGAGGGGTAAGATCATGTGACGCTACGGAAGCAGAACACACTTTTCCCATACACCAAGATCTCGAGGGCTGACACTTGGCGACACTCCTGGGCCTGCCGGTCAGGTCAGCAGCTTAAGGGGCCCCATTTTCGATGCTTTCATCACTGCCCTCTTGCACTACTTCCATCTCTCCAGGGACCAGGCACAGCATGTGTTGATGTTGTCGGTGAACATGTTGGTGCAATTTGTGTTTGGACCCAAAGCAAAACGGATTCTTCTGAATGTACTGGTGTTGTGTTTTGATCCGCTTTTCTCGTGCATTCGTCAATGTCTCAGCCTGGCACACTTTGTCACCTGTGATGCAATGACATATGATGCACTGTTCTACAGGTTATGGCCATCTACATGAACCAAGGCAGGCCAGCCGCTCCTCGTGTTGTGTTCCAAGCTTGGAACAGGTCGAACCCTTACCGCTTTGCGGTCACAAACCACTGTTCTCTTCATGAGGTAAAGCTTGTCAGTCATAACTCATAACATGTGATGGACCTTGGCATACTTTGGCCATCAAACTCCCTTTCTAAACATTCATTTGCATTCCCACGAGTTGACTTTGGCTCCCTGACTCTGATTGACCCTGGAACAAAATCCCTACTGGGTCTGCCAGGCGACAAAGCCAAGGAGACCTTGCTCCGCATGCTGCCCACGCTGATGTCCCCCTACGCGCTGATGCATGCGGCACGGAACACGGACTCCATCCAGGACGGTCCGTGCTGCGACGCCTGGTGCGTCCGTTCGCTCGCGATCCAGCGGTTTGGAGAAAATGCTTTGGAGACATCCAGGGTTTGGGACATCCAGCGTTATAGCTCATGTTGGTCAACTATCTGCATTTTTTGAGGTGTTGGTGTCCTTTACCGTGACTGGGTGTAGACGAAATGTCTTGGCCTTTCGACTCCCAGGAGATGCTGGACTTCGAGAAGGTGGCTGCAGAACACATGGCTCTAAATCTGGAGAACCCCACAGGGCACTATGCTTTGCGTCTGGTGGGGCACCTTAGTTGCTGGAAAATACCGGAGCATAGGGTTCTGTTGGCAGGTTCTGTCAGTGGGCCAGGTAAATATGTGTGAGGGTTGTGAAGTTGACGTTGTTATAATTGTAATGGTTTGCTTTGAAGTTCTGCCACATCAACTTATGCAGGCTGAACTCACTAGCACGTGGCACATGATTCATTCAGGCGTGTATGGAGGGCTACCATTATGTTGGGGCGTGTAATTGTTTTGCGCAGGGAAGATACTCCGTTCAGTGAGTTGCTGAGTATATATATATATAATATCATATGATATATATATATAATATATCATATGATATATATATATATATTATAATATATATATATTAAAATATATTATATACAGTCCATTAATGTTCATTGTAAATTTGCACATGATTTCCTTCTACGAGTCAAGAGGTCTCCATGTTTGGACAGTCCCCCTTGACTCCAGGAGTCCCTGCCTGCACGCGTGGTGGCACAACATTTGCTGCTGCTGAATCGTTGGCAGCTCCATTTGTGGAGGAAGGCCAATCTCGTGGACGTCAGCATGGATGGCAAGGGGCACCTCAGTTGCCAAGATGCGCCAGTTGATGTCCACCAAGGGCGGTGTTTCCATGCCCAGATATGGCCACGATGTTCCAGCTGTCCAATTGAGTTTCACAAAGACGGATGACAGACGATGACAGAAGGTTTGAGAAGGATGTCACTTGCAAGGTAGTTGGGGGTTGTTGCTGGACCCCTGTTTCCGGACATTTTACAACTAGTGCAATACCCTTACGTATCATTGGTGCCGAAATCACTGGAAGGATCTGGAAGGGTCACCCTTTTGGAAAGTAAGAGCAGTAGGAAAAGTGAGCGTCCAGAGCATTTGCAGAGTTTCCTCCAGGAAATGCCTTCGCAACACACTCTTGGATGGTGGCTCGGCACAGGAGGTGCAACTCTATGACGAAGCAGTCTGAGCAGGTCTTACGGTACCCACAGACCACAACCAGACTTTGGCACTTTGCAGCACCAAAGTCAGTGAATGTACCGACATCCATGCAGGGCTCATTGAAGCTGAAACACCAGATTCTGGTCACCCGAGGGACCTCAGGAAGGTGGGATGGTGTCGGGGTCTCGACCCGGTCTCGACCCGACCGGTGGCGACCGGCACCGCTGGCTTCGCCGCACCCGCTTTCGCTGAGCTGATCCGGTGAGGGACCTCGGATGCCCCGCTGAGGGAAGTTTTTGGGTTGGGCTGACATCGACTGGCGCTTGCCGGCCTCTGGGCAACTGACCTTCGACTTCGTGGCACTTTATAGGTGCCTAACATCGAAGGCTTTCGTTTTGACACCGTGCTTGCTGCTAGCTTCCTTTGACAGATCGTGGTTGCTTGTTTCGTGGAGCGTGTAGATCATATTGTGTTTCCTCACCACTTGGAAAGAGAGATATCACGAGTATGACAAGTGTGGGGCGTGTGGGTTCGTCGCCAAGATTGCTGTTGCTCCTCCAAGAAGCATGACAAGCCAAAGGCAAGAACGATTGCAAAAAGAACAGATTGCATGATCACGAACAAATCATGGTGATACTTCAAGGACGATCGCCGGCCTTGCGATCTGTCGGACGCCAGGCCCCCGGCGGACGCTTCGCCCGTGGCGTCGGACGCGTGGGGTCAAGTGCTGGCTGCCCTCGCAGAGCCTTGGGCATCGGTCCGAGGAAAGGGGAAGGCTCCAGGGAAGACCTGATGAGAAGACTCCCCAAAAAATGTGAAATGCAAGGTGTATACACCGTACACCACTTGAATTCATCATCTTGTTTGACCCAAGCAGATCTTGGAGGAAAGACATCTCCAAGAAGAACAAGAAGCTACTGGGTGGAGGCCATCGCTATTAGGTTGGAGGCCATTACTAGGAAGGAGCAACAAGCTACTAGTAACAAGAAGCTACTAGGGGCTCCTGGCATCGCTACGAACGGAGCAAGGACGCTACTAGGGGCTCCTGGCCGTACTACTAGGAGCAAAAAGCTACAAATTAGTAACAAGCCATCCTGTCAATTGTTTCGTATCTTTTGATCCCGTGGCAGCCAGTGGCTCCGGTAGACCATCCCTTGTGGACACGGAACCGGCCTCTTCAGGCCACACAACACATGCCACTTTCTCTCAGACCCATCCTCATTGACACCACAAAGTGGTGCAGCGACACATTGGACTTATTTCTTTGAGAGCCATGACAAAATGGTTGCTGAGACATGTTCAAAAAGAACTTAGCATCCAGGTCAGAGGTCCCAGGTCTTGTTACAGTCATTTCTGACCCTGAGATTTTGCATGCGCAGTTGCCTCCATTGCCACAGCGCTCCCAAATACATGAAATCCATAGTGTAGCGGTTTGAACATCCCTTGGTCATCCACGATCAGGACCTTTTGGCACCCAAGATCCGGGAAGGAAACCAGGAGAGCGGACAGGGCATGTGGAGCAAGCTGAAGCTGGCACTGATGTTGAATGCTTGATTAATGTCCACTTTATGTCGTTTTGATTGTTCACATGCTCAACACATGTTTGTTTGTTTATGATATTCCATGTTTTCTTTGTTGCAATGCGGGGCACGTGCCTCGAATCACCATGTGTCTTCGTTCGGGGTCACCGGACACCAAGCCCTGGCCGAATCGACTCAACTTCTTGTCAGAGCTCTTTGATCCGGTCGTTTTCGAAATGCAATATGTTTGAAAGGACCAACAGAGCGTCCCAAAAGAAGAACACCGTGTTTGCGGTTTGGGGCGAATGTTTCCGGGCGGTGGGTAGTGACTGTTCCCGTTTCGAATCCTGAGAGTTCGATCCAAGTTTCCGCAGTGTATGGATGATGTCCTGGAGCGACCACAGGCTTCTCTGTACAGTCTGTACTATTGGACCGTTTTGAAAAGCAAACAGACAGAGGTCAACCGACTTGACTCCAAGCAAGATGAGTTCTGCTCCTTAAGACTTGACCCCACCAAACCTGCCAAGACCTTTGCGAGGAGGATCCTTCAGTGAGGAGGCAGGTGGCCAAGGTGCAATGGGCCATGAGAGCTATCAGCTCTCGGGTGTGGCTCCTGACCCGACAGCTCAGGCACGAGCGACGTCACTGTTTGAACAGGTATGGTGTCGAGATGACGTTGGTCGGTAAAGGTGCGGTTGGGGGTCATGCTCGACGTGACATGGGATGTCCCATGCCATGTCCAGGTTCTGATTCTCCCTCTCTCTCTAGACTCTAGTCTATGTATATGTTATATATTATATATACAATAAGGAGTTGAGGAGTTTACCACGTTTCCTGAAAAGACCCATTGTTCCGGGCATGCCCAAGTTCCACAGAAGTGTGGCAACGGAGTCCACCTTTCACCAGGGGCTTTGCAATGATGTGTGTGTATATGAATATATGAATATATATATATATATGTACACACATGTTATTGACTCCTGGATTCCAATTCCAGCCCTGCTAGTTTGGAGGTCAAAGTAGGTAGAGGTTGTTGAACCTACAGTGAGACTTGTTTCAATATGCTGATCCACAAGCTTTCTTACAGCCCAGCTTCGCTTGTCAATTGTGACGGCTTTGCTTCCAAGCAGGAACTTGCTATGCATCTTCTTGAACAGCAGCATGGCCAAATTGGTTGGACAGAACCCAGTTGGGGGGTCACCATCACAGTAGTCAGAAAAGTTTGTGCAGAGTATATTTTATGTATGTATCTAGCCTATTTTGAGATCTTACTGCGAGAAAGAGATTCCAGACTAGCAAGTCACACATCGCGATCCCCTGTGCATACAAGTACTTCCAGTGGTGATTGTTGATCTCACGCATTCCTTCGGATAGAATGCATATATTGTATACATATATAGGGATGTGTTAAAGTGGTATCGTGCCCTTTCGGGAAACGCAAGGGAACTCTTTGATTCATCAGCACTAGCCTTTGAGGTGTGACTTTATAAAGATCTTGCGGAATCTTGCGTTGGTGTTTCCTGGTGTTTAATTTGGGGACTAGCTCGTTTCTGTCAGGTCAAAAGTCAATCTTGCATTGTCAACCGATCCCAAATAAGTTTATTCTGCTGGCGTTCTGAATCTTGTAGATCTGAGAGAGTTTCAAGGCAACAATGTCTCCTGTAGGTCGTTGACCGATGTTAGCGCAAAGACCATGTTGCAAAGGCACCATGTTTCAAGACTTCTGAGGGTGAAGTTCTGTTCAAAAGCATGTCTTTGAGTTTCATTGACTCGTGAAGATCCACCAAAGGTATTTATATCCCATTTACTTCGAGGTGGTAACTTTGTGAGTTCACTCGCTCGACTTCGCCCAGTTGAGGACAAGACCGTGGAGAAGTCATGTCCACCTTCTTTTTGCGCTGTGTGGATTGGCCAATCAACGGCAAATGTGCCTTTTCTCGCACCGCGTGTGGTTCGTGGGTTCAGCGGGCGCAAGGGCGGCACCGCTGGGAGCACTGGAAAGACCGGACCGGTCGCTGAAAAAGAGAAAAGCAATTCCTCGCAATTTGTAGGACCTTGGACCCACGGGTTTAACATGATTCTTGCTCAAGTTACTGTTTATCCATTTGTAGGCTTCTTGGTGCTACTCTATTTAGAGCCAGTTGACTTCCTGTTCTCTATCACGTTTCATCCCGCCATACTTTGTGATACACTCCACCAGCTTAAGATGTGTCAGCAAAGATCCAGAATTGCAGAGCGTTGCAAATCGACTTGTCCCACACACATATCCACATATATTGTACTATTGCTGAGACTGACTCTGTGCAATGGCTCGGATTGTATTGCTGTGTTGCACGATTGCTGGATCCTTGCCAAATGTTCATCACGTAGGGGAGGGTTCTTACGATTTCTTTCTATCCTTCCCGCAAATAATCCTGGCAAGCAGATGCGTACTGCGCATCAAGGTTGTCAGCCCAAGTTCACTCGGCACCACTGGAAGGACCTGAGCCAAAGGCAGTCGGTGTAGGGTCCAAACTGGGAACACGAAACTGTCATCATTTGCAGTAGACGAAACTGTCATAAAGACATCGGTGGCCCTTTCTTCCCATTCTGGATTTCCAAGTTGTAGGGATGCAGCAAGACAGGGCCTCACGAGTTAAACCCAACGGCAACAGAAGAGCTTTTGAGCAGACGGTTGCTTTTGAGAGAACATGAGGCCGTTCTGGCGCCAAAAGCAGGCCGACAAGAACTGTTTTTTCACCAACGACAGTCTCGATGCCAGGCTGGGGTATATGAACCTTTTTCCCTATGGACAACCCGATTCTTGGCCGAATGTTCTTGCTCCGTTTGTACGGCCAGGAGCCCCGTTCGTAGTGTCCGATCGCTCCGTTCGTAGCGATGCCCTTTTCACAACTAGAACTAGACCCACAAATCTTCAAGACACAGTTGACGTGCTTAACTACACAGGACACTCAGGGACACACACACACACTCTGACATTGGTTTTCAGTTAACTCAATTTCCCGAGAAAAGGAGTGGCTCAACGGCAAGGTGAAGAGTCCGGTCAAATTGAAGGTGTTTTCAACAAACAGTTTGTGCGCATCTGCAGACTCGCGACAGCAGCGGACGAGCGGCGGACGGCAGCTGAAAGGCAGCTGTGGGAAAACCCGTTTATGGGGTAAGAAACGTGAAAGAACCATGAATCAAACCGTGGAAAAGTAGGGTGGACAGCT
>CAXAMN010000781.1:443507-461457 GCA_963970005.1 Durusdinium trenchii
AGGTGAATGTGGTGGCGAACCCTTTGGCACAGGGGGTGACACACACAGATCGCCGTAATCGGCGCTTTTTCCTTTCAGAAACCGGCTGCAAGCAATTGGGTTGTGTCCTTTTTGGACATAGAGCTTCACTAGCTCAGTGGCAGCAGCTTCAGCGCTTAAATCGCTCTGCTTGAGGAAAGCATTCGCAAAAACATGCAAGACCATGCAGAAAAATGTGCAAACTCTGCGAAATGGCAGGTCCCGTGTTTAGGCCCGGCGGCCGTTGTGGCAGTTAATTCGGTGGAAGTGGAGGTGAATTCCAGTGAAATTCCGGTGAGCGGTAGTGAGTTCCGTTAATGATTACCCAATGAAACAGCGCCCCAGTGACGGGGATCACACTCAGCACCCGAGTGGGACGGCTGAGCGAAACACACTCTGACATTGGTTTTCAGTTAACTCAATTTCCCGAGAAAAGGAGTGGCTCAACGGCAAGGTGAAGAGTCCGATCAAATTGAAGGTGTTTTCAACAAAAAGTTTGTGCGCATCTGCAGACTCGCGACAGCAGCGGACGAGCGGCGGACGGCAGCTGAAAGGCAGCTGTGGGAAAACCCGTTTATGGGGTAAGAAGCGTGAAAGAACCATGAATCAAACCGTGGAAAAGTAGGGTGGACAGCTTGTGGAAAACTCCGCAGGTACATGAGAGCGAGAGCTTCCCTCGACACATCATAGCTTCGTTGCGTCAGGTAGATGTGTCGAGCCTGACGCCCCTGCTTGTGAGACAGTGGTGAAGGTGAATGTGGTGGCGAACCCTTTGGCACAGGGGGTGACACACACACATATATACACAAAAGTGGCTAGTAGCTAAGTAGGTTGGCGCCTTTGCGAATGTGCTAACTTGAGCAGGCTCGAATGACGTGTGCCAAATGCGTGGGTTTGGACCGGACATTTGCTGACACTTGTTTCAAAATCTGCACACACCGCAGAGATTCATGTGTTGCCTTCTCACCTAAGGAAATGTCATTCCACATCATTGATTTGGAGCAGTGGGAACAGCGCCGTTGCTTTCACAACCTGGTGCGTTTGGCCAATTGGGAGGATAGTGTGCCGCTCATTTGACATGGTGGTTTGCACCAAATTGACAAAGCACGGTTCAGTGATGCGTATCTTTATTTGGGATGTCAGCATCATGGCAGACAAATTATCATGCATGGAATAATGGATCATGTCATCGTCCGGGTTGTACGCGCGCGCCCAGTTTCGTGATTCGGATTGCACAGATGGTGGAAATCAGTGCTTCTTTTGCTCAAAGCCCAGGAACATCAAAAATCCGATGATGGACAAAGATGCCAACCCAAACGCACCGGCTTTCCAGCCCTTTGTGGCAGGCACCTTGGTTGTGTGTATGTGTGTACTCGGCGGTCTGGATAGCATCCTGTTTTGCAGCCATACTGCAATTGTCTCACATGCTTGTGAAAAATATCGGAGTATATCATCACTTGCAGACACCCAATGATTTTCCCCACTGATCACAAGAGGCATTCCAAATTCCTGGGCCGAGCTGGAGAACATCCCTACTCAGGGCCTTGTGCAATGTGCCTTGGCAGCCTCGACGGTGCCCTCGGTCCTTGGTCTGGAAGGAACACAAGCAACGGTTGCTCAACTGATTGGGGCAAAAGATAAGCTTTTGACCAAGCTGTGGGATTGAAACACCACGAAAGATGACAAGTCGGCAATGGTCAACCTGGATCAGAGCCTGTGCAGGGTAGTGAGCAAGGTCAATGACCATCACGTGTCATGTTCTACGATTCTGCTTGGTTGGCTTTCTTGGATTTCATGTTATATATTTTCTACCCCAAAGTGGTTTGAGTGGGAACTTTGGAAAGAACGAGGCGAGGACCGGTGGCCCTCAGGTTCTTAGCTGAGACACTGAAGCGTTTTGAAATGGAATTTGGAAAGGCACAGAAAACATTGAACTTTCTTCACCGAGTGCAACATACAGCTCCAATTCTTTAATTGTGGAAAAGGACATCTCTCCCAGAGAAAAGAATTCAACAGTTCAACAGAGACGAATACTCAAAAGAGGCCACGCGGAACAATAAGTCTTTTCATTATTTTTTTCTGCTGGCGTCTTCAGATTCTGCATTTGTTTCAGCCTCGATCCTGCTCGACCCTGGAGACAAAACTTTGGCTCCAAAATCTGTGAAGCCCAAAATGGCCTCCAACCTAATAGCGATCACCTCCCCCTAGCAGCCTCCTCCCCCTAAAAGCAATGGCCTCCACCCTAAGAGCGATGGCCTCCAACCTAATAGCGATGTAAGACATTCTGACCTTTTTGTAGGAACTTGGAGGAAACCTGCAGTTTGAGCCGGAAGCCACTTCGGTAAGCAGGCACCTACACTTGCTCGGTGGACCGGCAGAATTTGAAGGCCAGACTTTGACACCCTGCTCCAGTTCGGGTCTTTAAATTCAGTTCGGGTCTGCGGGATTTGCCGTGGTTTGTTGTGGTTTGCCTATTCCGACCCAAAGAAGCCCAAGTTTGGTGCCATGGTTGGCGATCGATGGATGCAAATCTGTGACAGATATGATTATGATTCTGATTGATATAATTACAGTATATTATATATATATATTATCAGTAATAATACATTATACATTATCATGATGTATATGGCATAGTAGTACCATCACTGGGGTGACCATCACTTGATACCATTCAATACCTACATACATGACCTCAGGTGTTCCAACTCACAGAGTGAATCTCCAAAGCAACACTTCTGATTGAACTCAACAAACATCACAATATGTCAATCATGATGAAACAACAGACCACGTGGTGGGCCCCTACCTCCCATCCACGAAACACATCCTTTGATGAACCTTTAGTTCACCGAGCCGTTTCAACACCGTTAGCTGCGCCGGGAGGCACGGCGCCGCTTGGCTGCCTCGGTGGGTGGCTGGACCAACTTGCCGGACACGACCTTCGACTTCTGGCGCCGCGATGAAACAGCACTCAAAGGATGGGCGGAGCGGGAGCGGAGGAGTCCTGAAAATGCACCAAGCGGAGGAGTCGGTTTTTGCTGTTTACTTTCAGTTTATGGTGGGATCAAGCGGAGAAGGGTGAGTGATGGTGAGTGTGTCATGAGGTGGTATCAGCTGGGCTTTGTCCAGATTTGTCCCGTTGTGAGCATTTGGGGGGGGTCAAGTAGTATATTATAGATCGGTTTTTCAAGCCTCTTTCTGCGTAGGTTTGAGATGTCATACACTGAACATACAGTTCCTGCGGTTCCTTGCGTCCGATGTTTTCCTGCGTCGAAAAGTGGTCTTTTCCAGATGTCCCTCATGGAATGTTCTCTTAGTTGAATCTGGAAACTCCATCTGTGGATCCGCCACCACGAGGTCTTGCTTGGAAGACGTCCCCGTCGAGGTGCTGAAGGCGGTCATCGACAGGGTCCAGATGTGGATGAACGCAAGTCTAAGGACTTGACTAAAGGATATCAAAAGACAAAACATTGCAGTTCAGAACACATGGCCGACTAGTCACCATATAGTTTGGGAAGCACAGGCCTTCTTGCTGGTCTGTGACCAGTGGTCCACTGGTCACGGCCAGGTGGTAACGTTCATGATCCGAACCTGGAAAAGCACCGATGCGGCCTTCTCCGCTCTCAACACGCAGCCGGACAACATGCTGAACCACAAGGCGTCGGCTCGATCCGGTGGATTGAAGCGCCAAAAAGACACGGTCGGCCGTTGTTGGTCCCAAACGCGGTCTCAACAACCATGCGGCAAACGAAAGGCTTGCGAAGTCACAATGTTTCCAAACGCTGCGGAATCCTTGCACAGAGAGAAGGGAAGGTACCGAATAATTGTATGGAGTATACTCCAAGGCATTGGAAGCACTCCAACCACAGCAAATGCACAAATAAAGAGTCAACACAAAGTAATTATTTGGGAACACACTCTAAATAAGAGCACATTGTGTATGCAGGGGTGGTCTTGAGTCTTGGGGTTGTTATCAATATATAGATTCTAGATATTGTATTCAATTATATATGTTTGGAGTGTCTCAGAACCTGTGGCAGTCGGTCAACAATTACTGTATCACTATTTTAGAGAACGGCCTCTACAAACCATCGTCATCCACTCCTACACGGAATGGGATATACCCAATATCTATGTTACAATGTGTGGAATCCTTGTGGTGTTATGTACCGTGAAGCAGGCGTCAGAGGGCGAAACGGGTGCTGAACGCAAGCTGTGTTCTTTTTCTTGGGGCTATTTTCAGCATTTGTTGAAGAGACAGGTGCACCATGACCACCATGTAACATGTAGGGCGGTGCAAACCACAAAACCACATGTTCTTTCAATATGTTGGGCTGTGCACCCTGATGTTTCTCCTCTTGAGGGCCGCCTTCCCCCCGAAAAACATCGGCGATGGAAAGGCCAAAAGGTTCCAGGCCCCATGTCTGGGGCGATTTCCGAGGAGTTTGTGGATGGCCTCACGAAAGCTGGATGTTGCAAGCCTAAAAGGTGGACTGGGCGAGACTGGGGGGAGATGGAGGTGGTCAGATATGGAGACCAGAAATATGGAGGTGGTCATTGGATTGGAAAAAATACTACAAGGAACATGTTATGGCTATGATAGATAGATAGATAGAGATAGAGATAGAGATAGAGATAGATATAGATAGATATAGATAGCACCTTTTTTTGCAAATATCTTGATCAGTTCTGTCATCCAAAATGGGGTTCAAAGTAGGAGCGGATTAAAATGTGAACAACTGTCGTATCAGCCACACCCAATGGCACTGGCCATTCTTTCCCTGTCGAGCTGGACCGCAGCCGATCTGTGTCCTTTTTCGTTCCTTTGGAGCATGGCCTGATCGTTCCTTTGCGTAGCTTTGTGCTCGGACCGATCATCTCGACGTCCTGGTTTTCGTGCCTCAGGCGGAGAGTGCCTGCATTTCTGCCGCAATCCACTAGTGACCTGGCGTGATTTGGTGGTGTTTTTTTGGCCAGCAGCTCTTGACCATGGGAGAACATCCCACGAAGTAACCGCAAACCCACCTTGATGCGCCTCATCCTGACTGGCATATTTGAAGTCGATCGATGTCGATCGAAATGGTGATACCGTCGTTGGGAAGAGGGCCGGACATTGCGGCTTCAAACGAGTGCGATTTGTGAAATGAACTAGTTTCTGCTCAAGTCAGTATGCTAGAATGAAGGGCCAATGTTTGTTAGAACCCAGGTTCTCCAATCATTAGGAGCTAAAGATATCCAATTCCGTTGACGTTCCGTTTTCAGCCCAGGCCGGCTCCTCGCCTCCTCGCTCGACCGCGACCCCGAGGTACTACGAGCTCGGCACGCTTGATGCCCAGCCCTCGGAGCGAGGATGAGGAGGATGCCACACAGCTCGAGACGCTCTCCAGTGGCGAAGCAGAAGCAGAGTGGCCTTCCCCCTTTTCGGTTCGCCCCAAACAGAAACAGTTGCACTAGGGGTTTTTATGGCATGAGACCGGGTCGAATTTGCCTCACTATTAGTGGAAACTTAACACTGGAAACCTTTTTGTTTTGATCATTTTCGGTGAGTTGGTGATGCAGAAAATGCAGTGGTAGGGGCATTGGTTTGAATCAGCAAGGTATTTGTGGAAGATAGCTTCCTTGTTGCTGCTGGTCAGCTGTTGGTCTGCCGTTGATGTGCTGCTGGTATTTGCTGGTTTGCTATTTGCGGTGCTCCTGCTGCTGGTGTGCTGCTGGAAGCATGCTCGTTGGTCGCTCCGGTTGCACAGCCTCTTGGTGCTGGTACTTTGTCAATTGCTCCTTGCCTCTCAACTTACAACTAATCCTAGCACCTGCATACTGGTTTCTACTAGCTTTTGTTCTACCTTTCTAAGGCTTTACTCAAATCATTCTTGTCTATTTTTTCATTGTTTGTTTGTTTGTTTCTGAGTCAATAGGTCGGTGGTGTTGGTGGGCGAGGTGAGGCAGACCTTCATAGAGGCAGGTCTCTGCTACACTCATGTCTGCGGGCTAAAGTTGAGTGTGTCTAAGCACAGGAGAATGGCAAATATCTCCGCTATGACAAAAGGCAATCTGTGTAGAATTGCGTTGCCCTCCAGCATAAAGGATTTGGATCCTCACGTTCGAACGGAGGAGGGAAGGAAGGGATCCCTTGTCCTTCACTGAGATTTTTCAAATTCTGTGCCCTATCCATGTGAGGTGTCTTCCGATACTTGGATACCTCTCATGATGGCGATATCTCACGAAAGGAGTTCGAAACACTGGAGAGAGTGTGGCGCGAGCTGCACCAGTCGATTTACGAGCTCCTTGGCAGAGATTTGGTGGGGCGACCGGTGCGGGGCGGTTGGAGGAAGCTCGAAACTTTGACCAGCTGGACCACTGCCACGTTGTTGGTAGTTGAATGAGTCCAGACTCCTGGCCTGGACCGCACATAACTTTGTTCCCCACATTGATGTGTGGGGTTTTTGTTTGTTTGTGTGGTATCCGCTCCTCCTTCCTCCTCCTCCCGCCTCCCTTGCCACCAACCGATTGCCACCAACCAATTGCCACCAACGAATTTCCACCAACCAATTGCCACCAACCAATTGCCACCAACCAATTGCCACCAACAAATCTCCACCAACCAATTGCCACCAGCAAATTTCCATCAACCGATTGTCACCAACCAACTGACACCCACCAATTGTCACCAACCAATTGTAATCAACCATTTGTCACCAACCAATTGCCACCCACCAATTGCCACCAACCAATTGCCACCACCAACTGCCACCAACCAATTGCAACCTAATTGTCACCAACCAAGTGTCACCAACTATTTGCCACCAACCAATTGCCACCAACAAACTGCCACCAACCAATTGCCACCAACCAACTGTCACCCACCAACCACGAATTTTCCGCTCCTGTGTCTGGTGAAATTGTTAACATGTGGGGTTTTCCGGTCCTATAGTTTTGTGTTTGTGCAAAGATGGGCCGCAAGTAGATATGAACTGAAAAATTGTATATTATATGCTTGATTATTTCTGCATTTTTTGCATGTTTCTTCTTGGACCAGTTTCTTCCTTAACTCAATAAAGTCTAAATTTCCAAAGAACCAACCACTTTGGTGAACTGCTCCGACATCGAAGCAGCGAGAGGCCAGCAACGCTTCTGTTTTGGCGTGGGCCACTTGAGGCTGAAGCGGGACTTGGAGGTCTTCTACGGCTCTTTGCAGCAGGCTGCATGTCAGAACCTGCGACAAATGGAATGGACAATGAAACCGATGTTTTCCGTGACCAAAAAGAGCGGAAGAAATGCCTCAAAATATGATACTGCATGTGACATGTGTCATTAGATAAAGGCGACGTTTTTCGATCTCCAGGTGTCACTCACCATGTGTCGACCCCTTTTCGGATCCCCAAAGGCCTCCTCCGACACATGGAGGCCATGGCTATTAGGTCAGCCATCGCTACTATAGGTTGGCGGCCATCGCTATAGTAGGTTGGAAACCATTGCTTAGTAGGTCGGGGGGAAGACATGTGTCATGGACCTTCTCAGTGAGGCCTTTGAGGCCATTGACCTCGACGAGAGTGGCGCGATCTCTTTCGAAGAGTTCAAGAAATGTCGCCGGTCTTTCAAAGTGGTGGGAACTCTTTTTGAGATTTTTTGAGTGAGTCAAAGAGTCACGGTTTTGGCCAGATTAGCATTGCTTGAACCTGGCGATGCTTCATCTTCGTCTTGGGAGCTCCGTTCGAGTTCTGACCCCGTGGCATACCTTTGTGTAGACTGATTAATGTAGACTCTTGATTAGTAAACCACCCATATGAAGAGTTTTACGACAATAGATCAGTGTGCTGCTGATGGGCCTGTGTGTCCAAAGTGGCGTTCTTGGTGTCACGCCTCAACACGGGGCCTCGTCGAGACGTCAGAACGAGTGGGGTAGAAGAGGTTTTACAAGCCAAATCGGAGGAGTTTGTGGTTACTTCTTTTTACTAGTAGTAAGGCCAGAGCTACTAGTAGCATGGTTACTCCTAGTAGAAATGCCCATTGCTACTAGTTTTTCAGTAGCTTGTTGTTTTCACTCGGAAAGACCCACCCGCACCCATCGCAATACGCGACAAGGGACGGTGTGGGCGTGCCAGATCGTCCGCAAGTATGCGCATCCAAATCGGGAGGTTATTGATCAAGAGTCTACATTATGACAGTCCGCAGTCTCTCAATGTTGACAATTGTGTTGATAAATCAGTTGACATCTGTTGAAATAATGTTCAATGTGCATTGAGCAAAGCACAGCAGGGGTGTGAAGCTGCTTGGGCAAGATCATGTCCAGAACCAATACTATAGCTACAGATCTACCATCCACCTTTTGTCCTCGAGGCCAAACAAATACTGTATGATACTGTGTGTATCTGTATGTGTCCATAATGCATAGTCAGATAAATTTGAGATGGCAAAGGTAAGTGACCAAGAGGCATCTCTTTGTAGGAACCCAATTTTTTACTAGGAACAAGGGCATCGCTACTAGGAGCAAGAACGCTACTAGGGGCTCCTGGCCTTACTATATACTAAGAGCAAGGGCGCTACTAGGGGAAGTTCATCCACACCGGGGCACACACAAGGTGTCCAGGCCACACATTTCGATGGTCCGGTGCAAGAGATCTTCATGTTCATCGCCGCTTGGCCCATTCCACGGAGGATCGAAACAGTCCAAACGACCTGGAGAACCCATCAAAGGCCAGGGCGGCTCCATTGGGCCGCCAGGGCTCCATTTTTGAACAGGGTCCAATGGGTTTACGAGTGTTTGGGATGCTTTTGGATGTCGTAAAAACCATGTTCTTTCCACAAACACCGCGTGATCCTTCTCCTTTTGCCAGCTTTTGGCGGGGTGCTTTCCGTGTTCGTCCCACACAGGTTTACTGGCATAGGTGCACTGCGGCGGTTCACTGCCCGGAAGATCCACATGGAACCTGATGGCATGGACCTTTGAAAGACTAGCTTCCTCCGCAATTTCAGTGGTTTTCAGGTTCCATGTTTATCTTCCAGGAAGATCCAGGGAGTATCATATTGTGTGAATTCCCTTAACTTTCAAACCTCTACGATTGCTTCTTGGTGTCTCTCACTGTGCGGACTAACGGTTCGCTGCTAGCATAGGATGGAGAGGATGGAGAGAGCCATTGGATTTTCCACGACCGATGAAAAACATGAGAATTTGAAATTCCACTGTCGACCATGGAGAAATCATTCTTCGTTTGTTTCTGCTGGGGGTTTTGGCTCTCGACTCAGGACCTCAACATGGATCAAGAGATTGACGGCCATGAGTTCTTCGAGCTGGAACATCATAGCTGCTTAGCTCTTTCAAAAGAAGAACCGAGTCACAGCTACCTTTGTATTGGAAGGTGGAATGTCCTAAGGTATGTTTCTTCACTCCACTGATATGATGTCACGCATGTGAACTCTTGAGCTTTGGTTGGTATCAGGCTCCACATCGTACTTGTAAGTCACAACTGCAACCAATGAGTAGGATCTCATGAAATTTTCAAAGCCCACCGGTTGCAAGAACCCTTAAATAAATATAGTTTCCTGTCATGTTCCATCCAGCTTTGAGTTGGCCCAGGCCCAGCCAACACCAGGTCCGCATCCCCGTGGCCGCCCAAGTTTCTTGTCCCCCAGGTGTGGCGCCTCCACTGCCGGACTACACGGATGGGAAGCTGGCAAAGCTCCAACGTCACCCGGATGTAAAGAAGGCTCTGTCGCAACGAAACAGACCAAACTGATCCAAGCAGACCACCCTTCTTGCGAAGCAATCAAGCATTTTCCATCATGTTCCTCCTTTGGCAGTTTCCATGTTTGTGTATTCAAAGGGTGTTTTTCTTTTCATGTGACAAACTCTGGGCAATCCAAACTTTTGCTGAGTTTCGGGAAGACGGTGGTGCAGGTGGGAGAGGTGGTGCATACAGCATCATACAGCATAGGGATGATCAGGCAGAGCATGGTTTGGTAGCCCCACGGAGCCGGACTCTCCACAACTCTTGGCAATCTATTGCTGCTGGGTGAGGAAGAACAAATGGGCTTTCATCATGGGTGTTCATTCGATTTTATCGATTCTACCATGTATTGCTGCTTCATTGGAATGGGTTTTCAATGTTTTGCATGCCAAAATGGTGTCCTTTGACTGGTTCGCCTCGACATGCCTCAACAACTTCAACAAGGCAATATGTGCCACACACTCCACCACTGGCCACTGAGGACTATTCCGCTGACTTGAGAGGTGGGAGTGCTGTCAACGGTCATGGGTTTGAGGTCAGTTGAATCTGTTCCAGACATTCCCAGACTACGAAAGGACAGTCAAGATTTTGCCCGCTCCTCCCTAGTTACGGACATTTACGAACCATATCTAACCACGATCGCCAACAGCTGGGCAGCTGGGCCAGTGCTCGTGCTATGAACGTGTTGTGTGTACAAAGTACCTGGAATCGGTTCGGCTGAAGCTGTACTTTCCCGTAGTGGACCGCACGTGGCAGCGGACCGCGCTTTA
Source organism: Durusdinium trenchii (assembly GCA_963970005.1). NCBI lineage: Eukaryota > Dinophyceae > Suessiales > Symbiodiniaceae > Durusdinium > Durusdinium trenchii. The sequence continues at coordinate 454,024 of CAXAMN010000781.1, forward strand.
CAGCGCCAGGTGCACAAGAGATGACACCGTCAGAGCTGAAGATGGGCCTAGTAGGGGGCGGTAGACACAGGTATTCCTGGGTACATGTCAGGGTTGATGTGGCCAAGATCTTGAACAAAGTCGAACAAAGCTAGCAGATGCTAGCAGGAACTTGTCTCTTCTCAGCACGTATTTGCCTGGAGATGTTCATTCTTCATCATTCTTCATGTTTGTGTTATTTTGTGTTGGTTGCTGACAATCGAACACAACATCCATTGGAGGCCAATTGATCAATGCCGACCCTTTTTTGCCACATATGTCTAATTCAGACGCCGTTGCGTCGTGGCGCGAAGCGCCGGGATGCCAGTTTTGGATGCGAAGCGCCCGGTGTTCTCAAAGCTGCTGACATCGGGATACTGCAGCGTCGACATGATGCAGGTCTTTGCCAGGGCCCCATGAATCCTAGCAGCATATCTCAGCTATTCGGAAGTTGACTACCATTTCCAGAAAGGTGGAAGTCGCTAGCTGCAACTCACATGCTTAGTAGACGTGCTCGGATGGATTTGCAAAGGTCTGTGTATTGCCATGAACTGGAGGCAGCTTTCATATGCTTTAATAAACTTAATCGCTGTCGGCTGTCGTTCTTGAGAAAATACTGGGTTCGACAGATGTCCACCCATTGTCGTGAAGCAGATTTGAGGGCCGCGTGCACATAATCAAGCCTGTGAAAAGGTGTCAAGAAGGCACGGAAGGCACAGCGAGGATAAAGGCCAAGACTGCCTCAGATGGTTTGGATTCATGGTTTCCACCTCACTCCGGGAAAGCTTGCAGCCAAACATGCCTTCATGGTTTGGGGCCCAGACCCTCTATTGTTCTGCCTTTGTGGACACCCGATGCACTTTGTGCAAGGACATGTTGATGGGGCTGAGAGAGTTATGACTTGATTGGGGGCTTCTCTCAAAGCCAAATAACGGATGCTTCCACTCACAGCCCAAAAAACTTTATTAAATACAAAAAGAAGACCCTCTCTCTCTCTCTCTCTTTCTTTTCCTCCCTCGACCCATATCAATGTGTACTTCACTTTGTTATGTTTTCAAGATAAATTCTCAAGAAATATGACATAATACGACAAAGGCATCTGAAACACTGTAAGGCGATATAGCGAACCCCCAAAAGCGATACCAACATACGGAGTTCCACTTTGGTGCCCATAGGTTTTGGAACTCGCTCATTTGCTATCTACAATCTTGGGAAGCATTTGGTAGAAATAGCCAAGTGACTGGAGAACTTGGAGAGTCTTGCCTAAAGCTTCTTCCATACACTTGCAATTCGATACCCCAAACACCGCCGGAGCGGAGGTGCCTTTGGTGGCCATCCAGCAGAGGGCCCGGTCTCCCAGGATCTACTTGTGGTCAGTGTTCTTGTTCTTCTTGGAATGTGTTGTGGGCTTGCTTTAAGCCTCCAAGAAATACCAAAGCTGGGTCTCCCTGTTGACACCAAAGCTTTTCAAAGGCCGGACAGGCTTTGAACATTTTGGCACATTCCCTGAAATTCCCTCTATGTTGCAAGCTTGCAGCTTCGCTCCTGGCGCGTTCCAACGGCTTACGCGTGAGAGAATGGCAGATGATTGAGACATCGAGTGACATTTCTTCAATGCGGGGCTGTTCCGATGTGAGAAGGTCTGGCTGTCCTAACACCTCTCGAAGTGTTTGGAGGTCCGCAGTTCCCAAATCCGGCTCTTCAACATCTTCAACATGCATTGCTGCATTTGGGCTATCTTTGATGGTTGCTCCTTCCATCACTTCCATGCTCCCAGGAGACGCGCCCAGGCTGGGCGTTGGACATCCAGTCTCGTCTCCCAGACGCGGAGCGCAGTCGCCCAGGAAGTGCCGTTGGAGCTGGTCATGCAGCGCTGTTTCCGTGACCTCTTCCGCCATGGTCCTAGCAGGTTCATGTCGTGGGAAGTCCATCTGTTTCCCCACCAGGGCTGCGAAGGTGACTTGGTCCAAAGTCCCGCATCTGTGGTTTGCAAACTTGAGCCAAGCAGAGGCACAACCCAAAGTTTGGAAGTCTTAGTAGAACATAGTAGAACTCAACCACAGAGTTCAGGTGAGCCACGAGAATGACAAGCGTAGTAGGGAGGATGATGCTCTATAAATAATACATCAGGTTTGCCGACTTCCAGAGGTTACAGCAGTCCACTCTAATGCCTATGTGCAGCCTATGTTACTGCCATTGTACTATAATTCAAGCTTTCATCTGTCTACTCTCCAACAGGTAGCTTCAGCCAGTCTCGTGCAAGGCTTCGAGATCTCCAAGGAGGTCCTTTTGACCCCCTTGGCACGACGCTTGGCCACGGCTTGGCCCGTAGGGAGACCCGGAAGCGGAGGGATCCGAAGGGATCCGGAGGACTCTGGAGGGACCCGAAGCAGATGGGTTCTGCACCTTTGGAAGATGAGTTGTTCCATTCTTTTTCAGGCGGGCCGCGCTTTGACACGAGTGCCCGATGTTCGGCAGACTTGGCTGAACAAAAAAAGGTCCGGTCTTAAGTTGGATCCCTCTTTGTCCTTTCCCGGTCGTTCATGACCGCACCCACCTCTATTTGGGCATCGTGACCTGAGTCTCATGGGGAACTCCAGTCCATCGGAATGATGGGAAGGATGATGGGAGGTGGTTCCAATCGCTTGGTGTTCAGACGGAGTCGGTGGAGAAGACGCATCACCCAGTTTGGATTCAGCCGAGGCCTTGTCGAAACACGGCCAACATTTGCAGCTCTACTTTGTAGCCCGGGTCCCAGGTTCAAATCGAATCAGCAATAGTTTGACCAATGGGCCTGCTGTTGCGGAAAGAACTCCTTCAACAATTGATATTACATATAGCCATATATATTAGCTTGTTTTTTGCCTTTTGGTTTGCACAGCTTTCTACATCCGAAGTGTTCAGAAATTCTTCTAGCAGTGCTACTGGTAGGTAATTTTAAAGCCATCAAGCTGAAGTCCCAGTGCCAAATCATCCAACGTGGAACCGGATTTGGAGGATTATTCTTGGTGATGCCAGGGCTGGTCTCTACTGATATTATCAGCCGGCGGGTCTGGGCGTGGTTTTACTTGCGGGCTAGCAGGTAACGAGACAATACGCATTTTGTTGTGACATGATGCTTGAACCAGCTCAATTAAATTAAAAGCTTTGTTGGTTATTTAACCAGGCTAGCGCCTGCAGCCGCCGACCCCTAGGGGCCAGACCACAGGCAGCCAAATGGGTTAGGTTTTTTTTAGAAAAATCGGGGAACCCAAAAAACAACACGGAATCCCTAGAGACATGATCTGTCACTGCATCACCAAAGTAGGCAGAAGAGAGCACGGCAAATGGGTTAGCATTTTTCTTTGAAAATCTGGGACCCAAAGAACAACACGGAGCCCCTAGACAACCACAGAATTACCTAGAAAAACCAGAGAAAATCCTGGAAAACCCTCGGAAAAGGCATGAAAGGCATGAGTAAATCTTACAAAAACCGTTGAAAATCCTAGAAATCTAGCGGAAAGCATTACAAAATCTAGGAAAAACCAAGGGCACTGGCAGGGACCAGGCCGCAACCAGGCCGGGATTCGAGGAAAAGCCATAGAAAATCCTGGAACAACCCTCGAAAAATGCATGAAAGGCATGAGTAAATCTCACAAAAGCATTTGAAAATCCTAGAAATCCAGCAGAAAACGCTAGTAAAAACCAAGGGCACTGGCAGGGACCAGGCCGCGACCAGCCCGGGATTCGAGCCCGGTACCATGTAGGGACCGTGCTTATTTTCCCACGCGGGTGGAGAGGGTGCCCCAATCCCCAGCAAGAAGCAAACCAATACATTTGGAGAAATCTTGGACAATCTTGGACAAATCTTGGACAATTTTTGGCTACTTTTCGTCACTCCAACAAGGCTCCGGAGGGGTAGGGGAGGTATAGCCTTAATCATAGCCTTAGCCTTAATCATAGCCTTAGCCTTAATCAACAGTCACGCCTGACCCCACGAGTGGGGTCGGCGGATTAAACCTCCTTGTCATTTGCCTTACCAGCTTCGTTGGTTTTGTTGCAATGGTTTTCTGGGCAGTCTCACCGTGCAAAGGAGGTCAGATCGGGCAGGAGTTGTAGCCACACGGGTCGTGGGAGCAAGATCCAGTGCGTATGAAACATCATATGATTCCAGCCCGTACGATGACTCTGGAATCTTCAACTCAAAAAGCGTTGGGGATTTCCTTTTTGTGTACATGACCGCCGGTCGGTTCACCGTCGGTTTACTCCTTCGAGCCAGGTGCGACACCCCTTGGATTTCACCAGCTCTTTGCTGGAGCATTTGGGCCACTGGGCGCATCTAGGCGGATGATCCCTCGACGCATAGAGTCATTGGACGGATAGGTGGGCTGATTGATCATTCTAATTAATAACTTGTAGATAGATTTACTCGATTCAAGCAACCCAGCGTCTGAAGAACTCCACCTTGTTTTTTTGCAACTTGTTGGTGCGCAGTATAGCAAACCCACTCAACACTCAACATGTTTCTGGGGAGTTGGACCAGGCAACGTTTCTGTCGATACAAAAAACGGATTGCAGGATATAGATGTCCAGGAATCTATGGCCAGTAAGTGTTTTTTGTTTCCAGGAATCCTCGGAACAGATCCGTTTTGCATAGATATGTTAAGTCGATGAGGCCATGTGGCGAGCAAGAATGGGCAATGAGTGAATGCCCCACTGGTCCTGCACTTTCCACATCATCTCAAAGACAAGTTGACTAGGCTTGAGCTGTTGAAATGTCCTGCCACGACTGACTGAGCGAGGTTTGGACACAAATGTGTCATTCGAGGATCAGCACTTCTTTTGGGCGTTGCGCTCAGTTGATAATGTGCGGATGTGAAACCGAGTGAGATTGCCCCATCTCGCTTCTTGTTCCCCAAATAGGGAAGCAAGAAGCAGCATGTGTCACTTAAAGATTTAACCATGAGTCTCCTTGAGTCTTACCAATGTTTTCCCATTGTGCATTCGCAGGTGGTGACATGAAACCGTTTTTGTCTCCTCAGCTTCTTGTCTCCACAGTGAGTCAAAGCACACCTTTTTGTCCTTTTTTTCAACAACTCGTTTTTTTAATGTTGGCGAGGACATCAACAGTACAAGTTTATTGCTTTCACCTGTGTGGGCGGTTGTTTTTGCTTCCAACCTCTTGTTCCCTGGGTTCAGTGCGTGCTTGCTTATTGGAATCATTGTTGTTCAATTCAGCTCAAGCCATTCCGGTTGAGAGTGGTTGCTCTCAGCCCCTCAGTGGTGTGATCCTTTCCCAGCTACACACCGGACATTCCTAGTGGGCCTGGCATCATTGGGCCTTCGAATGCCGCCTAGGCTCCAGGGCATTTTCCAAGGCACTTCACTCCGGGAAAGCAACGCTACTTGGACCATTCAGCCCTGGGGCTCAGGCGCTGCATGCGCCCGCGCATGCGCGTTTGTGTGGTCGGGGGATGGTGATCTAATCTTCACTGTTGGTGGTGGATTGCCCCATTCGGGTATTGGAAATGGACACTTGCTTCGATGTGGTTGGAAATGGCACCAAACCATGCATACGAGGGTGTCGCTGTAGACGTAATAACATCTTACAGTGCCGTCAGACCGGTCAATTTTGTGCCGCTTTAATGTGGGGATAATGACTTGGTCCTTTCATTTAAAATGTGTTTTCAATTGTTTTCATCTAATCGTTCTGGAAAAACACACAAAACCTTTGCCAGCTGCAGATTTTCGGGCTACCTGGATGCGAGCATCCAACGCTGGGCCCTGGTAGTGGACGAGTACCTTCAGTGCCCACAGGACCGCGGCGCCTGCTGGAGTGGACCGTGGCGCCCGTTTACAACTCCATGGCGTAGATCATAAGGACCTACTACAGTAAATATATCTTCAAGGAGCCCCTAGTAGCTCCTTGTTCCTAGTAGTAAGGCCAGGAGCCGCATTCGTAGCGTCCTTGCTCCTAGTAGCGATGCCGGGAGCCCCTAGTAGCGTCCTTGTTTTGCAAAGTACTGTATATCATTTGAATAAAGCATATGTGCACAATATTTCATACCGGAAAGCCCTTGTGCTCCCTGAGCCGGGAAAGAACGATGCAGGGCTCAGATATCGACTACTCTGGTACCTATACTAGGCATGTTCTACTCAATCAGTCCCAATAGGGACATCCGCAGGTGCAAAGCACACGCTTTCAATAGTGCACCACATACAAAGGACATTACTTGAGGTTTACTGGGTTGGGGAAACGGTCACTTGGAATTACTTGGATGAATCGGAACCCAACCATGCCAGAAACGTTAGGATATAGCCAGCGCAACTGTCCGGAGGTTCCCGGCTGCGTTCATCAGTAGACTACCTTGATATCTTTCACCTGGAGAGTTGCATTCGCCACGAAAACCTCAGCAGCTGATGGCTAGGACTTTGCGTTGGTGCGTTATGAGGACCTGAGACAGTGGAACTAGTGATGGAACAGACGCAGAGAGACTATGAAGGGACTCCTCCAAAGAAGAACTTGGAAGTGGCAACCATGATTCATGCGAGCTCCCCAGGAACACCCATCCCGTGTGCCAAAGAGACACTCTTGCAAAGAACTGTTTGACCAGAATTTTCAAGAATGATGTTTGAGTTTTTTGCACAAACTACCGATTTCCATGAAATTGCTGAGCTTGTCAGTTCTGCATCTCACGAGCGTGGGTTGAGGACTTTTTGGCTGATCCAGTCTTTGCCACGTGGAAGCCTCATCATACCTCATCGGTGCAACTAATTTAATGCAATGTAGTCGTGTTTCTGAACATGTTGATTAAGTTGATGTCCACGACTTTCGGTGATATCCGGCAAAATGCTTGCCACAAAGTACAGAGTAATCACGTTTGTACATCCACAGTTCGGTTATTCCCCTTGCTTTGGCAACAGTTGAAGGTTTTCTTGGATGTTTCTCATCAGGAAGCTTTGGCCACAAGTCTCCAAGTCTTTGTTCCCCTTAAACCAGTAGGTCAAGCGGGATCAACTGAGGCACCAATTAGCCAAAGCACTGGGACTGGCTCCAGATGCTGGAGCAGAGGCGGAAATATCAAAAGAAGGAAGATCAACTATCTTTTCATGGCAAGTCATGGGAAGAGAAGCGGCAGTCAGGTAGTAGAACCGATGTGTACGGCAATGGATCAGGTGGCCCACAATCAACCGGCGCATGACGCGACCAGAACTGCTCAGGGATGAAAGGCTCCAGAAGATGGCAGAGAGCAGAAAACCAATGAGGAGCAAGGACGCTACTAGGAGCAAAGGGCATCGCTACTAGGAGCAAGGACGCTACTAGGAACAAGGACGCTACTAGGGGCTCCTGGCATCGCTACTAGGATCAAGGACGCTACTAGGAGCAAACTGGCATCGCTACTAGGAACAAGGACGCTACTAGGGGCTCCTGGCATC
>CAXAMN010000781.1:461709-481894 GCA_963970005.1 Durusdinium trenchii
AGGGGCTCCTGGCATCGCTACTAGGAACAAGGACGCTACTAGGGGCTGGCATCGCTACTAGGAACAAGGACGCTACTAGGGATCAATAGCTGGAGGATGCTGGATGCCTCGTCGTCTTCGTCGGACGGTGGCTGTTGCAAATCGTCCAGCTGCCAGGATCGGGTGAGGGAAGCTGCACAGGTAGGAGCCGAAGTACGTGCGTGCGTCCCATCTGGTGCATACATACATGGCCGCAGATGTGGTTTCTTCTATCAGACTGCATACCACACAGATCTTCCATCGCTTGAAAAGGGCTTTGCACATGTGCTTCAGGCACATGTGCAACTCATGGTCATGTGCAGCGTACTTGCCGGTGGTGACTTTGAAGTCCTCGAGACTTAGAGCGTGTGATGCAGCTGATGACCAGCTGACAGCCGGGCCCCCCCGAAATGAATGCAACTACGCTTCTTGCATATTGAGACACACACATTGATCAGCTGGATCTCATGGGTCACTCTCCAATCTCAGACCCTGGCTCTAGGTGAAGTCGATGCTCAAATGTTCCCATGCCGTCAGTCTATGATAGACATGGGTCCTCACCAAAGCTCTTTGCAGTTCTTTGCAATGTCTAAATTATGTTCAAATGTCCTTTGAAACAACAAGTCTCCTCGAGACCATCATCTCTCTCCAGAGCTGAGTTAAGCAGTCCCGGCCTTGCAGGTGCAGTACCAGACCAAGCGAAGGTCATCCTCCCAACCGGTGGAAGAGGTGCAGTTTGGGTGCAATCCACGTGGCTGGTTTTGTGGTGTCTGGGCTTTTCAAGGCTGGGGCTAGGGCTTTGTCTTTTGGAGCTTAGGAATTTGATGGAATTTGTATCCTGCTTTTGCTTATTCAAATTGTCGAGGTGTCATAGGTTGGCCACGAATAATAGACCAGGAAAAAAAGCTCATGATTGTCATATTGCCCTCGGTTTTGTCATTCAGAGCCAAATCGCTTCGTCTTCTTCAATTCAGTTGTTTTGGAACGCCTGGTTGGTGATGGGCTTTGACCCGAAAGCAAGCACCGAAGGAAAAAAACAGAAAACACCTGGTTTGGTTGATTTTGTGATCATCCTTGTTCCAACTTCCAAGCACTCTTGTTTTTGGTGTGCCTTTGCGAGGGGGTTTCTCATGTACCTGGGTGGTTTCTTCACCAAATCACTCCCTCTCCCCGTCCCACTGGCAGATCTTCGAGCCGAGAATGCCTGGGGCCCAGCCGCAGTGTCGTTGGCCAACGCAAAGGTGTGCGCACAGGGGCGTCCTTGCAGGTATCACCAGGACAACATTGGCACAAAGCATCCTGAGATCCCGGCCAATCAAACACCGCTCCTTAGGATATGGTGGCATTCAAACGGAACGTCCAATTTCGGGAACAACTCGGAATCCTCCATGCATGCTTGAGAAAGCCGGGAAGAAGCTATACTTTTTAGACTCAGGTTGAAAACACCCCCGGAGTGCGAGTTGTTTGCCGGTACAAGCCTTACATGTACCATTCTATATCATTCTATTATTTATCCTGTAACTCCCTGCGACCTATGACTATGACCTATTGTCTTTCTATGATGGTTGGATATATCATTTCAGGACGATCAGCCCTTCACACTTCTTCATCCTTGCCTGAGGCTTGCAAGGCTGATTGAGGCTGTTGGCATCCTCAGAAAGAGAATCTCACGTAAATCAGGTGGTTCGCTTGGTTGTCTGGCTTGATTACGGTAAGAAGATGCAAGAAGGATTCCGTCCATACAGCACGACATTCACGACAGTCTATGACTTAAAATCCTGAAGAAGCGTTGCCGCGTGAAAGGTCCGTACTCGATTCGAGCTTTTTGGATACCACGCGCCGCAGAATTTGCAGGTGGGAAAGGGCAGAGAGCTTTTGGGATTTCGGCCAGTGAAAAAGGGTGTCTCCTGGATTCCCTTTGCCGCACTTTCGTCTTACTTTGAGGCATTGAGTTCTAACTCAGGTACTTTTTTCCGCGACATGTGCGAATCTATAGTATTCAGAAGGATACATCCAGAGCCGTATACATCGTATACCAGCTATTCAATGATTCTAAGACGCTTCCGACGTCCATCTGCAAATCACACTGGGATTCAAATGATTGGCCAGACAAGACTGTTCCTGTCAAGGCTGTTCCTGCAGACTGGCCAGCCATCGATCTACCACCTCTTGTGGGCGGAGCTTGCGACAAAAAGACACCCGAGCTTGTGAAGGTGATCGTACACGTCGTACACTTTACTTAGAGAGAAAGTGGACATTCCAGCTCATGGGCTCAGAAACTACTTTGGAACTCAGTCCATTCTCCGTTCGAAGCACCCGATGTTCCAAGCACCCGCCTCACATCGAATCTTTCCGGAACCTCCATGTTCTCCCCACGCAGCTCTTCGAGAGCTGGGCGGAGCAGCTTTGGGGCGAAGGCAAAGCGGTGCCAGCCTTTGAGGCGGAGGGGGACCTCGCGGCCCTTCCGGTGACCACACGAGAGGACATGGCAGACATTCGTTTGGAGCAGTGCGCTGAGCTGGATGGCTGGAGTTGTTTTGTTTTCTTCTCAGGTTTCCTACATAGAACAATGATGGTCCCCACAATTTTCAGTTTGTCCACAAGCTGCCCCACGGCTCCCACAACCAGTTGATTTCCAAGTTGGGAGATTATATAAATTATAGATGATAGTCTTATTCAATGGACCTCCAACACAGCCTTCCTTGTCATGATTTGATGCTTTGAGACTAGTTGGATCAAGAGCAGCAGCTACAAGGATCCTTACACCAAGCTCGGTTGGGTTCAAGTTGGGGCTCCTATTTTAGTGGACCTCAGAAATGCACCCAGGAGCTACTAGTGACTAGTGGGAGTTGCCTCCAACCTAATAGCTTCTAGGAGCTACTAGTAGCGTCCTTGCTACTAGTTGGCTTCGGTTCACGAAGAATTTGCAGAAACCTTTCAGGTGGACACCTGACGTTGGATACCCGTCGTAGTAGATGCATGAGACCTCATAGGGCTTGGGTGAAGCTGACAATTGGCGACATCCAAGTGACATTTGCTTCGGCCCAATGCGAGTTGGAGCGCTTGAGGGAGATATGACTCAACATGTTCACAGATCTCGAGCCTTACTTTCAGGACCTGAAGAACCAAGAGATCCTGAAGTTCATTGTTGTTCTCTAAAGAAACTGCATTTCATGAGGATGAGACATCTTCAGATTCAGTTTTCTTACCACATCCTGGTTGATCCCATCTCAAACACGAAGGAAGGAATCTCACACCTAGTAGTCTTATACTCCAGCGAAGGGTCGCGCCGGGGGTTCGTTTTTCCACCTGAAGGATGATCCATCCTAGCACCCTGGGTTCATTAGCATGATACATCAGTTGACTCTGCGGGACATGTGTTCAAAAGCAGCCTCTGTCGGTCTGTACCTATAGAGAACAGACAGTTCAAGTTAGGCATCTTGGCGTTCCATATTTCGACCTGTTGCTGTTCAATTTCCTCTCTCAGTGGAGGTCTGTAGGTCTCACGTCGGCCTCCAGGCCGTCGCACCGGTCGAGCCAGCACCACGGGAGCCGAAAGGCCGAGTCGGGCAACGGCTGGAGAAAATGGGGTGTTTTGTGTTTCGCAGATCGTGTGTGGTCCTAGTAGCTTCTTGCTCCTAGTAGTAAGGCCAGCAGCCCCTAGTAGCGTCCTTGCTCCTAGTAGCGATGCCAGGAGGTTCTAGTAGCGTCCTTGCTCCTAGTAGTACGGCCATGTGCGTATAGTATATGTTCGTCATGGTCGTTTAACTTTGATATGTGGAGATTCGAAGATGCACCCACAGTTGAGATGCTGGAGGATTTTAATAGGACCTATATAATGTTTGGTCAGTGGAGTTTGATCGTGGTGATTGACGTTCGTCCGTCATCGTCATGATCAATAGGGTTTGAAGCGAGAGATGAGCAATTCGCTTCGCTAGTGATAGAACTGAAAGGGCAGCAAAACGTAAAACTCCTCTCAGGAAGTTTGCTTCAAAACCACTAGGATGATAGGTGTTCATATGCGTTCGTGACCAGATCCCCGATTGACCTCAACACCGCAGGGCCGCCGGCACCGCCATCGCTGCCCTCGAACATCACCTCACTCAAGCCGATGGCCCCAGAAAACGGTCAGGAATGATGTCAAGAATCTGACCTTGGGACATGATTCATGGAACTCTCGTGTGTCGCAGTGTGAAGAAACAAGGAGGCTCCATTGCGAGACCCTTGAAAAACCAAGATTGTTTCGGATTGACCAACCACAAGGACGTCTCCAGTGGATGCTGTAAATGTCTCCAGTGGTCCACATCAGTGCATGATCCACATGGATCCATGGATCCACACTGCTCAAGTGAGCGGTGTCAAGTAAAGCTAGGCTGGAGTTCTCTGAAGGCGTAGTGGGCCGCAAACAATGGTGTTTTTCTTGGATCGCCACACATTGTGACCACATCCACATGTGACGACCTTCATGGCAAAGCTGCAAAAACTGGAAGGTTTCAAGTACCTCTTGGCAATGATGAATCAACCTTGAATCATTGAACAAATGCTGCCTGTCGTTCTGACCTGTCGATCAGCAAACTGAGTATGTCACTTCTATATCTTAGTATATATAATATATATTGTAATATTTTATATAGGCTCATATCATATATATATATATATTCATATATAACATAATAGTGTTCTTTGGCAAAGAGAACCAACTAAGACATGGCATACCAACTGCCTTGCAGTGCAAACCAATGCAGGATTCTGCTTTGGCAAACCCTCAGAGAACCAAGCACAATTGATGACATCCGGCAGGTTTGGTGCTGGAACTTGGAAGCCCGGTCAAGGAGGCGAGATAGAGCGCCTCCAACATAGTAGCAAACTAAGAGACCATGAAAACCACCAACATGCCAAGGGTGACAGATAATATATTGTTTAATCCATGGTTTTGCTTTGGAACTTTGGCGAGAAGCATCAGTCGAGAGAAGTTGATAGGGCAACGTAGCGTATTCCGCATGTTTCCTGTAGTTGCTTCGTCCGGGTTTCGCACATACATCATGAGGGTTTGGCTATTCTCCACATGTGTTGCTAAGGGTCATGTCGAGCCGCTGGACCAAATGGTTCCTTTTGCGACATGGATGGTCTCCAGCATCGCAGGTGGAAAGCAGCCTCCACTGACAGCAACAGGCGGCCGACTCGATTCCACGCCGTCCACATGGGCGCCGTAGCTGTTTTGTGGCCCTCCATTGCCGTGCTGATCACACCCAGAAGCCAGTTCCAAAAGGGAGACATCGCTTTGAAGCCAGGAGAAGCGGGCCCCACACACTGCTTGGTTGAAGCTGCTCATTGGATGCCTAGACCTTGAGGATAAAGCTAAACATGTTACGCGGCTACACAGTTTTGGCTTTGAAAGCCATTCATAGCAACGAGATAGGCAGCTGCAATGGTACTCAAGTGGCTGGGCCGTCCACGTTCGTCAAGCGTTTGTTTTGAGTAGCATTGAGGTTCGAGGTTCCATTTTGAGCGGTGCAACTGCCAGGTGTGGCGCCATGGGCCTTCAAGGTGTTTTTTTGCCGGGGATGCCGTGGTCCCCGACAGAAAAGTGGAGCAACATGGACCAACCAAAAATATGTTTTTTGGGGGGCGGAGGGTGGGGTTTCGTGTTTGTGATCGACATGAATCAGAATAGAGGTTGCTCACAACTATAGGACGGATTCGGAAGCTTCCAGATCATTTTATGGCGCAGGATTCACAAGGACAGACTATTCATTGTCCTAAATAAGACGATCAAGACGGTAGCTTTCGAAACTCAGCCAGTCTTCCGGCTTGTGCTTGGTTGGCCCGATTCATCAGAGTTTAATTCGTTGCACAGGACAATGCTCGGTCATTCGAGGCATATAAAAGTCGCTTCAGCCACTTTGGTACGTGTTATTTTTTGACTTTTTTGCCTGCCTCGAGGGTCTTGGAGTCTTTGATAGGTAGTCTGTGTGTTGGGACAAGAACTTCGCAATTTGCAAGTAACAGTGGGGTTCAGAGACGTGGCATGTGACAGCGGCTCCGCAGGGTGGAAATGGTGCGCAGCCTCCCGTCACTGTCACTGGTGTGGCTCCTTGGGCATTCAAGAAGGACACCAGTGGAAGGGGTGGTTTCGTGTTTGTACTGTTTTTGGTGCATGTGTCCTTTACTTCAGCCCTAGAAGAGCCCATAGAACATATTGAACCGGGGGCTCAGGACTCCTGGAAACAAGTTGCGTGTGAGTGTTCCATCAGGCATAAACCACTTGTCAGACAATTCAACAACATATGTGTTGCAGATGTTTGCTGGGTATTGGGTATTGACGGGTATTGGATCCCAACGGTTGCCTTGTAGTCCTGAGTCTTGGCCACGCAGGAGACACCTGCACCGCCAAAGGCACCAGAATCTGGCTCCTTGGGAAGTTTGCGGGAAGCTGCTCGTTTGATCATTCAGCTGCTGGGCACGGTGAGCTTATGACGTGATTGGCATGACTGCACTGATGAGTGTAAACAACTTCATAATTTTTTAGGAGTTCTTATAAAGGGTATTGAAGCACGTCCTGAACATGTATGGATATGTAGGGATAATATGACCAATTGGGAGAACGTGGGTACTTGGGTTGGTACAAACCATCATGCAGTCGGAGTTGGAAGCATAGATGAAGTTCCAACCGGGTTGGAAACTAAATTTGAGAGTAGTTCTCCCAATGTTGTCCCCATTCGCCCAGCACTGCCTACGCTGGCGCAACTGCCGATACACCACGATGTGGCATGGTGCCAAGGAGGAGGAGGCGCCGAAAAGTGGTCTCGAGCGCGTGCACATGCAGCTTGGACAGACATGGGGCCTTCGTACACCATGTTGGACTCGAGAGCATCTGGTGAATCATGTCAGAACCGGAAGAAGCTGGTGAAGGCAGAACTGATCGCATGTTAGAATGAATAAAGCCCATAGACAGTATTAGAATTCATAGTTGAGTACATGTCAGAATCGCTCCACCTGCTAATCGCTCCACTCGACACTAAGGTACATGAAGCTTTTGGTGCCAGTGAAGCCCATCGAAGGACCAAATAGCTGGGAGGCGCGGAGTGCATGGCTCCGCATATGGCTCGGAATGGAGCTGTGAAAGGAACCAATGGCCCTGGGTCAAATACAGTCAACTTGTGTGTTTTCGGGCGAACTAGCGCGTTACCTTCAGCAGATTCAGCATGCCAGCTCATCATCACTCAGCAGTCCACTCAGCCCATCGTCACTCCCTGTACCGAAAATTTTTCAGAATCATTATTGAACTCACTATTTCCGTCTAGTGAGGCACTCAAAACGAAGTGTGTGCAAGTCTACGGGTTGTTTCATGTGTTGTTTATGTTTGTCTTGACAAAACACACACTCTCAATACATGCAAATGTGATGTGACTTGATCAGACCGCCTTGATGGAAGAGACTCCTACCCTGCTGCCCTCACTGAAGTCTTCAGCCTCAGCTCGGGGGGTTTGGTGAAGTTGTTAGTTACAATAGTGTATCCGAGTATAAACCTCGTCCGGTGATTCTGCATGAGACACAAGCAATAATCCAGCACAACGCCACGTGAAGCCATGCTACAATCGTTGCTTTGGGAAGGTGTGGTTCGCGCCAACCTGAAGAAGGATGTTTGATCAATCTACTCTATATGTTTCAATTGTATGCTTGAAGATTGTCGACTAAGGTTCCACAACCTTGTCTTCGGTCCAGAGGATATAGGTATGGCAGCCCATGATTTGGAAGCTGAGTGAACCAACCTTCATCAAACTGGTGTTCTGTATCTGAGCTAGATCATGCTACAGTTGGTCCTTATAGACGTAGACTGCAATTGCAAACTCCAGAAAACAAGCTAATCTAGCTCCCTTAGATCAATGCTAGACTAGAGCGATGTGTGCCATTGTTGGCCCATCTCTTCTTTCGATTGCATGTCCAAGGCGCGCAAAGCGCGCTAAGAGACAAACACTCTGCGAGCCAGAATGTATTTGCAAGAAGCTTTTTTCCAAGAATGTGTTCATTTAAGCAATATATGTATCCTTGAATATTGCTGGATCATGGCTCGGGCTCGAAACGGTGCCCGATCTGCAGGTCACGGTGCGTTTAGCGTGGTGCGATATGCACGTACCATCCAAAAGGCGCATCTAGAAGGGAAGGATGAGGGTGGGTTATGAACAATGTTCGCTACTAGGGGCTCCTGGCATCGCTACTAGGAGCAAAGGACGCTCTTAGAAACAAGAATTCAAATGGGTTATGATGACTCGATCCTCCCAACGGCCAAGTTGTTGAGGTATTAGACTGACCCATTTTGCTTGCTAGGGCTTGAAGTGAGTAGCACTAGAACCACACCCAAATCACAAGTGAAATAGAAGAGCTGGTACGGATTCAGCATTCTCGTGAGAAGGAGGTAGACCAGGCATTCGTGCCCAAGGCATCCCCAAGGCATGCCAAAACAAAGATGCACCCTGAAAAGGAGCAGCTTGCGGGAGAGGTCTAGTCTTATGCAGGATATTCTATCCAAATCTACAGTAGCATCAGTCATCATATTCATTAGTTTGTTGTGGCAGTCCGCCGCATTTGGTTTGACATCTTGACAGCTGCCTTGAGGAGAAGACACAGTCCAAGTGGCCTGAGTATGCGGTGAAGGTGGACTCCGCTTCTGAACGAGGGGACTGGGTCTTTCCTGCGTTGCTTCACACAGGCTGCCATCAGAGTGAGCTCCTGAAAGGACATGGTGTCATGGTGTCATAGCATACGGATGCGCACGGTGTATGTTTGTGTATATGAAGCTACTAGGAGCAAAGTCTTAAATTGCCCCTTTGCCTTTTCCCAGGGGTTGCTGTACAGGTCTTTTGTTCGTGTCCGTTTTGACCAGCTCTCGGCTTCGCCAATGCTGTCTGTGTCGATGGAGCTCCAAAGACCTGAAGATCGGTACGTACTTCTTTCATGCCCATCGAAAGAGGCCATGGATCCTGCTGATGACTGAGTTTCTTCGTCCCGGATCGTGGGATTTGGCTTGCGGACCATCTATTCTACCTACGTATTCTCCAGGGATCCTAAGGCATCCTGACAGGAGTGCCACACAGGAGTCCTGCCAAAACATCCGAACTGCTTGCAACTCCCCTGTTCCAGATCTTAGGGGCAGGTATGGGCAAGTGACAAATTTCGTTTCAAGCATGTTTAACACCATGGACCGGGCAATGCAGTGTGCAAATGCACATACATCATGTCTAGGTGATTAACACCAAGACCATGGAGGATCTGGGCTACGAGGTTCGGAACTGAGCTGTAGTGAGCTGTGTTGAGCTGCATAAGCACTGCTCCTCAGAAGGAATTTCATGGAATCCCAGGGCCTTTTTCAGCACACACGTGCTCGGAACATCTCCCTATCGTTTCACACCCATTTTCCAGTTGAGAATCCTGATCACTATCAGATAAGCTACTAGGAACAAGTGCATCGCTTCTAGTAACAAGTGCCTTACTAGTAGTAACAAGAAGCTATTACAAACAAAAAAGCTATTATCCATCCTATTTTGAAGGTCGTTCTCCAAGGCCGCAGGAGATGCTGGGCTCTGTTAGACTCCCCTTTCCCGTCGCATCGACGTCGTCGAGGCCTCGGTGAATCGAGAGATTTGCGTCCTCAAGATGCTCAGCCATCCTGCCGGGGGTCCCGATTCCGAGAGAAGTGCGAGATCCGGAGATGGAAGGAGTCGACCTATGTAGCCTATTATACATGATGTGTATCTGTCTACTTGACATAAAATGCAGGAGCGAGGGTCACTTTTTTTGTAGTTTTCGTAGTTTCGGTTGATTGTAGTTGTTTGTGGGTTTGATTGAATTGATTCTCCTTGAGAGGAGTGCAGTTGGCTGCCTGTACTCAAGGGCCTCTTGAGGTTGTGGGGTTGAACTGGAAAATCTGAGATGTGGTGTTGCAGTTTCGAGAATAAGTATGTGAAAACAGAGAGAAGCATGTAAGAGTGCGTGAGGTGTAGGGAAGCAACAACGACATGCAAGAGTCTGGTGTGTTTTCAAACGGGGTCACCAACACGAACATCCATCCTGGTGGAGAAGAAAATGATCTACAAGGATGCAGTGGATGTAAGAGGTTGCAGGATCATAAGAGATTTGGATATCAATCAGATGGTTTCGGTATGTGTTGGTGCATATCAAGGTGTCAACCAGTGGACGAGGACATGGCTTGACCAGGGACTTTGGCCAGATGAAGACATCCCTTCTATTGAACATCTTCAACTTTCAAAGCACCAATCCCTTTCCCCCAAGAAGAATCACCAATCCCAGCCCTGTCAAAATGCCTGGCTTAGTGGATCTCTTCATGGTCTCTTGATGTTTGTTCTGTGAAGAAATCTAACTAAAGGTTGAAAGTTGAACGTTTACCTGCAAAAGGTTTGAATAAACTAGTTGAAGTTTTTACAGCAAACTAGTTTTCCAATGTATTCTTGGTTGAAAGTTTGAATGTAGTTATATGGCTTGACCATGACCCGGCCCGTGCTGCCCATTTCATCGATGCATCGGCCAAGGGCATCGCCCGCATGGTGGCCGCCTTTCGTTACAGAGATGGAGCATATTTGGTCTTGGAGTACCCTCAGCTGAAAGCGATGATCAAAAAGGTGATCGACCTGCGGAAAGCTGTGCTCAATTTATTGGACTTTATGTTAGTTTCTGATCCCCTGCCCTGTACCTGTACCAAATGATTGAGGTCAAGCTCATTGTGTTGGATCGCTTTATAAAGACTGACTCGGTAGAATGAGATTGCGACCCTACCTAAACATGTTGTGTCAACTAAAATGAGTATGTCAAGAGGTTGAGCTAAACATTTCATAGAGAACGTCCCAAGGTTTTGCAGAAGCTAAGGGTGTGATAAAATTCATATATATATATGTGTATATATGATACACATATTATATATATATGTATTGGATGAGGTTGCTCATACTTAGTGATCTCTTCCTTAGCATTCTTGGAAACTTCCCAACGGTTGCACTCTTTTCTTCTTGCTTTTACCAGGTGTGTGGGGTGCAAAGTACCTGAGCCCACCCATTGGCAGTATCCAAGCACAGTTTTTTCCAAGATTCTGCAATACACGTGTCCATGTGTTTCCCGAAAGCTATTCAACCTTAAAACATTTTCTGAACGAGAGAGACACTGTTTCCTCGCTTTAAGAGTTGAACATTTCATTCTATGTTGCAGGCACCCCCTGCCAGAGGTTGCACCCAGCCATGTATAACTACAAAATACGATTGAAAAAAAGGCATGCTCAACGTTAACCGGTTATTGCACAGGGGATAGTTCTTGAATGTGTTTGAGGATGTAGACAGCCCAAACCAGGGGATCTATGATTCGTTGATTTGCCGAATTCCGGTCACCTCCCAGTTTGAAAGAACCGGTTGCCTTCACCGTGCAACAGCCGACCAAACTGTTGGCCAAGGCTTGGCACGCCCAAAAAGTTCAATTCGATTGCAAAAGCCCTCCCATCCCATCCGATCAAGGTACGCCCACAAGGGAGATCTGCACAACATGCTTTGTTCCTTGGGAAAGCTGGAGGAGGAGCAGTGGTAGGCGGTATGCAGCATATTAAAGGTAGGCGGTGCGGTGATTGGATATATTTCATGTTTTTTAACCTACGGGGGCCTCCAAACTATTCAGACGTGTGCAAAGCTCGATCCAGGACGTGGCCAAATTCTTTGTAGGTGAAGTCATTGCAGCGTTGTGTGCCATTCATGACACAGGCCAGTGCACGTTCCTTTGGAGTCCTCAGACGAGCTTCAAGTCCTGACAGAAATTGGCAGAACTTGACAGGTTTCTTTTGTGCAGAGCAAGTGTTGACTTGGGCCTTGGTACATGTCACAATGTCTTTTGAGCTTTGCAATTGTAACTCGTCAGGTCGTGGATGAAGCCATGGGTCCCGTACGTATCGTCGGTATACTCGTCGTAGGCTTCGTGTACAGCGATCTGAAGCCCGAAAATGTTGTGGCCAGGGGCTGAGACAGCGAGAGCTCCCAAGAAATCGTTCAAAACATCCTAAACAGTTTCGAGGCGGAGTGAACTGAGTCCTGTTTTGAGGCCATTTTCCTTCACCCACCGAGTCCTGTTTTTTGCCGCGTGACGAAGAACACGGTGTTCGACTCTTGGAAATCCATTCGACTTCGTGTAGGGCGATCCATTAGGGTGAAGGGTGGGGATGGGACTACAGCACCATGGATCACCCCCATGGAATAGGGTCACCACATGTCGTGTTTCATCGTATTTTTCTCCGAAGAAAGCACGTGGATTTGCTCTTCGGACTCGGTGCCGAGATCACCTCCTCGAACCACGCGAAGCTCACCGACTTCGGCGGCTGCCGGCCGGTCACCGACGAGGCGCGCGCGCCCCCGGTGACGAAGTGTTGCTCCGGGTCCATCAGCCGGGTGGGTTAAGAGTGGGTGCGTAAGCGAGCTTGTAACGTGATGGCTAAGTTGGGTAGTGATCGAAGTGTATAGGAGATGAAAGGAGGTAAGTTGGGTGTTTGTTTTCTTTTTCGGGTAGATGAGTGCGTGAACATGAATTGTTACAACAACCGCCAAATTGCCTAATTTGTGTATGCAATAGACTCAATAGACAGTGACATTGCGAGGTCAAAATCTTGCAGAGGGTGGAGAGCCACACCAAGCATTTGAAGCTTCAGCACTTGGACGATCTTAGATTATGATTTCTTGGTGTGCTTTGGATGGCACAGGAAAACCTGATGTGAGGTGACAATGAGATGTTTGTTGTTATGGTTATGGTCCATGGTTATGAATTATATGGTAGCATGGATTAGCATGGTGGGATGTCCTCCATGTCCCAAATCCGCTTGTCTTTAGTCCCACGAAGCCTCGGGCAGCTCGCTCAGGCGGCGACGAATTGCCGTCGCGCCTTGCTGAAGCGCTTGAGAGATGGGGACTGGCGCGCGGAGGAGCGAAGCAGAGCGAAGCAGAGCGAAGCTGGGCGAAGCTGGGCGAAGAAGATCAACCTTACCTTCTTGTTTGTAGGATGATTATGGATTATTCATGATTATTCCATGTTCGTCAATGTTCTAAATCTATGTTTAATGTGTGTTGGATGCTTTTTTTTTTGGAGCACCGTCTAAAGTTTGTGGTCGCAGGGTCCAAGCCGTAACTTCAGTACAAAAGGGGGGAACCTGCAAATATGTTTTTGGAATCTGGCCTCGGATCTCGTTGTTTTGAGTTTCCACTGTGTCACGAGTGTTTCAGGGATGTTTCGGAACACATCGCCAGAAGGCAGACACGTGGACTGTCGAGTTCGGGGCTGGAGGAGAGAACCTTCAAGTCAGATGATTCTGTGGGCCCACCCATACGTGGATACAGCTACCCAGCCTGTGGCCAGCCTGTGTTCTTTTTGCGGGGTCAGACCAGTCCAGGACGTCATGAAGCAGTGGATTTGTGCGTTGTAGCCTCGGCTCGGCGACCTTCCCAGGACGCCCCAGAAGTGCAGCTCTCGGAGTTGGAGGCTCAGGTTGTTGCAGACGCCCGAAGTGCGACGAAGCGACAGATATGGGTGTGTATTAAAATGTTTTTATAGGGGAGATCTCTCAAAGACCCCCTGGAAGAAGGGACATAGACAAAAACCATCAAAAACCCATGGGTGGAGTAGAGGGTCTCCCTATTCTAAATACACACCCATGACACTCCTCAGGTCGAAACGGATGGGAAGGCCGGCCCAGGAAGGTTTGCCGGCCTTCGGCAGAAATCTGTTCCATCGGGCATCCAGCTGTAACTCCAGGTTTTCCGGGCGTCTCATGAGGTGTGAGGAGGAGATCATTGACGACGGCCGCGTGGAAGGCACCATGATCTACCTGCCACCTGAGGCGAGCAGCAATCTGGTCCAAAACAAGAGGGATGCCGGTGACCCTTTTAAGTTGCAGAACCAAAATAACATGTGCAACAGGCATTTTCAATACAACAAAGAGCATTTGATCCCCTCAAACCTTGGAATGGCTGAACTTGTAGAGGAGCATGCGGGATACATCGAGTCCCACGGGGGTTGTTGCTTCAAAGTGATCCCCAGGAATATACGAAGATACCGTAGTGATACTACCCCCGAGTCCCGCGCGAGTATTGAATATTAATCGTTTCAGGTTGGAATAGGTCGCACACATGCGACCGGTCGAGACTAGAAGAGACTGCGACCAGTCCATAGTCGTCCGCGGAAGACGCCTGGAAGAGGTGGTGAAAGGTGGCACTCCAAGCTTCGCCTCAGACGCCTGGGCGCTAGGGTGCCTTGGGCCCAAGCTCGTTGGTGGGTCGTTGTTGCGAACGACCGGGTAGCTTTCTCAACTCCTGCAAGGGGGGCCGGTCAGAGGGTTTCGGGCTCCAACGTTGCAGTTCATCAAGCATGAGGGTTCTACTACTGGTATACTGGTTCCATACTGAGGTCCGCAGCCAAATGGTTTTCCAGGCACTCGAGTTGAGGCTGTGGTACTTGATACAAAAGTAGCCTGTCGCTTCAGTTATAAATAAGCAGGGTTGGAAACAGTGAGACCAACAGAGCTCCAGCTTGAGCTTTTTTTGGAGGGTTCAGAAGAGGTGTCACAGTTCTTTACATCAAGGGTTGATGATCAAAATGTTCGCCACAAACCTGCTTGGGGCCGTTTCTGGGATACTTCTTCCAAACCAGGCTTCTAGCTGCCAAACCGGGCCGTCTGGAAGCCGGGCCCCACCGGTTTAGCCGGCCACCAGAGTCCCAGGTGTTTACTCTACCAGCTTCTGACTGGGCGCCCACCGGTCTGGGTCAGAATGCTCAGAAATTTCTCGGTCGGCTCGGTCGGTCAGCGGTGAAACTCGATGTTTGCTTAGAGCCTCTTTTTCGGAGCGTCCTGGGATCGAGAGGAACGAACATGGAACCATGCCCGCGCCAACGGCCAAAGGCGCACCAACGGAATTCGATGGAATTTAGATCGCGTTGAACTGCTGAACTAGGTGAAACGCGTGCGGAAGACTGTCAAGTTGCAAGGACTGCGAAGCAGCCATTTTTTGTCATAGTAGATGTTGAACCCAGGGGTTCATTGGCGGTTTTGAGATGTAAAGAGCTCACCCATCTCCAGACGCCCAGGCCGACAGTGAATTAGAAGAGGCCTTTCCGTTGAGGGCAGAAATTCTGACTGGTCACTGGGCCATGACGTTCAACTTGCAGATCTCAAAAGCATGGACGCACAAGTTTCTTCAGTATCGCGCATTAGTTTTCCGGGAACAATTGTTTTTTTCTATAGGCATTCTTGTCGAATGCTTTTCAAGGCATGCCTTAAAGCTGGAACATGATCTCTAGTTGAAAGAGCCCCCTTCCTAGCTGGGAAGTTTGGTGGCCAAGAGAAGGGGACAGACATGTTGCACTACACTGGTGGTGTTCTTGCCCATCTCGGGGTTGGAACCTCTTTCTGAGCATGATCGCAGTTCTTCAACATCCAAAACATGATAATCAAAGGTATCCGAAGTTTGTGTGAACAAACACTGAGAGACTACATTCATTGGCGGAAGGAAATATGTCTACTGTCTACTGTAATTTCCGTAATTTCTGCACAGAGAGGTGGCTTTCTGCATGTTTGTTAACTAACACGTTCTTCGGCTCGATCGGGTTTCTGCCAGACAGCTAAAAGGTGATTATTCTTCAATGGCAGGTACTTGGCTGGGTAGGTGTCTTTTCTTTGTGGATCATGTTCGACTCAGGTTTATAAGCTACAAGTTTGAATGGTGCAGAATTCTAGGAAGGGGAACCGATCTGGGTTTGAGAAAACAACCCTGGAATTCTTACGTAGAATTGTCTATGAAACATGGGGATGCCGGCTATGAAGATCATACGGCCCTGGGTATATACTTTCAGAAGGCTGTGTTTTGGGTGATTTCTTCAACTCAAGGCTAAGGTAACTGGATCAAAGATTGAGGCCCTCGTTCAGATTCATGCTGTTGTGAATGACCTGCACAGCATCAAGTTGGTCTTCCTATGCTTTGCACTATGCGTGTCATTATTGTCCGACTTTGGACAAAGAATGCAACAAACAATGTAATTAACATTCACTTGGCCATTTTGCAACACATAGCAGAACAGAGATCTCTGAACACGGCAGCCTCAGATCAGAGAATTGCTTTTTCCATTCATTGGCCAGGAGATCCGATCACGCATTGTGAGCTTCCAACTCGATGACGGCGCGGATGTCTTGTTGGGACCCTACCCGAATGCTGACGTACGCAACTTCCAATCATTACAGATCAGGGCTTCCTCTACAGAAAACTACGATTCGTTTGAAACGTTTGCTGTCGAAAGCCCTGCTTGACCTAGTAGCCCACAGCATCAACCTAACGGCCTGGCGTGACAGCGAGAGATAGCATGAGATAGCATGAGACCTTCGTTGGGGTCAGCTTGGGACACTGATAGTCCTTGAGGATGTTGGAACTCGGATCCTGGCAACGAATCTCTGTCAAACCATCCCTGCCCCCCGATTCTCCTGACAGGTCAGGACTCAGGACAAATATCATTTGACATCTAAAGATTTATGTGTTTCGCGGTGATACTGGGCTTGGCCTGCATTTTTGATCCAATCAACGCATCGGGCAACACTGTGGAGGTTGGTTCCCATCGAATCAAGTTTCTTGAGCTTGTTGGCGCCAGGGATTGCCCTTGCCAAGTATCCCAAATGACGTGACTGTTTCATTATGTTTTACAGTTTCAGTCATATTATCACGGTCAGTGTCGCATGTCAGGATAATTCGGATAATTCTCCATCTCCGCAGCCGTTGAGTGAACTCGTTTGGCTTGTAAGTCTAGTTGGAAGTGCGATGCTGGATTACTGTCCTGTAGAGAGCAACAGATTGTGTCGATGTTGCTTTGCTTTATTCTGAATTATTCCCTGCCACATCTACATCTAATGATCTAATGTGATTAATTAATTTCATTGCTTCAGTAGGTGGTTTAGGCTTTCTTAGCTTGTGACCTCTTCATAAAGATGGTTTGTTCCTTGGAACAAGGTTGGTTGCATGGAAGCCTACAGGCACTTCGGAACCAGCAATGAATACTCCTCAAGTTGCCATGGCAGAGGGATCTGCACAGCTTGGGGAGGAGCCAAGGCCAACGCAGCTGCACTTGGGTGCCCAGGCTGAGTTGGCCACTCTTTTTTTTGATCTCTTTCTGCACAAGATGTCTCGTGCCGTTCAAAGGACTTTTATGCCTTTCTTATCCAGATGTTTTCAGCTGGCTAGAGTGCGGGCTGTGAGGTGAAGATGTCATAGGCAGGGATCCATCAAGCCGGGTGGAGTGGTTTTGCACGAGGAACCTTTTTGAAGATACTGGAGTGAGGTCTAGAAATGACCGGGTGAAATCATGTCAGCGGAAAAGCACGGAAACAGAACGCTTCTACTTTTCCAAGTATATACTGCGATTACATGTGAAGCTGCGAACCTTCTCAAGGGCTGCGTTGAGGAAAGCATAGTAATTCACGCATTTATTTCGTGAAACCTCTTCATCCTGGGATGTTTGGCAAAAGCAGAGATCGCAGTAGGTTCCCTGCAATTTACCAATGTTCGATCTCATTCTGCGGACTGCTGTTTTGTATAATCTTGAAAACAAACCTAACTCATCCCAGCTAAGATTCCCGTAGACTGGAGGCCAACTCCTCTTAAGTCTTGGCCACTAAACCACCACAACCGCCAGGCCGGAGCACCTCAAGAGAGCCAGACAACCTGGGACGAGGATGCACACTTGGGAGAGCGTGGGTCGATGTTGGAAATCAACAGAAAGAGAAGGTTAACCCATGTTTGTCAGATGTGTTTTGTCTTGGTCCTATAATGACCAAAGCACCCCTTCACCTCCAGCTTTTGTTGAGAACCACTGTTCTGCAATGTGGCAGCTATGATAAATCTCTGAACATTTCAGAACATATTGTAAACTGTGTTGCTGGTTTATGTACTTGCTACCGTAACCACGCCAATTGCCCGTTGACTGCCGAACTCAGCGGTTTGGGGCGTTCCTTCTTTCCTTCCTTCTGAATTTCCTATGTTTGTTTTGGTTCCATTTTTGGTACTTCGATGGATCATAGTGGAAAGCGCATCATGGTGATTTGCTGTATCATGAGTCATCACTGTGAAGGGACCTAAGAATGACGAGTATGCACATAGAACTTTTGCCAGGTGAGTATGTGCTCTGGCTCAAGTTTCGAGTTTTTGGATTCCACTCAGTGATGTTGTGAAAGACAGTCAAACGCTCTTGGTGCATCTCATTTGGTCGTTTTTTTCAGCAAGATGGAGTGTTGGAACAGAAAGACCCAGGAAAAGGTTCTGGATTTGCTTCCAATTGCTGGAACCTTCCAGGCGCTGCTGTCCCAAAGCTTGCTGATGCCTCGTTGACTCAGTTCCGGCAACTTTTGTTTGAGCTCGAGCAGCAGCCCCTTTGACGGCATTGGATGCAGGATATATATATATATATAAATGATTCTGCAGCAATTGTGGTTGTAGCAGGGGAAGATCAACATGCATTTTGTCAAAATAAGTCTGGAAACAACTGGGTAGGGTGTGCTTGTCGATGCCCTGTGTGTTCAAAGTGCGCAAAGATTGGGTGTGGATCTCTTTAGCATCTTCTTAAAGATGTGTTTTCAAAACTAGCTGACAAAGTCCCCACAACATGTCCAAACACTGGCACTTGTTTTCTTTCGCTTGATGAGGAGAAACCCATACTTGGGTTTTCGCTCTATATAGACAGAAAAGAAGTTACAATCTTCGCGGCCCTGAGAAATTCTCATGAGACAATTGGTGCATAATGGTCTAAAACTGATGATTGGATGCGGGGGCTAAGATGACACCACTGACGATGTTATGACAGCCGAATGTTGGTGTAAAACTTCGGATTACATCACTAATTTGTAGTGGAGCCTGTGGTTTTTTGGACTGCGATAAATTACACATGAATTTTGGTGTGAGCCATCCTCCTTTTTGTGGACTCCTTAAACTCGTAGCAGGCCCCCCAATGCCAAACACGGGCCTGGTGGATGCCTGGTTGTGCTTGTCCCACACCTGCAAGATCGGAAAGGCATCCATCCAGACACGCAGTTGCCATCCA
This sequence comes from Durusdinium trenchii, assembly GCA_963970005.1. NCBI lineage: Eukaryota > Dinophyceae > Suessiales > Symbiodiniaceae > Durusdinium > Durusdinium trenchii. The sequence continues at coordinate 480,835 of CAXAMN010000781.1, forward strand.
TCCACCGAGCAACAGTCCTTACCTCTGATACTATCAACATGCAGCTGGGAAGACGTGATGGATGGCGCCTGGCGCAGACGTGATGGATGTTCGTCAAAGACACGACGTCGTGAGATGACTGTCTGACACGAGGTATGTCCAGGATATGAAGCGCTGGACACGAGAGAGTGGGCTCCTGCGAACTGAAATGAGTGATTTGACGGGCCTTTCAACACAGAAAGTGGAAGATCTCCTGAGAGAAGACAGTGTTTTTTTTTCGTCGGGACACTCAGAGGGCTTTTTTGGAATGGGAAAGAATGGCCTGTATGCCAGCCAAGGTCCCAAATCCTGGGCGATGATTTGATCAATGTCATCCAATGGATTGGGCCATGTAAATCGGATGCGACCAACCCACCAGCATGCAGTAGGCACAGAGCCACCGCAGGAGATCCGTTGACGAAACGCTCTCCCAGGAGCCCCTAGTAGCTTCTTTGCTCCTGGTAGCGGTGCAGGCATTGGTCCCAAATGGTAGGGCCTTCTTGTCCTGAAAAAGCTGCTTGACCAGCCTGGACAAAACTCAAGCTGAGCCATCAGCCATCAGTGATCTTGGGAGGCAAACATAGTTGGTGACCTTTTAGCGGGTTGAAAGGGGTTGAGGGGTGCCCATCACCAAGAGCCGAGTTACAGAAGTGAAAGACAACAATAGAAGTTTGGATCACCTGCCTTTGGGTGGGAAACGTAAAGCACGAAGCCCTACAAACCGAGTCTCATCATGGTTCATCCCACTTCCAGGTTGATAGATCCTCCAAGCCACAACCGATCCAACACTCCAACACCACACCGCTATTGGGCCCGGCATGGACTGCCACCATCGTTCCGCTGAGGGTTTCCTCCTCATTTGGTGTCACGGCCATCTTTGAGAACAAGCGGCTCTGAAGCCTGGCCACAACTGGGCAGTGGAAAGGGCTGCGCAGCGTTTGAAATGTAAAGGGCTCCGAAGTGTCGGAAGCACGGTGCAGCTTCTTGAAGCTAGAATCAGGTAGGATCAGGTATCACATCCAATCTACAACGGGGGCATTTG
>CAXAMN010000781.1:487911-511338 GCA_963970005.1 Durusdinium trenchii
GATACTAGTAGTAATGCCAGGAGCTACTAGTAGCTTCTTGCTCCTAGTAGCGATGCCCTTTGTTACTAGCTTCTTATTACTAGTAGTAGTGCCAGGAGCTACTAGTTTGGGATTTCGTTCTGACAACACATCTCACAATGGCAGTCAACTGTCATCAGCGTTGCAGACATGATAAGAATGCGTGCTTCAGCTCCATGTGGTTACCCTTCCCTACCTGCAATCTCCAAGATGGGCCGCAGGTCTTATTGGTGGTACAGATGAGTTTGATGCGCCATTTGCATCTCACATTTCACATCACTTTATACTATATAATTACATAGTTTTCCCTTTTATGTTTCACTAGCTGAGTTCTGGCTTCAGCCCAATGATCCCAAGCACTTCAACGACCACCACACAGCATCAACCACCAAGACAACGACCACGGAAGCGACTACGAGCACCACACGTTGCACCCCTTCCACGAGCACTGCCACCAGCACCACTGCGACTGCTACAAGTGCACTCACCTCCTCAACATCTATAGCGAGAGCTACCGCCACCACAAGGTTTACCAGAATCATTGGCTTGATGACAGCCACATCTACATCTACCATTACTTCTACCACCCACCCACCACACGCACCATTTCCACATCACCCTTCAATCTTTAATCCACATAGCTAGGCATGCAAGTCATGGCGACATGTCGCGACCCTTGCAACGCGGTGGGAACTTGAACGACTCGTGCTCGTGACGACAAGTTCAGTCAGATTACACGCAGCAAACTATTACAACGCTGCTTGCTTCATGCTTTTGGTACACACGCCGCAAACGAAAGGAAATTATCCCTGGCAGCTGCCAGGTGTGCTGCAGAAAGAGGTTTTACATTCTAGATTCTAGACTCTGCCAAAGGCAGACAAAGCTAGATGACTGCATGAATGTCCAACCGCGCCCAGTGCCGAGCACTTCACCACTGTAGAGAGGTAAGTCAATCGCAAGAGACCTAATTGACTAATTGGGTGCACAAAGCGCATGTAGTGGAGTGACTATAGTGTCGACTAGTGTTGTAACGTGTGCACTGTCGGTGCACAAAGCGCATGTAGTGGAGTGACTATAGTGTCGACTAGTGTTGTAACGTGTGCACTGTCATTATGTTTGGCTTTGTTGCTTCAACCCTGCTGGTTCCGTGGTCATAGCAGCTTCCCCCAAGCAATTCATCCACATTCACGATCGCTGACAAGCAAGTCAGACTGTGTCATGGACCACTGTCATAGACTTCAGGCAGTTGTGACAAGACTCTGTGAATTCAGGGGAACTCTATGAAAAGCTATGTGGACCGACCGACACACCAAGTGACGCTTCTTGATAGGTCTGGCCGTCTGCCGAGCAGATCTTCGATAGCATCAATCTTGTCTTCATCATCATTTTTGTTGCCTCTTGGCACAAATATTGTGGGCATGGGGATTCTGATGCTTTGATTTCTGCCCTACCCATCCCTACCTGTTCATTGATGGACGCTTGACAGATTCTTTGTGTGTCTTCAACTCATCGGATGCAGGGATGGAGGAGGAGTTGCACCACTTGCTGTCAAAAAACGCCGGCTTCGCGAGCTTCGCTCGTAGAACGTTGAGGTGGATGTGGTGGTCCGAGTGTCCTTCTTGCGCATGCAGTTCTTTCGTCAGAGCTTCAACTGGCTGGATTTGGCCGTGGTGTCCTGCAGCATCACGCCAGCAAGTTAGAAGTAGTAGGTGGTGCTGGTGGTGCTTGGGCCAGGGGTGGTGGTGGCGGTGGTGGCAGTGTCAAGATACCACCACAATGTTCCAGTGCCTTTTGGATTTTTCAAGTGGCCTTCAGCAAGAGAGCTTTGATCCCTCAAGTTGTCTTGTCCTTTCTCTTCGACGTGACAAGGTGTCTTGGAAGTGTTATTCGATGAACTATTGCCTTTGGCCACTTGGTTCGCACTAGGGCTGATGAGAGGTGTGAGGCCCAGCTCAATTTGATGATACCCCGCGACCTTTGAAACGTCTCACCCGAGGTTTATGCCTATAGAATGGAAAGCTCTACCTGAAATTGATACGTAGCATGTGTCATTCAAGTTGTAGCGCACACACACACACACACACACTGGTCATTTCATGTCATTTCCCATTATCCTCGCCCCTGAACAATAGCTACCCATCCTTGTTGGCCACGGAAGCCAATTTACTGGGGTTTGGACACGTTCTCAGTTGGGTTTGACGCGGCGTGTGGAGCATCTCGGATAAACTTCAGGAAAACTCACCGTACCGAAAACCCAGAAACCTTTTACAAACGTATTTTTGATGCACTTTTTGCAAAACTAACTTTGTAAAAGCAATTTTTGCTGACCTGCTTCCGCACACACACTCCATCTTCATGTTAGGCCGAGTCTTTTGCGCTCACATGGAGCAACACATGTGGTTGAGAATCCAAGGGAGCCAGGCAATGGCCATGACTGTTCCTGTTCGAAGGCAACGTGCTGGTGTTTTGCAAACCAATTCCATAGGTCCCCGCCAGGGTGCAGTTAAGTAGAAACTGCCAATATCTCATGAAGTACGTCCTGAGTCCTTTGCCAGAATCAGCTTAGGGTGTCGGCATGGAAAGTATATGAGTGCATGAAGTTTCAGGTTCCCCACCTCAGAAAGATCTTACCCAGTGATCTTGTAAAAAAAGAGGAGATTGGTGTTTGGAAACCCAGTGATCTCGTCCCAGCAAAGATCAACCGCCACAGGATACGGTCTTCGTACGGCTGCTGCGACTGGGAAAAGTGGCCCGGGCGATCCGTGTGGTTCGGCATACCGAGGCGCGGGAAGGACGAAGGGTCAAGGACATGAAGCTATTTGGAGGTGTCCATCAATGGGGGCGCCCCAAAACGTAGGTTTATGATTAAACAACCCATTAGTTACATGGATGATTTGGGGGTCTCCCCATTTATGGAATCCCCTGATATTTAGGGCCGCTCTGCCCCCCGGCCCCTAATTATAATGAAGTAGGTAGGCGCCCGCTGAGCTTCTTGATTGAACTCAGTAAGGGCGATTAGTAGGGCGCTCCATTCGGTAGGACGCAGGAGAGCAAAGGTCCCGCTTCTGAAGAAGCAAGCTTGCCGCTCCTGCAGTCTCTCACCGTGAAACAAGGTGAACTGCAGCCTCTTATACAACGTCCTTCTCTTGTGCCAATGACTTGTGTTGTGTGGTGGAGCCAGAGCGGTCTCTCACCGGCTTGGCTTCAAGGGGGATTGGTCAAAGATCATCAAAGATCACTTCATTGCAAATCACATTGAAAGAATATAGTATTCTGTCATCACCACATAGTGTAGCCTTTCAACCAGCTTTGGTGGATGGTTCCATTCCAGCAGGGTCCTCGATTGCCTCGCAGCCTCGCAGGGCATGTCCTCGTTGCTGATGCTACTGAAGTGCGTCCGAGCAAGCTTCAACACACTTTGCTGGTCATTAAGCCCTTTGCCGTCACCAGCGCTGGTTACAAGGGCTGGCACGGGCCCAACCGGAGGCAAGGGCCGGGGTGACTGCATGCAGGAACCACAAGGTGACAAGGACACTTGAGGTGACTGTACGCAGATTGATGATACGTGCCGCACACGCTGACGAGATGTACGGTGAGGCTTTTAATCCACACTAGTGGGATTGGGTAGCTACAAAGGCCTTTGACTGCTGGACATGCAAACTGAATTATGATATCCCGACAAGGTTTCAACTTCCACTGTATGGCATGTGTTTTTTGATATTTTGATTTAGTTTCGGAGCGGTTTAGGACCTTCACACCTAATAGTTGTAAATCAATGTATAAATCATCTAACAAAAGCTCTTTCCCCACACTGTTCACATGACCTGTCAGCCATTTTCTCAGCTCTTATTTCACCTGTAGGCAAAGACTTCTTGATGTCTAGAGTAATGTCAAACGCCGGACTAATGACCCCGCCTTCAAGGTTTGCTAATTGTGGGTGGTCAAAAAGTGCAATTCGACTCTTTGGGCGGGTCAATCAGGAGAGGTCACCAAGACTAATTAAATCTCTTCATGAGTCGGAGAGGCCCCAAAGACTAAGTCTCTTCAGGCGCTTGGGAACTTTTTTGGGGTGGTGAATCTATTTATTGATTGATGATTAGGCAATTCACAAACTATGTGATAAATTTTTCCAAGGCCAGGGAGAGATCAAATTGTATATTTTGATTAAAGAGATTAAATAACTTGTATAAAGGATTTTTCTGGGGGTGGTTTTGGGATTCTGGGTGATTTGGGGTGATCTGTGGCCAGATCAGGCAATGAGATTCTTATGAAGAGATGGGGTCCAGTAAGCATTGAGATGCATTAGTGTTGATGGAGAACGCGAATTCGGTGAGAAGGATGAGGCTGAAGATATGGAAGCAGAGCCAGTGGAAGACACGCAGGATTCCACAATGCAGGATGACATCAGACTACACCTGGGCAGTTGGTGTCAATGAGGAGTTCAGAATCATTCAATTCACCAACTATGAGCCTAATTGCTCCAAGGGCTCTATTCACTCCTCCATCAGGGGATGGGCCAAGATCAGGTGATCAGTCAGGATCAGCATCAGCCAAGAGGCATTGCTCCAAAAACGATGGACAAACTGATAGGAGGGGGTATGTTAATCCTATGTTGACTATATATAGTCTATAGCAAAGCACAATCTTATAGTCGCCCCTCAAAGGATGATATATGAGTTCTCAGAAGGATGTCGGTGGATGTCTTGAGTGCACTCAACATCTCTTTTAGAAGGTATGCGGAGACACCGGCAGGAAGTGCCGTGCACGAGGGGGTCTCAGCTGCAAGTCATTTATGACATTTTCCGAGGTTTCATTGTAGTCTTGCAGTGCATCGCCGGAATGGTCCGGCACTCGAGAAGCTCTCAGAATTGAAAGTGGGCTGTAAATTGTCTTAACGAGTCCTTAACAACATGATATAACTCTATATATTATATAGACTTTAACTTGTACATTTTTCAGAGACATGCGCATGAAGGGTTCTTGTTGACTGTTTGCACACGCATGGTGCAGAAGAGAAAACTTCTTCAGGTCATCAGCCAGGTAGTTTCTCCCTACATGACCGACGAGAATGTCGGCTTGGAAGAGAGGAAGGCAGTCTTTAGGCACGGGGATCAATAGCTTTGGATTTGTTGATGAATTGAAACCACCTGAGACATGGAGCTGTTGCATAGGGTGATGTGGTGGAAGTGGATATAAGCATTATCGAATTTCGATACACAGGGGTTTGATGTTGATGTTGACTCCCAAGACGAGTCAAGGTCTTGGTCACCGTAAAGCAGGATCAAACATACTCAATTGGCCCATTGGCATGAAACAAACGGAAGAGACCTGTTTTCCAGGTACTACGGGACCTTCACCGCCACGTTTCTGACCATGTTTGAGGCGAGGTGTTGTCCATGTTGGCAAAATGAAACCATGTGTTGAGGCCAAAAGAGCAATCAAAGGCTGTTGGATCGAGCAGTGGTGCGGAGTTTTAGGATCAACATGTTTGCTTATAATAGTGGTTTATTATAGGTAGCATGGTTGTCTACGGACCGCAAAGAATCAGGACCGTCAAGGACAGATCTGATCATCCAAGGTCCCAGTTGCCATTGGAAGAGGTATACTGTACACACATGATTTAGAGAGGCATGCCAGGTGACTACTGTATTTTGATGTATTTTTTAGCCTTCGCGGAACCAAGCCAATCGGGCTACAGCTGCATAGGGGGTTGCAAAGTAATGTGTTTTTTTCCACCATGCTTTCGGAACCCATCACACACCATGGACGCCCCCGGTTTGGGCATATAGATGAATCGGAAGCGCCTCGCTTTGTCGTGGGTTGAGAGGAAGCGTCCGTGGCGGGACAATCTCGGGGAATGTTTCGTCCGATGGTTTGCAGAAAACGATCTTGAAAATTTTAGGTGGGGTTCTTGGGATCGTCATTGAAGTGTGCTTTCGGTTTGCCAACCAACGAGTTGGATGTTCATGGATGTTGATTGGCAAAACGCATCTTTCAAGCTACTGCAACGGCCGCCATGTTACAATCCGTTGTTTTCGCAGTGGGCTACAGGTGACCATTTTTCCCAATAGGTTTGCTTTCGACATCAGTGTCTTCGTTCATGGCCCACCCAAAATGATCATACCTCGTTGGTAATGAGAAGCCATTGGAAACCCAATCTTGTCATCATTCAACACACAGCAGACATCTCGACATCTTTTTCAACCCATGATGATCATGATGTTCTTTCTGGGTACCCGACCAGTGAAACCACCTCGGCCTGGCTGGCACACAAGGTCCTGTTGGCAAACTGGGCACCACCGGCACGAATCTTGGCACCTTGGACGAGTCTGGAAGAAAGGAGAGCCATGTTAAAAAACTGAGAGGATAGGGGGAGTCAAGGTGAGTGAGGCAATTCGTGAAGAGGTGACGTGGATATTACAAGTTTATTCACTGTGTCCAGGCCCCATACCCTATTTGTAAAGAGTTGTTTCACAGATTGTTTGGAATACAATAACTAGTTCTTGGTGATTCCCTGGATGGTACCTGCACATGTGTGTCGCAACGGGATTTTGTGAGACCATGAATGAGTTTCTTTTTTGAAACAGGTGTGTCATGTTTCATCAAATTGATGAAATTGAGAGTTTCAAAGCAGTAACAAATCCTCCAAGGTCCAACGTTTGAGCAACACAACCACAGCAGACAGATGGACAATCAGCAGTGAAGAGAAGAAATTGCTAAGACATGCAAGATGTACCAGTCCAGAGGCGAATACAGACGGTGGTGGATGTTGATCCATGAAGATGTGTTGCTCAATTTGGAGGACCGAAATGCTGACGGACCCAGGTGGACAATGTCAGCGACCTTTTCGTCTACGTCTTCGTGGTATATCGCTGTGTTGTTGGATTTGCAATCTTGAACGTGGCCGCTTGGATCATATTTGTTGCAGAGCAGTATGGAGACAAAAGGAGACTAATTAATTAATACAATTACAGAAGAGAAAGGGAGAAGAAGCCTCTAAGAATGGGACGCGAAATCCTGCAAAACACATGCTCTCCAAATGCGTCCAATTCTGCGACACGTGTGGGTCGGAATGCCTGTCTTGGTACTTCCCAAACTCCATGGAACCCCTCAAAGGTGGTGCGAAGTACGTCGACGACGTAGACCAAAGTGACCGTGAAAATAGATCGCAAGGGTTGAGAGGAAGTTGGTGCGCGTGTTCAAGGCGCACACTTGGACTTGAAAATTGAGTGTATTTCAGCACCCTGAGCCCTCCAAACGTCAGGCCTGCGCACGCCGCAACCTATTTTGGTTCCATCAAGTCCTGAAGAGGTGTTTGTGTGGAAAAGCTCTTTTGCATGCCATGGAGACACAGTCAGTTCGTTTTTTCTTGCAAACTGTGTGAGCCCGCTTTACTGTGCTTATATTTCTGATTGTTGGAGATATGGTGTGCAGATGGCAACTCCAAACTGTGGGCGTGCTCTATGATGTTTACACGTTGCACGCCGCAGAGTATCAAATTGTTTTGACCCAACAGAAACATATCAAAACGCAAACATGAACAAGTCCTGTTTAATCATCAACAACAACAACCACCACAACCACCACAACCACAACAAACACCACCACCACAACAACAGCAACAACAACAAATGTATTGACCTTTGATCCTTTCGGGATCTGGACACACGTGCCTTCTTTGCGCAATGGGCTGGGTGACCCGAAGCCTCGCTGCATGAGCCGACGGCGCGCGGCGGCCGTGGTGCCCGAGGGGCTTCGAATGAAAGGCGACGAGTCCGGCGAGTCCGGCGCCGAGGATCGCCGCCGGCGACCGGATCGCTGGAAGGAGAAGCTGTTGATTTGGCTTCAAGGCGCTGTTGGCTGGGTTGGTTTCAATGAAGCGACCATGAGGCGACCTTTTTTTTAAGAGATGGACCACATCAGACTAGTTGGTTGAGACAGGGGATAGCTGGTTCCCCCAGATTGGGAGGATCAGCAAGCAGAATAGTATGGCTGTGCGATCAAGTACCAGGCAGCTAGTTGGAAAAGAGATCGACTCAAACATATGGTACCTAATGTGATCCGGTTTGAGGTACAAGGATTTCTAAGTGTATCGAATTTCTATCTTGTGGCATTTTCGAGGGGCGTGAAGGTTATGAAGTTGGAAATTGACATTAGAGATTCACCAATGGTTCCATTGACTCTATTGACCAAACATTATTCATTTGACATGTTCAACCGATTCTGCGGAATCTATGAACGCCAGCAGGCAAATGGGCTCTCTTTCAGTGAATGCCACAAATCCAGGTGAAGAGCTTTTCTCTCGCAGTTCTCCCTTGGAGCAAAGCATGACCTGCATCATCTTCAGCATCCTCATGGTCGGCTGGCAATATGGGTGGTTGAAGCTCCCATATGTTCTGGTGTTTGGGAGCTTGTTCCTAAGGTGGTCAGGACCCTTGGTGCATGCGCAGCGACCCCTAGTAGAACCGATATGAAATGAAGAATACTTGATGCTCACAATATTTTTAGGGTGGAAACGAACTGATCACAGAATATACAAATAACACGTTTTGAAGACTATACACACCCACCAGAAGTCCTGGAGAATTGGTACGACGTGACCCATGACTCTTGCATTAAGCATGTGTGGGTTTGCCAAACGTTCGTTCCATCATGCTACGATTGCAACTTGTCCGGCCTCCAGCGTGAATCGTTTCATGTCTACAGGTTCGTTGGCCGTTATTTTCACAGAGTCTTCAGCTCTCGACAACTTCGAGATCCTCAAACTTATGATGAATCCAACGAATCCAACCAGTGTTCGATCCAAGACATGTCAAGATCGCAAAGACCTGTAGAAAAGCATAGAAACACTATGAAACACCTCTTTGCTTTGGAGGTTTGTGTTGCCTTCACCCTTTTGCACTGGCTGGGCCTGGGTGGCGGCACCTGCGAGTCACGTGACAGCTCCGGCGGCGTCGCTTCAGCGGCGAACGGAGCGTCGTCGCCTCACCTCAGAGGCTTCGGAGCCGAGGACGCCGCGTGAGAAAAGCCGCGTCCGCGTGCAGCGAGCGAAGAGGTGTGTGTTTGAGGGTCTAGACTATATTTCATCCTTTGATCCTTTGATTGATTTGGATTGATTTGGAATATGAAGTGGTTGAAGAGTGAAATTCTCCCACGTTGTGTGTGTGTGTGCACGTTGGTTGTGAGAGCCTTTGAGTGCATAATCTAGGCGGGAGATGGTTTCAATCCCCCATGATGTCCCCAAGCCTAGGCCGCAACAATTTTCCCAGCTTGCTTGTTCCCAGGGACATCATCTGAATGACAGCTGCTCCTTCCGATGGAGAGGGCCGTAGAAGTGTTCTACACTGCGCTTTTAAATGTGCAGTTGGACACCACCTCCGGACACCGGTGAGGGGTAGTCAAGTTGTCGTGGTGAATTTACGAAGGCTGAACCTGAAATCTGTTCGAGTTCAAGCTAGGGCGCGATTCAATCGGTTGTGACATGGAGGGCACCTGGGGTAGCGTGTCGGACGGTGACCGGATCACTAAAGCCCCGCTTGCTCTTCAACTGAAGACTTTCTCGACTTTTGGGCACATCTAGGAAGGACTGCTGAACTTTCGGTGCTGGCTCGTGAACGGTGGGGCCAAACAATGCATCATCACTGTCACATACTACTAGGATTATCACAAATTCACTCATTGTATGATGTATGCATATCTTTAATGTACCCTCCCGAGTTCGCTCTGCCTTCGTCCATCGTGCATGTGAATGTTTTTCTCGAGCTCAGGTTAATGCTGTTTTCATACAGCAGACAATGAAGGTCGCACAAGCAGATCAAGAGCTGATCATCAAGCAAAGGCTGAGCCACTTGATTTGGCAGGTTGACATCAAGCAACAACATGTGACGTCAGTGGGTTACTTTTTCGGTGAACTTTGGATGTGTTACTTGTACATTCCAGGTTTGTTCAATTCAATTCCAAATGTTGCCAGTTTGTCACTCTCAATTGCGGGTCCATGATCACAGAAACCGATTCGATGCTGTCGATGCTGAGAACCACCTCGCTGAAGCATGGTGTTGTGTTCCAAGTTCCGCGGGGTTGTGCGATCTAACAAACAAAATGGACGAGATTCCCCAGAACAACAGGCAGCCCAGGTGGCAGTCGTGATATACCATGATGTATCAGAATCATTGGGTCGGACAATCAAACAACATTTGGCACTTGCCAAATACTTTGCTCAAGATGTTTTCCTTGTCAGTTTGGGAACTCAAGGGTTCACATGTTCACACGGCTGCCGAGCCAAGGGGCCGAGTCTGCCTATGCTGCCAAGATGCGTGTTTCGGCGAGAAGAAGCGTCGGCCGTGTGGTGTTCGGTAAAGTGACCGACCACCTATTGTTCCATGTCGTTGGTCATCCCCTTGAGTGCGTAAAGTGGTCGATGTGTGGTGTGGTGGTGCGCCAACTGAAGAATCATATGTGAAATATATTGAACCATTTTACGTTTGTCTTTAAAGTATGTGACTCTTCTTGGAGCATGAGCACAATTGAACACCCATGGGTTCGTTAATCCTACCTTGGACAGCAAGACTAGAAGTCCTTTCCAAGTAGGCATGTCAGGGAGATGACTCAGATGGTGTTTGTTTGTATGACAAGGGTGTTGAGGTACGATGTGTTGCGAAGGTGATCCCAAAGACTACATGCATGAGAACTAATAAACCAGACACTCAATGTATGCCATATATGCCTAGAGATTTTGGGGGTCCATGTATATAGGCATATATGGTGGCAGTCCCATGCAGGGCAAACCCGTTGTCGGGGAAGGAACCATCGGCACTCTTGAGAGGCAGGGAATGGATTTGTAGCAAGCACGGGTGGCGAATCATTGGGATTGTATGGCCTTAGTTGATTGGTGTTTGGATGATGAACGCAACGCGTGTGGATTGGCACTACATGAGGGGAGTTGAAGTCTTGTTTTCTACTTTATTGTCACAAATGCTATTGAATTTTGGCGGGAGGTGTCTTTTCAAAATAAATTCCTGAATCCAGCCTGAGGCACGTTTTTTGACAAACTGGACAAGAGCGGATGTGGCTATTTGACATGGAAGGACTGGGAGCTGGTAGTAGCATGTAGTAGCCAGGTCAGGCTGAGGCTCAGTTATTGCAGGGGAGTTAAGTTAAGAGGTTTGTTTTGTAGCTTCTTGCTACTAGTAGCTTCTTGTTCCTAGTAGTAATGGCCTCCAACCTAATATCGATGGCCTCCACCTAGAAGCTTCTTGTTACTATAGCAGTCACCCACGTTTTTGGATTTCATGTTAATGTGTTTCAGACTCACCGGTCGCTCTTTCTTAAATCCTCGCCGCTCGCGAGGATTTCAACCAAGCGTTGCAGAAACCTGAGCTTCGATCCTGGATGGCCACATTGGACCTGGACACCCGGCACCGTTTCTGCTTTTTTAAGCCTTCCCCTCCTACTTACAGTAAGTAGTCGCCTACTTAATTGAATACGGGAGGAGTTCGCTCCTAGCTACGAGGACGCTGCTAGTAACTGGACACAGGATAGCTCATGCTTCGCCGCCCCTAAAGGCGTGAGCTTCCTTGAAGAAGCGCTCGCACGAATCATTTGGTTCCTACATGTTTAGGGAAACTTAAAAGCCCAGACCAAAGTGATTCAATATTATTTCTGTATAGGATCCGTGTTCGTTGAGGGATCTCAGCGCAACTGCAACCGTGAAGCCTTGCATAGCCTTGCATCCAAGTTGACACCATGAATCCTCCAGCGCATCCGTGAATGGTTTCAGTAAGTAAGACATCCATGGTGGTTGCGAAATGGTGGTGCCAAATGCCTTGAAGACTTGGTTTTAAATAATTTTGTGGCTGCCACGGGTGCTGATAGGGGAAGTCTTGTTTTCAAATTGTATGCGGCCGACAAAGCAAGAAGCAGACTTTAACATGAAGAGAATACGCCGTGCCCGGATTGTTGACGAATTCAACATGTGCAATAGAAAACCCTAAACCCCGTGCAACTCCATCTATGACCAGCCAAGCTATATGACTCCAGCTATTCGTGTGGACGTGCATTCCCAGGGAATGGGGGTCTGCGTTGCTACGTATGGTTCCAGGTGTTTCGCACGGTTTTGGCCACTCAATTCTTAAAGATGTCGCACGGTTTGCGGCAACCAGAAATGCAAGAAGTTGTTGTAAGGAGTCCTATGACCTTGTGAATTTGTTCCATCTTATTGACGACGGTAACTTGGCACAGTTGGGAGGTGTGTTGAAGGACATATTCGTCGGAAGAAGGTGTGGAAGCCATCTGTCAACTTTTGTTCAAGGAAGCTTGGCTTCAGATGTTCAAGCTGCATCGTGACCAGCATCCATCAGCATACTTGCATGCAGCTTCATTGCTGATGGTGTGTGTGTGAATTATTGTGAATTTAGATATTTCTCAGAGGGAAGTAAAACACCAACTTCGTGGCACCTATCGCTTTAAATAGGGGTCAACGATGTGAAGCGGCATGGAACAAGGAACTGCAACATCCAATGACTGACTCAATCATGCATGCAGACCCAAACATTGTTCGGCCATTTCCGGCAAAGAGTCCAAGAGTCAAACGACGCACCTTATCAAACCAAATTCATGAATCAACAACTTTTTGATACGTAGGTGTTTGTATGCTTCGATCAAACCAGTGAGTGTTATTTTTTCTTTCATTTGCCTAGGTGATGGCCGTATCACAGTGGCCGAGTTTTTGGATGGTGCTATTCGACTTCGGGGCTTAGCCAAGAGTGTCGATCTGGCACAGGCGCGCGGGTGTGTGTGCGTGTGTGTGTGTGAATGTGTGCGCCTGTGCGACAAGGTGGCAAAGGTAGATGCATCGAAGGCAGATGATTCATTCAGAAGAAAGACTCTAAAAGCCAGTAATTTCTGGGTCTCCATTTCTGGATTTTCTGGGGTCTAGCCGCAACATTATTGTTGTAAAATTTACATGGTGCAGGCCGTGGGTTTCCAATCTGCGCCGCACCGATACGCCGATACACCGATATCCCCCAGCCGCAGGATATCGGCGTATCAGCACCGCACCGATATCCTCCCCCTCTCCGGGCCGATATAGTATCATACCCGCCGATATCGGCGTATATCGGCGCATCGGCGCCGCGCACTAAAAACCCAGTAGGACATTGGCGTATGAGACATGAACACCATTTCAACATGTGCCGTTGTTGGCTCCTCTCGAATGCAGGCTCGTCCTTTCCTTGTGGACTTAAGGAGATGGTGACAGTAATTCATCTTAATCCCACATGAGAATGGCTTCTTCTTTCGCCTCAACCAGTTCTGCCGCTGGTGACCCCGGTTTCGGCCGAGGTGCTGAACACCACCCGGCGAGTCGATGTGAAGATCGAGGCAGGGGTAGATCACTGGACGGTGGCGCTGGTTGCTTGGCATTTGCTTGCCATAGAGAAAGACATTTGTTGGAATACATGAGGAAAGGAACCTTGAGTATATAGATCATTCAGACCGTGGAAAGTAATTTTCATGTGGGAGTGGAGGATCGCTGTCAATCATGGCCAAGTCAACCACTTTGCCTGATCACATCGCTTTCCGATCAAAAGTCATCAAATCTGTCGGCCCACATGGGCTGATCACATCGTCTTTCGACCGAGTTTTTCAAGTTTGGTCCCAAATGAGCCTGACCCAAAGACCCTCACATAAGAACCCATCAATCGCATGTGCCGTGGATGCTGCATGATGCAGCCCAAGGTGGACTGGGGAAGCCACTGTTTGGTGGGAAGTCTTGTTCAAAGAACGAGAGGATACTGCAATTGTTGCTATTGCAGTTTTGCATTTGCAAGCCATTTCGCATATGCCAAGCTTCATGAGCCGTGGTTGGGGGGCAGTGCTCAATGCTGCTGGATGCATGACCAGCGGAAAAGCTTTGGGAGGTCACAGCTTGTGGGAGGACTCCAGGGGGCCAGGAAAGCAGGAACTAGAAGGTCCGTACAAAGTATAATATGTCAATTTCGGGAGGTGTGCTAAAGGGTTGTCGTACACAGGGACTAAGTGGTGAGAGCCAAACATGCTGTTTGCTCAGATGCTTTGCAAGACTTTGCAGGCCCTTTTGATGAGCATGAAGGAACTTACCAACAACCACAAGGTTGACACCTTCAAAACGGAGGTTCCTTGGCTGAATTCCAACTGGCGATCCTTGAAGCCATGTATCGTGGGTGCAGGATGGTTTGGGATGGTTTGTAGTACTTATACAGAGGTTTGATGTAGTTTCTTGCTTTCAGAGACGGGAACGAGAAAATGCATGATTGGTGAGACGGAAATTATCACAACTCAACAGCCATCATAATATATTGTGTCAATCCATCCTGAAATAGATTAGGCTTCCTGAAACGATGCTCATTCCTGATATAATGTAGGCCTGCAGCTTACCTTCGGCTCGTGATTGACACTCAGACTCAACTTTGCCTGGGTTCTACCATTCCATTGAGATTGGCTCAAAGAGGGCAAAGCTGGGGTGAGAGTATGATTGCCAGGGGCCCACCCATGGGGCGGGGAAAGGGGAAAGGAGGAACAGGGAAGTAGGGAGTTGAGGAAAGGCAGTCTTGGATGGTTGTGGTGGTGGTGGTTGCGTAGGTCGTGGGGGTGGGGGGGCAGGCACAGTGGGGGCGATGGTGGGTGGTCGTCGGTGGCGGGGTGGCTGTCGCTCTTGTGGTTGTAGTTGCAGCCGTTGCGGTGGTAGTTGTTGTTGTGAGCGTGGTGGTGGTTGTGTTTGTTGGTGGTTGCCGTTGGTGTTGTGGTGGTTGCCGTTGTCGTTGCTGTTGCCGTTGTTGCCGTGGTTGCGGTTGCGGTTGCGGTTGTTTCTGTTTTTGTTTCTTATTTTTGTTGTTGTTACGAAGTTGGCCTGGTGGACTGGTCGTCGCCCGGACGTGGGAATCGAGAGCAACGAAATGCACATATTGCGTTGCTATCCGAGCAGCATGTCACGCACCACCAACTCCTCTGGACATTCTTAACCGAGGTGGGGTGGGGCCCCTGGGCAGAATTGTAGTATTGCAACGGTGTGCAGTTTCTGGAAGAGGCAAGTCCCAGCTTTGATGAAACACGAAACCAGCGCCGCACCAGGCCATGGGGAAGATGTCAAAAGTCACCACCCGCCGGCTCTCCTACAGCAAGAGGTGGGGAGCCAATCTCTGTAGCACTTACCACAAAAATAAGGTGCTTTCTTAGCATAAAGATTGTTCACAATTTGTTATGGAAATTCTTCCTTTGGAGATTCAGCCTTTCGGCAGTTGGTGAATCTTTGCAGATCCTCAGGTCACCCCCAACGCTAGACTTGGCATGCCTTTAGCACTGATCGAACTCCGTCCGAGCACTGAGGTGGTTTGAAAAGACTCGGAATATGTTTAATCAGGAACTTATGAAATGCCACGAGGATACCCCAGTGTTCTGGCTTGCCTAGCAATCGATTTCAAGCTGATTCCCGAATGCAAACCCTGAAGTTCTCAATAGCAACGTGCCATGGCTGTTTGTACAGTATGCAGTTGAACATTTGAAAAGGGATAAAGTTCAGAGGATGTTGGGTTGGTTGTGTGTGTAGACTTTTTGAGTTCATCCAGTTGCATAGTTGTTTTAGTTGTTTTGTAGCTTGTGTTTAGATGTGGAAAAAACAAAACAAGTCCAAACCAATTGGTATTTATACTTTGTGGCGCTTGCAGAAGATAGATGGGCGCTGCTGGCTGAACTGGGAAAGATATTGCGAGCCTTACCCAAAAATGCCAATGCACGAGATTGCCATGAGCATCTGAACCGGGTTGACCCGCGGATATTCCAGTGAATATTGAGACTTCGGGGTGACTCTACGTTGAGGAACAGCTGTTGGCGATTTGCACAGTGAGGTTGTGGTAATTGATTTGTGCAATGCTTGCTTGAGAGATGAAAGAACACCTGTTTGTTTTGGTATGAGTGCACATTTGACTGTGCTGATGTATTTTGCCTCGAGCCGGGCCATGTACCCATCAAGGGGTTGTGACCGCTGGCTGGCCGGATGTGGGGAGTTGCATCTGACTGTTTCCGTTAACTCAGTCTGTGGGCTAGTTGCGCCAGTTGCACCGACATAAGTAGGTTTAGATCGTCCCACGTCCCACAACTATTTTGATAAATGAAAGAGAAGGTCTATACTCTATACATCTCTATATGCATCTCTATACCCTCACCTCCCTTTTTCCAGCTCTTTTCTTGTTTTTCTACGTTCCATGCTCGGGCCGTACAACATCCAGCCGCTGCGAGCGCGTTTTGCGGCTCAGTGAAGAGCCAGGTGTGAAGAGCCGCCCAGTGGTGGCCTCGCATCATCCCTCATCCCCTCCATCTTCAGGCCGGACATGAATTTTCACAGAAGGAGGTCAGTTCATGCAGGTCAAGGACGGGAAAGGTCCAGGGGGTTGTTGTTTTGAGAGGATATGCCTTTAGATCATTGTTGGTCACCTTTGATCCGGAAAGCATTGCATGTTCTTGACAAAGTCCTCTGTTGAATTTGGAATATCAACGAGTTGGTTCAGGGTGTTTACTCAGGTGTCCACACCTGTCGGGCATGTTTTTGTGCAGCTGCACAAAAACGTGCCGAATTCACGTGTGCCTTTCCATTGGGTGACGAAAGACTTCCAATTCAACTCAACCCCTTTGTCCAGGAAGAGCGCAACCCTGAACAGCCTGGCGCCCGGAGCGAGCTGGAGCAGAATGACACCCACACTCACGACGAGTCGTGGAGAAAGGTCGAAATGAAATTAGGATTTGGTTTGCGCTTGTTTGCACCTTGTTCTTGCGACTTGGGAGGCTTGCCAGCCACTCTTTGTCTCTCCTTTACTAAGGCTAGATCAGCGATTCAGAAGCAGAAGTGGCAGAATCTGCTGGATGGCAAGCTGCTAGATGGCAAGTGCCAGAGGAGAGGTTCCGACTTGTTTGGCTGCATATGCAGCCAGGGCAATGCCCGACAAAGCATCCAAGCTGCGATATGCATCCCATTTTTGGACGATCGATCCCAGCGCGTGCGAAGAAAAGAGGCAGGATAGTACGGCTCATTTGATCAGTCTTAAAGGAGGACAGGAGTGCTAACGATGTTCAATTGTTTTTATCACGTAGCAACTCACCAGTGCCTCACGAAATTGACACCTCCAAAGTCTCAGAGGTAACGGAAAAGTACTACCATTCCTTTCTCTTTGATTGAGAAGGTTTGTAACATGCCTTTAATTATCTTATTTGGCATGTGCTAACTATCGATGTTTAACACACGGAGTTAGAGATTTGTAATGAATCAACATGCTCCTCACATGTGCCGGGATCTGGAGATGACTTGTTTGCATGAGTTTGGACAGCGCCACACCTGGCCGGGCATGCGAAAAAACGTGACCGGTGACCATTGTGGCCAGGCTCCAGGTCAAAGCGATTGAGTGGTTTTGTGATGTGTTTGTGCTGTTTGCCACTTGCTTGCTATTTTTGAGGTTGCGCTTGTTCTCCTGGTTGGGATTGGTCATGACAAAATCGTGAATCAGCCTGTAGTTGGTTTGAGATTGGTATTGCAGACTTTCTTGACTTCCTGATCACGTTCCTCGGACAGATCCAAGTAACCCGAGCTCACATGGCCTTGCTGTCCCTTGAAGTCGTAGGGTGGGGATGCTTCTTTGTCAGTAAACGAGTTATTTGTTTTGCATATTGCAACTCTTGTCCTGAAGGGAGTCTTTCTTGGTGTGTCTCGGTCCTTCAACTCATACTTTCAGGTCACCTCATGTTCTCATATTTTATCATTGTTTTGTGTTTGGAGTATTCTGTTTGTTTAGGTGTGGATTTAACACAAACGGCCCTGGGTCAAAGGAAGTTCTGGGCCGTGCCTTGCAGAAATGGATCACCAGATGTTCTTTGGTTCGACCTGGCAAACTTGTTGTCTCAATCTTGTCTCACCGTGTATTATCCAACTTTGCATTCTTGTTCATATGCATCGATACTACCAATCAATTCCCCTGACCCCCCGACTGACCCCCCGCCGCTCCCTTGGACTTGAACCTGGAGCGCTCCGAGCTAGCGGAGCTAGCTGACTTGCTTGCCGAATCGGCTGAGAAGTGAGCTGAGCAAAACCAGGACGACCTTAAATCCCTCTCGCAAGGCGTTTGCAATCCTAGACTTGTCAGGTGTATTGCTCAGACCACATCGTTTGCCGTCGGCATCTTCTCGACATGTCAAAGTTTTGCTCTCTGTCGGCATTGGCCGTGGAGAAATCGAGCTCGCAGATCGTGTTTGGTTTGAGGCTTCAAAGGGGATTTGTGAGTGCATGGTCGTAACTAGCATGTGACTGGATGTGACAACTGTTTATGATCTCGAACCGCTACGTTCTTTTGAGAGGGTAAATTGCTAGGAACAAGTGCATCGCTACTAGAAACAAGGGCATTACTACTAGTAACAAGAAGCTACTAGAAGCGATGCCCTTGTTACTAGTAGCTTCTTGCTACTACTAGTGCCAGTAGTCAACGGCTTTGTTCTTGAGATTCTCAGCGCAGTGTGGCAAGGGCAATTGCGTAGCCATTGACCGCTCCTGTGAGGGACAGGATCCTGCCTATGTGCCCTGGAATTTATGGCGTACAATATCACTTTGGTAGATAGGTAGGGCCTGTCCTGTCCCATTAACAGTCGGTAAACGATGCTGTACTAACGAAAAAGGTCCGCTGTTGTTGCTGGAAATGGGATAGACCCAATATCTAGGGCATAATTATATATATATACATGTTGAACACAAAGAAAAGCTGGCAATATGCCTAGATTTGCAAACGACTGAAAGAAAGTGGTCATCATGTTTGGTGGTGAAGTTCATCACCGGTCCTAGCAGGCCCGATGGGACCCTGGAGAAACGCAGTTCTTGGCTTTGCACCAAGCCAGGTCCTTCAAGCATGGCCAATGGCCAATTCTACGTATGTACAGTATATATCCCCAAAGCATCTATAGCCCATCCCAAACATCGGGAACACCCTTCGCGGCAGAGTGTATATCGGCCACTGCAAGACTGCGCAAAGGACTTGGCATAATCCAAGGCACCTTTTCTAAGAAACCCAAACACCTCAGTCCAGGAAACACCTCTGAGTGATTTGCCAGGATTGGCAGCGTCTTTGTCTCCCTTAGCCCGAAGTTTGGTTGGTGCATTGCTGGAGGTGAGCCGGGGGGAAGCTGCAAAGTCGGGTGCTGGCGAGTTTGGCTTTAAGTCAGCTCTCTTGCTGAGAATTTCCTCGTTGTTGATATGAGTTACTATGAATGTTTTTTCTATATATCGCTCTCACTCTCTCACTCTCTCTCCCTCTCTATACACCCAAGGTTTTCCTGTCCCAATCATGGCCCCAAATCTCTAAGATTAATGAGCTAGGATATTATTCAAGGCGACTGGATGGGCAACAGCAGCTCTGTTGGAAAACTGTTTGCTTTGGGACATATCCATTCCACCAAAAACTCATGGATTTTTAATACCGGTCCAGTCCTGCTAGTCTTGGCAAGTCTGTTTTGGAAAGTCAAGGCATCCCAAGCTTGGAGGAAAGCTACAGTACAGCCAGAAACTGTGGTTGAATTGATTTGCCTTCACAGGATAAAGAACCGTCATCAAAGCCTTTGAATGATCTTAAAAAGCGGCCACTGAAAGCACGCGAGGTGTTTGTATTGCAAAACAGAGACTCATGTGGTTATAGGCAATAATTGGTAGTTCCAAGCACCCTAGAAGGTATGTGTCTTGCATCACGTGTGCTTTTGTTGTCGTGGCCGGGGTCCAGAGCCCTGTGAATGTCTTTAAAATTCAGCAAACATCGATCAGCAAACAGATAGAAATCCCTCAAGAGGGTTCGTCAATGCTCTTCATGTTTTTTGAAGCTTGAAGCAAACCTCCAAGAGAAGTGGCCAATACACGCATTCTTGAGGCAGAAGTGGCCAATCGGCTCTCGGTCTCTGCCTC
Source organism: Durusdinium trenchii (assembly GCA_963970005.1). Lineage (NCBI taxonomy): Eukaryota > Dinophyceae > Suessiales > Symbiodiniaceae > Durusdinium > Durusdinium trenchii. The sequence continues at coordinate 507,887 of CAXAMN010000781.1, forward strand.
GGCGCAGCACAGCTTCTTTGAGGCTGGAAGCACCCGGATCTGACTGCCGCAGGTCGTCGCTAAAGAAGAACACAGGGAACATAACAGCTGGCTGTTGGTAGCTGGTCATTAGGTCGATCTAGCCATGGCCACAAGAACGGCAAAACTTCTTTCTTTCTGCGATTTGAAGGACCGACCCCTCCTGACACCCTTACGAAGGAGTACCCAAGAGGGTTTCACATTTTGTGGAGTTTCATCGGAATCACCTAGGAAAGGATGCCCTTCCATGTGGAAGAGAAAGGGCCTCAATACTGCAGCACATGCATGTTTGTTTGAACCGGGGTCACTGTACTGAACTGTATATTCTAGAGGGCAAGTCAATTTCATGTTGGGTTTCCAAGTTTGTTTAATGATTGAATGTTTTTGTCATGATATTACAGACAACAAGTTTGTGCCTCATTAATCGAGCAGAGGGCCTGGTTCGGGCACCACCCTTTTTGGGGGCGGATGGATTGTCATTGAGATGTTGTCAGATGTCATGGGCTCTTGATCTTGTTTTCAGAGGTGAGTCTGATCAGGCTTAAAGTAGACAACCACATTCAGAAGACAACGACCTCAAATCTTTTACTCAGGGAATCAGGAAAGAGTGTTTGTCAGGGAATTGGAAGACTGGCTTCGCCAGAAAACCAAACATCAGATCCTGGCATAGGTGCGAGTCCAAAGGTTCACATTTGTTCACATTATCTTCGATATATATATATATATAATTGAAGGGCTGAACTGTTCCACAGCAACATAGCTCTCATGTGCTCTAATTGTTACCTCCAAGTCAAAGGGTAGGATGATGCGGGGTGTAGCCCAGATCAAACGCACCCTGCTTTTGGTGAAGCTGAAGTGAAGCAGTTCAACCCAACTAGGACCACCATCGAAACTCTGTGCATGTTGTGCTGCTTGTCAACGCCCGTTCTTGCAGGGACTGGACGTCTTCACATTGCACAAGAGGCTCTGGGAAAGTATGGATGATCACACGGGAAAGTGCAACCCAAAGAATGGGTGAGGGGAGATGAAGTTCCTTGCTATTGAAATATACTGCTGAAAGAATCTAAGCGAGAGGGTGAAGATAAGGTTCTCTTCAGACTTCAGGCAGTCCTGCCCTGTCCATGCAGGTCTCACAACTCGCAATTTCTTGGCATCGCTTATCACATATCTCAATGCCCAAGTCTTTACCTGACGAAAAGATTATGTAATGATGGATTGAGTGCAGTTGGATTGATACAAAAGAGCAGTCAGCTAACACTCCACACCCAGTGAAATCGGATGAGTTCAGAGGTTTTCCGATGCTGGAGTGTTCGCCTAATGTAAGACAATATTGCAGCGGGTCTTGTTCATTTTGGCGATCTCGTAAATCTATTGGGGAAACACAATGGATTTGGGATGATTGAAGGAAATCCAGCTATCAACAATCGGGCTATTTGGTACACCATAAATGGTGGCCGTCAGGTATGGGTTCAGGATGAATGGACTCCTCAGTTGATAGCACCTGGGGCTTCTTCAACCCTAAATTTAAAGTATCCTAGAACCCCTCTGTTGTGATTGAAGCGTTCTTCTGAACCTGGTTGACACCGAAACAATTTGTCTCGTCTCCATTTGCTCATTGAAATTATAGTGTACAGTATACAATGTATAATGATACACATTGTATATATATAATCATGTATATATATAACACATGTATAATACATCATTTGCACAGTCATGTCAGGCTTCTTTCGGTTGATATGTCCTAGTCCAGGGCCTTTCCCAGCCTCGAGGCCCCGCGGCCCCGAGTTGCCGGAGATCGAGAAGCGACCCACGGAGAGAGAACGAGCGACGTTGAAGCGACGAGCGACGTGACGGTCGCGACATCGGGCATCGATGTTTTTCGCACAAAAAGACATGAGCAAAGAAGCTACTAGGGGCTCCTGGCATCGCTAGTAGGAGCAAGGACGCTACTAGGAGCTCCTGGTCGTACTGCTAGAAACAAGAAGCTAGGCACAACAAGGTTTGATCGAACACACTCGTCATATTTTTGGGATAGGCGGATAGCACAGTGGGACAAGAATTTTTGCTCGTGCTGCTTGACATGTTTCATGTTCTCAGAAGTGATTGTCACAGGTGTAACTCCTGTCACTTTCAGCTTTCTTTGGAACCTTGGAGCCATTTTATATCAAGTACTCCACATATGATTGGCGAGTTGTTGAATTTGTGGGAGTTGAATTTTGTTGGATCGACATGATCCAACGATGGATCGACACCTCGGTCTTCCGACTCGTCGTCTCAGCACCAGGAGCTCGGTGATGAGAGGTGGCAGCGCAGGTGATGAGAGGGTCGTTGTTTGGGGCCTGGGGAACTGATCAAAACCAGTACAGAGTTTTGACCCATGGCCATATTGATAGTGCAGAATAGAATAGAAACACTGAACACATACAGTTGTATTGTTGGCTTCGAAAAGAGAAGAGTCCATTTTCTGATCTATCCAATGCCAACCTTCTCCCCTGGTAACCATCATCGGCTTTCATGCTTCCCGTGATGTGCAGCGTTTCGTCGTCCAGCTTCGCCGGTGAAGTTGCACCGTGCCGCAGGCAGTTCTCCAAGATTTGGACGGTGATGCCGTCTGCCCAGGACGTCGATGACCACGGCAGATCGCCTGTTGGACTTAGAGTCTTCCCAGACCTGGGGTCAAGTCACTTCATGAACGCCTGTATGTTTTTGGAGAAGAAATGGTGGTTCCTTGATCATTTCCACTTGTGGCGAAGGAGCACAATGACTTGTTTGTCATTCATTGGTGCCTTCCATACTTTCGGCTCTCACACGCGGTGGCTGAACCACCCAGTCAGTGAGGCCATTGCATGTCAGTTTCCTGGATAAGCCAGTCACTGTTCCCTGCCTTTCGACTTGCAGGACTTTGTCCCACCAAAGACCTTCGGTGTGGAATCTACTGCGACTTGTATCGCTGAGGCGATGGATGGATTCGCCATAGACTCGAGTGGTTCGTGTAAGTGAACTGCACGAGATGGTGAAACATTCGGCTTCTGGGGAAATAGTGATATTTATAGATTGAGAACCCCATGAACTGATGACAGACCCGCTTTCCCTCACTTCTTGATTATTTTTGAGACCTATGACCTGGGGGCTTCCTGTAAGCCAAACAGTGAATCGGAGTGGATGTGGCTGCAAGTGGTTCTAGTGGACGATTCTGGATTTTGGCAATTCTTGGATGTTCACCTCAGACAGTTCACTGAGAACATAGACGTGAGTATTATGAGTCAATCCTGTTGAATGAGTCAAAGGATATCAAAGGCTTTTGCATACTCACAGTTTCTTCATGTTTCTTCAATAATCTGTGCTTCACTAACTTTAGTGAAAAAAGATCCTAGTGAAAAACATCCCCCCAATTGCAGCTCCTACCTTCATTCAGAATCAGAAGACAACAA
>CAXAMN010000792.1:0-13463 GCA_963970005.1 Durusdinium trenchii
CCAGAGGCGAGATAGCTCCGCACAGTGTGACCCATAATTGATGAACAGAGCCGGCCTATGAATGAAGGCTAACCAGACAGTGGTTTTGCCTGACAGTGCTCCCCCGGAAATTGAAGCACACCGTGCAGGCGAGCCTGCGTACGAGAAGGCGCCAAATGTGCCACGTTCATTCTCTCTGCTGAAGGGTGGCGAGATGTAGAACAGGGAGATGGCGCGGCAGTGGCGAGTACATGTCTTAGACGTATATATATATATATGTATATATATGTGTATTTATTTATATTATATATATATATCAATTGCGTTTGTTTAACAGATGAATACAAATATCCCCACCAGCGCGCACAGACACCTCGTATCTTCTTTTCCGCACCATCCTCATGTGAGGGTGGCATGTCGCCGGAGCGGGGCACCTGTGGTCTCGGTGGACTGAATGTGACCACCACGAGTGAAGCAAACGCTACTAGGGCCTCCGAGCAGGAACTGGCATCGCCGCTCAAGGTTTCTGGCATCGCTACTAGGAGCAATGATGCTACTAGGGGCCTTGGTATCGTTGGAGGAGGAACTAGTACGCTACTAATCAGGGGGTCCTGGCACGAGCAAGGACGCCACCAGGGGCTCCTGGCATCGGCTGCTGGCGCACTAGCTCGCTAGTCGCGAGACTTTACCTTGAAGACGGTGGCTAGCGCATTGCGTGAAAAGGTGTCAATCTGGCTAGGGCGAAGGCGGGTTTAGAAGGCAGTTGACCTTACGTGATATTGTTGCATGGTGTGGAGCGAGCTCGTGGATTGCAGTGGATGTAGGTGTGTGTGTGTGTGTGCGTTGAAGATAAGGACATAAATGGCCCAAGTCAAGTCCTGCCACCAACTCCCATCGCAGCGCGCGCTGGAACGTGTAACTCCAACCACGACGGTTGGCACAGAACGTCCGAACTGGGGGGCGGGAGGTGGCGGAAAAGGTGCAGTGAAAGCGTGCGTGGGGAGCGGAGCGTGTGGGGAGCGGAGCGCGTGGGAAGCAGCGCGGAGTGCGTGGGGAGCGGTGCGCGCACAGCGCACCAGATCCAAAGGTGAGCAGCTCGCGCTTGCTTGCTTGCTTGCTTGCTTGCTTGCTTGCTTGCTTGCTTGGTTTCTTCTCTGCAACGCATCGAGAGATGGAGCGATAGACAGACAGAGAGATAGGTATAGACACGTAGATATTATAGACAGATAGGTATAGACAGGTAGATGGATAGGTAGACAGATTTGGGAGCTGTCAAAGCTGGCGAAATACATTGGAATGGTGTAGGTGTCAGAGAAAGTCCGACCTATCACAACAGTTTGGTGCAGTTAGCAGAGAGCAGAGAAAGAGCAAAGAGAAAGAGAACTAGCACAGGAGGCATATTTGCTTGGTTAGAAAGGTTTGCCCCGGGCAGTTCACCTGCAAAGACACTTGATAACGTGGCAGGCGCGGGTGCCGGAGATGAAGTGCAGCTTTCTTGGCGCAAGGGGGGTGGGGGGGGGCGCAGCGCGTCCACCAGCATGTCTGGGAGCAGTGCGAGGCGCTGATTGCGCAAAGAACGTCGGACGGTCTGCGGGGGCGGGAGGTGGGGCGGAAAGGCAAAGGGAAGCTGCGCATGGGGAGCGGAGCGCGTGGGGAGCGGAGCGTGTGGGGAGCGGAGCGCGGGGGGAGCGGCGCGGAGTGCGTGGGGAGCGGCGCGCGCGCAAGGTGGAGCGTGTGTGGTTACTGGAGGTTTTGTGAGTAACCGCAACGTAGGAGTGGGGTGGGCACGCTGTGGCGGCTGGTGAGATCCCAGTGGACATCCTCGTGGCGGGCTCGGACAATGTGGTGGCAAGTTGTTGGCGCTGCCATGTTGCCGGCAGCCCTTGGCTCCCTGGGTGATCACTGGTCGGACGCGCGCAAACACCGCTGAGAGTCAAGAGAATAATAAGACGATCTGTAAGAGGTCGAGAAGCGTTGGTGATTGCAGACTAACCTCCGTGGAAAGCACACAGTGCATACACACATTGATAGCACCTTTCAGATCCTTTTGCAGTTTTTGATGCTCCAACGAAGCGGATAAATCGAGGAATATATAGGAGAGTCGGTGCGATCTGTACAGCGGTGGAAGACCAAGCTGGCAGCGAAAACAAAGGAAGAATAATTAGTAGATCTATACGGTACCACATCGGAAGTGGCCCGAGGCTTGGAATGGCCAAATACTTTCCTGCGTGGTTTGGAACTCCCGGAGGCGACGTGCACCTGATGCGTGTAGCTTCCACTGCTTTTGCGTCTCTTGCGGCGGCGGGGGCACGGTATGAGGTATGGGAGAAGCAGCCCTACAGGAAGACCACCAAGGCGTGGAATGAGTACCCTGCGCCAAGTCCTGTGCTTTTCCAAAAAGTGTTGATTCAAGAGGTAGGGGATGATTTTAATAGACCAGTGGGTGGGGCACGATGCGAGGTTGTAAGACGTCTGGACACTGCGAATCGTGCCAAGGCAGTGGACGCAGGGGCAGATGTAGAGAGTGTAGGGCCGCGCGTCGACGCGCAGGCGCAACCATGAGCGCGGACACCGACGAAGGGTGGCGACAGGATGTCGGCGTACCTTGGAGTTTCTTGGTGGCAAGCAAAAAAGGAAGCAAGGGAGGAAGAAAGACTTGGCTTGGAGCGGACGCCGCAGAATCGGGTGCTTCTGAGGCGAGGACTTTTGCGTTCCCATTTGTCAGCGCCTTAAGAGAGAGAAACAGTCCAATGTGCCTGTCGGCATAGGTCTGCTAGCTATCCACGTCTAAGCAGTGAGTGATATAGGTGAAACTTGGCGTCAACATGCAACTTATGGCATATTGCAAAGCAAAGGAAGAACATGCTCACCAACTGTCGTTGCACATCCTCACCTGGACCTAACGCAGGCGACAATTTTGTGCCCGCTCTGGCGACGCGGGGAGACGCGGAGAACGGGGAAGGTTATGATGGCGGATGTTTGCTCTGCAGCTTGGCAAGGCATGAATAAGTAGCTTGTGCCCACACAACGTTTTAAAGGAAGATGTGGAGCAGACGACTCTAAGCGTCGTGTTTTTGATGGCGTGAGGTTATAAGACGTCTGGGCAGGACGACGGTTGTCCAGGCGAGGCTGCACGCGGGGAGATTATGGCCGGGAGCGTGGCCAGTTGTACCTGCGCAGGCGCCAGCATGAACACAGGCACGGACGAAGGGTGGAGATATGACTTCAGCGCACATTGGTGTGGCGTGGTAGCAAGCAAAGAGGAAACAGATTCGATGACCGCGGACGCAGCGGAATCGTATGCGGTTGAGGTGACTATTTTTGCGTACCCATATGCAGGCGCCTGAAGAGAGACAAACCAGGCGCGGGGAGTCGTGTCCAATGAGTAGCTTTCAGCCTCGGTCGCCACGGATCTGCTCAGGATTCATCCTTTTCTTGGGAGATCTACGCCCAAGCAGTGTTTGGTGAGACTTGGACAAGAATGGCCGGGCGTATTCTGAGACTCGATGAGTATAGCAACAGGCGCTATAGTATCGAGGACGGGCAACCAAGGCGACAACTTTGTGGCCGCGTTGGCCGCCCGGGCGTTGCGCGAGCACGAGGGAGGTGCCGATGGAGGATCTTTGCTATGCAGCTCGGAAGCGAAAAGGAGGTAGAGAGATAGCTGCTGGTGTCTTACACGGGAGATATACGTGCCATGTGCTCCAGGGAAGAATTGCGGCTTTGGGAAGAAGATGCAGTGCGCTTGCAAGTCCATGTGGGCAGATTCGGGGTGGTGTGCTTTGCTTGCATTGTAGGGTTCGTTGTGGATGCGAGATATACGGAGTGAAGTGTGTGTGTATATATTTACAGGATTTTTCCAATGTTGACTTGCAGGCGAACACTTGGTCGGGCGCATCGTACGACGTTGCTGCTCCACCAGTACAAGGCGTCTGTCACCGCTGTCAGAGTGGAATTGGTATCGAGTGGGCAGGCGGGAGTGAAGGGGGATCCTTGTGTCTGCGGGATAGATGCTGGTCGATGACGTGGGTCGGTACGAGTGAGGCCCGCATTCTATCGGCGGTGCGCTCGCAGACGTGCCTTGGCGGCAGCTTGTACCACAGTGTGAGGTGGTTGTTGTGGCTCGCCTGAGGCAATAAAGTGACATCATGGAAGACGCATCACGCAGCTTCGAGGAGCCAAGCACGTTAGTTTAATACGAGAGTCACGAACGACATTGCCAGAGACTGTCTCGATCCGGAGGCTGCACTTTTCCCCAGCATCCGCCACTCGCAGGCGAGAGTGCGCGGTGTAAGTGTGACACAGAGATGTCAAGCATTGGAGCTCCGCAACTTGACCCGTGCAGGCGCTGGGTGGATGTGTGTCTGGTGGACGCGCTGCGCTGTCATGGCTTTCGCGTGCCCTACGAACGCGACGGTCCATTTCGAGCGCTTCGTGACGGCCGCAGATTCTTGGAACCGTGGAAGCTGCCTGGCCAAGTACACCGTGACACCGGACAGGGTTCAAGGGTGTCATGCAGAGTCCCTCGAGTCAAATCATGTGTCTCTCTGTCGACTGAGGTTTACGCTGCTGCCACTTTGTGCTACTGACCTCAGCGTGGGCATGAAGCAAGAGAAACTCATAGTGGCGACCAAGGGGCATTTCGTGGCACTGCGACAAGTGGATGGCTGTTGGGAAATCAATTTCCACAATCGAACGCACTCGTGGGAGCCATGCAGCATCCTTTGGGGATGCGACGAGCCAGGTGCGCTTTATTGGTACAATAGAGAGGAGCGCAGCTGGCAACTCTCCATTCGTCATGTTGAAGGCATCTTCAAACTTGCCCCACAGCTAAACGATCCACGTCACGGTGCCCAGGGCGATGTTGTTGATGTGGTGGGTGCAGCTGCGTTCTCCGCAGTTGTGGACGTGGTCTGGAAAGAGAACTGGTGGCGGGCTTTGCCTTTAGAGACGTTGTGTCACCTGCGAGCAGTCAGCCAAAGACACTATGAAAGTCTGCGGTGCCTGCGGGATGCATGGGATTCCTTTGAAGCCAATGTGTTGGAAAAGGGCCTGTGGCAATTGATGACGCAGCGCCTCCGCGGTCCGACAATGACCGAGGCTGCCTTGCCGCGGCTGCGTTGGGATTTTGGCTGCAGCCAAAGCTTGGAAGACATGTTTTTCGAGGATTCCAAACGCTGCACCTTGAAGGGGCCGTTGTTGCAGCAATGGCTGCGTAACAACTCTGGAAATGAGGAAGCAGTCGAATTTTTGGCGGCCTCTGCAGGAAGAGCGGGCAAGAGGTTGCTCTCCACTGCAACCCTGTCAGGAATGGAGGTGAACATTACTGAGTACGTGTTTCTGCTGCAGCTTGGTCCGGCGCGGGCGTATGTCACCATTGGAGAAACCAAGGAAGTGCAGTCGCCTACGTCTGCATGGTCCTTTCCTAGTCCGGACAGTGACGCAAGCGATGCAACTGGCACGGACAGGGATGTATTAGGAGGATCCAGTGGGCCGGTGGGTGACAGGACGACAATCACTGAGACGCCTGCGGTGAATGAGCGGGTTATGGTGTTGAAGTCAGAGTGGCTCGAGGAGATTTTGGACGGGCGCAAGGTCTTGGAGCTTCGAGGAAAGTCGGCGCAGGTTGGCAATGTCTGGCTAGCCTGCCGCAGCACTATTTATGGCCGCGCGCAGATCACCTTATGCCAACGGCTCGACTATGCTCGCTTCACGGAGCTGCGGCCGCAGCATGGTGTCCACCGGGCACTTCCCTACAAAAAGACGTGGGGCTTATGGCTTGCAGATGTGGCGCGGCTGGAAAAGTCGGTGAACTTTCAGAAGCTCTGGGGTGCGGTGGGGTGGTGTCGTGTGAGATATGGGCTTGTCCCGTGCCCGGAGAAGAAGCACACGCAGCAGGAGTCGATATCCCCAGGTAAATTTGGTATCTTCAACCTTGGCAGCACTTGCTTTGTGAATGCTGTGCTTCAAGCGCTGTTGCGCACGCCGGCGATCCACCGGTGTGTGGCGCAGTGCTCGACAGGCTGCGGATCGGAAACATGCACGTGGCAGCTGCTGCGGCAAATGAACACTGTGTTGCAGACACGAACTGCCACGGCTGAAGATATGCAGCCATGGCTCGCTTTTCTCCAGAATCATGGTTTTGACGGACACAGCCAGGACAGCGCACTCCTCTTTGCCAATGCTCTGTGTGAAGCGTTGACACAGGACGAGGGGTGGTCAAGAGTCAAGGGGCAGACGTGGGAGCGCAGGTTGTTATAACTGCATATGAAGTCATGAACCAGACCCGCATCAACGCAAGTGTTGGAATAGTCCCTAAACTGTAGACTAGCTCTCTCTGGAACCCATAAATTGTGAGTGGGTGACTTATGTGGAACCCGCTGCTAGGACAATGCATGCTGCAAAGACACCCTTTTGACACTGCAGCTTTCCAGAACGACTACGAAGACTTGTTATAACGCACAGTGCACGAGGGCAGCTTGCGATGTGCGAGCCGGGCCCGGCATTGTGGAAGCATGGCCTGGAGTGGCGCTCGAAACATCGCCTACTTGCAGCCATGTGCCGGAGCTTTTGCGGCAGCAGTGGGCGGAGAGAACCCTGGATGAAGGAGTCCGTTGTGACGAGTGTGCGCAAACCTGCACCGTCAAGCAACGTGTATCCCTCGAAGGAATTTGTTCTGCGCCCATTTTCGGGTTCCCTCGAGCAGGGCACATTGGAGTGGACGGGGTACAGCGTCGGAACGAGGATAGAGTGGTGTGTCCGGAGACATTGGACCTTGGGAGCAAGAACTTTACTTTGGCGGCTATTGTTGAGCATCTGTCCCATGCTGGGGAAGCCAGGGCTGGGCACTTTGTAGCGTGGGCTCGCAACGGCGATGGATGGCTGCGGTTTGACGACACTGCGGTCCACTGGTTCGAGGAATTGCCAGAGACAGTTTGGCGCAACATTGTCCTGGGAGTCTATTCTTCTGAAGAGCATTCCAGCGACTTTGCACAGCTGCCGGGTGAGGGATGGCCAGCAGCATCCGTCGGGTGCGAAGATTTGGACGGCAGGAATGTCGGCCCGGCGGAGGCTTTAGCCACCTTGCCGCCCGCGCGGAGCACTGCGGGACAGAGCGAGCTGCTGCAGGAGATGGTCGCGTGCGTGGCTGCAGAGGAACTACGCACCGAGTCGCTCAACCAAGCTGCTCCGAGTCGATTGTGTTTGCCCCGTCTCGACGACGAGATGGAGAAACCTTTGCAGGCAAACTTATGCAGCACCTTTGCTGCTAGTCATGTTGACAGAAGTGCACAATTTGAGATGTACGTGGCAGACTTCTGCCGAACCCTGCGAGATGGAGGAAGTGTCGTGGGTGCGTTGCGGGCTGTCCCAGCAGCCATTGAAGGGACCGGTGAGATTGACTGGGAAGTTTGCCTCAACGACTTCAAGCTCGGGTTGCTGGATGTAAAGCAAGATGCAGTGGAGTGCTGCAACGAGATTGAGGTCTTTCTACCGCTGTGGCGAACCATGCCTCTGCATATGGCCGTGGTTTGGACTAGCTTGTCGCGCGTGCTGTCTTTGCCGCTGATCATGTTGTGGGATGCCTTTAAAGTGATACTCAGCAGCCTTTTGCACAAGGATATTGCTGTGGAGTGGCAAGATTATTGTCTGCGACAGAGATACTGGGCTGTCATCGCATCCGATCCTGGAGCAGGTAAGAGCCCAGCACTGGAGTTTGTTATGACGACATTGCGAAAGGCAATGTCGCTAGATGATCTTGCTGATTGCTTCCCGGGCAATGCTGCAGAAGAATTCCATATTGTAAATGATAGCACACATGCAGCATTTGGCGCTCGTCTGAACAGAGCCGATGGCTATGCTCTGCTGGCTAGCCCGGAAGCCGCCACAACTCTGTGCCCAAAGTTTCCCAGCTCCGGTGAATTCAACAAAAGCACCCACATTGACTTGGAGCGGGCTCTGGAAGGTGCAACGGGAGGTGCTATTCATTGGACAACCCAGGCAGATGTGTTAGCGAAACAACGCAACGCACGCCAAGCGGAGCAAGTTGTGGACAAGAGCGTGCATCATACTAGTACCAATCTGAGCTTCGTTTTTTTCCAGCAGATCTCAATGCTCCAGTCATGGTGGGCACAAGGAGAGGCACGATGGAAAAAGGGCCTGACCAACCGGTTTCTCTTCAGCGCTGGCAGGCGCCCAGTGGAGGTCGGCGCTGTGAGAGGAGCTGCGCAAAAGATTCAGGAATATTTAGTCTTGCTTCTTCGCACTGTCGCTAAACACTTTGGGTGTGGGTCGCGCCCGGCTAGACCTTTTCGTTTGCCGCCAGCCGCCGCATCTTCGTTCTTGGAAGCACGAGCCATTGGGACAGAGCTAGCGCAAGACAAGACTTTTGCGGATCATGGGAGCTTGCATTCGATGTTGGAAAAAATGCCCTCGTGGCTGACGCATGAAGCTTTAAGCAATGCTATTTTGCGCGCTGCGGACAACTGCGTCCTGTCTGGTACTCCTATCCCTCCAGATGATGCATTGATCCAAGAATTGGAGTGCAAGAGCGCTTTGCAGTTCGTGTACCTTCGTCTCGACGCTTGGTGACAAGGACTCAGAAAAATATTTTCTAAAGTCTATCAATGAATTTCGAACTTGGAAGCAGGCACAATTGTGTAACTCAAATAGATTGCGGTGATGCTTGCAGATGTTCGGTGTCCTTCCTTGCGCTCCTGAGGCCCGTGGGTACAATATGGTGGATGTTGAAGTGAGCCGGGCATCGTGGAGAGGACGTGAAGGGGGCCATGTCCGAGAATTCGTTGGTGCCTTTGGAAAGAAAGCAACTAACCAAAGCACTCTGCAGGATGATTCCGCGCGGGTACTGCGAGCATGCACAGAGGAAGTGCTGCGCGCGGACGCGGTTGCTCTCGCAGTTGCCAGATATCGCTTTGCCTTCAGCTCGGACGTCTCACAGCGAGCTTCGGCAAGGGTTCGGTTGCAGCGGCTGTTCACCTACATGGAGTGCGAGGGTTTTGGATTCACGCTGCACGATAGGACAAGTGGATGGCCATTTTTTGTCAAGACTGAATGGAGCACTTTGCGCCCAGAAGTTCGCAAAACACTCATTCGCTTGCAGGTTCCTATCTTTTCTTTCCGCGGGTTCCCCAGGCCAGTCCTGCTGGATAGAAGCGCCGAGGACATCCCAGCGTCTCTGACGCAACATGACCTCCCCGAGCCGTTGTTGCCTGATGACCGCATGGCTCCAAGGCCCTCGAGTTCTGCGCCTATACTGGACAATTCACAAGACAAGGAGAGGGAAGAAGAAGACCCAGACAAAGTGCCGCCAGAAGTCTTGTACTCAGGGCCGCCGCCACGACATATTGATTCATATGTTGTCTTCAAAGATGTAGTTTCGCGCTTGCTAGCGGAAAAAGGAGACATTGGAGTCTACAACTTCAAAGACCGTGGTGCCACCCATACTGGTCGACGATTGGAGGCTCGTTGCCGTCCTTCTTACACTGGATGCACCAGGCGTGTCTACGCTAAATTTGAATTTGAAGGTGACACCGCAACTGTACACCTGCGGGCAGAAGGTGTCCATGGTGTGTTGGCAAAACCACAAGGAGAAAGCCTATGGAATTGCGCGGAACTACATGCGCTGGCAGAAGCATGTCCCGTCGACGGCCCCATCACCTCCCGAATGGTACGAGATGCCCTGAAAAGGAAAGGGTTGCAACTCCGGTGCAAAAAGGCGCAGCTGCATGCCTACGTTGCCAGAGTGAATCGCTCACGAAACGCAGGGTCTGCGAAAGGCCGCCTGCCGATTGCGCAACTGCAAAGCGTCGCGGACGCAAAAACTGTTCATCGAGAAGCCGGTTGGGGAGACCTGCCATTGCATGAGCTCAAAGTGTTGGATGGAGCGCATATCGGCGAAGACCGCGTGTGCATCTTGTGGACTTGCCGCGGCATGCTGGAGAGGGCCAAAGCGGGCCAAGGCCATTTGCTGAAGCTTGTGGTGGACGCAAAGCAGAAATTGGTCTCCAACCACTACAGTGTGGTGACCCTGTCCTTTCTGGTGCCAAGCTCCTCCATGCGAAAGACTTGGGCCGGGCCAAAGCACATTGCAAAGGCTGAGGCATACACCGGCACACAGGAGCCGTTCCTCCAAGCTCTGGTTGATACCGAATCCGAGGCAAACCTCACGCACATTTTCAACTCTGCGTGCAAGGTAGCCAAAGAGCTCTGTGGCCTGGACCTCGACAAACAAACAATTCAGGTACACAAAGACTATGCCAAGGGGATCGATGCAGCACGGCGGCGAGTCTTTCCCCGCTCGCGCCCCTGCGATGACTACGCGCACATGCGCAGAGCGTCGTACTCAGCCCTGCGCAAACACCTGGGTGGCGCAGAGGGGGCTCAAGCGTTCACCTTCTTGAACCGGTTTATCACAGTAACCCGTTTGGTGCCGTGCATTCAGCTCTTTGATACCTTGTGGAGGGAGGCATTCGCTTGGCTTCTGTCTAAGGGGCACAAAGCGGCGACCAAATATCTGCAAAAGACATATTTTGTCGAGATCCCCGGCGACGCTGCGCCCCGCCACTTTGTGACAACGCGCAGTTCCGAATCCTCTGTGCTGTTCGCCGGGTTTTGGTCAGGAATTTTGGGCACGTATCCAGGGACCGGTTCTGGCACACAAACCATTGAGTCCTTTCACAGTTATTGGCAGTCATTGTTGCGCAACAAGATTCGGGCTGCTCCGTTGAAGCTGTTGGATGTGATGTCTGCTCTCTACTCAGACGATTGGGCTCAGCATTTTGAGTGGGGTCAGCACCGTCGATTTGGCTCTTGGCCAACAGCCCCGGCGCAAAACCTACTTAACGGACAGACATTACGGTCAACCGGGCGCTCCACCGCTGTGGATTTTTGGCAGGCTCGTGGACAACGTTTGTGCGGCAATCACAACTATGCCGTGGTGCATCGAATCACTGATGCAGAGCTAACCCCACCGACTGGCAGCACGACATTTCATGTGATGCGCGCCAAGGAGTTTGAGAAGTTGTCTCCAGCGGCCGCTACCGTCCCTTTGACGACTGCGAATGACATCGTCGACCTGATTACCAGCAACGGTATCTTTACCGCAGAAGATTTCTTTTGCTTGCCACAAATTCCCGACATGGCCGTCTAGTAGATTCTGAGTGATACATGAAATAAGCGGAAACAAGTGGGTTCGCGTTGCACTGAACCATGCAACACTCAGGAGACCAGGTATTGAAGACCTTGCAACGTGTTGGTATTTGCAAAGATGGGCGCCCCCATGTGCCTGACATCGAGCGCCTGGAGCTGCTCCTGGGAATCCACTGTGTGGTGATTCAAGGGCACTTGGCCACAAGGGCATGGCCGCGTCTCTTTAAGATTTCGCGCGAGCATGCGCCGGCGGCCGTGTGTTCCTGCCACACCTTTCTCATGCACGCTGAGTGCGAGCATGTGCTCTTTGTGCGAGCGCTGCAAGGCGATGCTGCAGTGAATTTGCACGACATCCCGGAGGTGCGGGCTCCAGGTCGCCCGCGCAAGCGGCAATCTGCGACGCAGGAGGCGAGCAAGCCAAAAAGGCTTAAATTCTCATGAGCCGGATTTGAGCAAAAGGAGCCATGGTGCGGCAAGGAAATCACATGAGAGTCACAGTCAGTGAGCGACGTCGTCGCCAGAGATGGAAAGAAGAAACTGCTGCTTGAAACTTGAGAGTTGATATGTGCACTCGTCTACCATGGCACATGCTAGCTAGCCGCCGCTAGCCGTTGGTGCTCCACCTGACAGGGTTATCAGGGGCCGAGGGGCCGGCGCGATAGCGAGGCCAGGACGAATCTTATCGGATTCGGCTTTTGCTGCGTTTCTGCTCTGCTGCTTTTTTGCTTTTCTGCTTTTGCTTTTCTGCTTCTGCTGCTTTTGTTGCTTTTCTGCTTTTCGCTGCTTTCTGCTTCTGCTGCTTTTCTGCTTTTTGTGTTCTTGTCTTTCTGCTCTTTGCTTTTGTTGCTTTTCTGCTTTGGCGGCTGTAGGACTTTCTCGGACACCTACACTATTCCAATGTATTTCGCCAGCTACGACATCTCCCAAATTGGTCTAATCATTCTAATCAACTAGCAATTAATGTGAAACCTGCACTATTCCAATGTATTTGGCCAGCTACGACACCTGTCTCTTGGCGAAGGACACGAAATTGCAGTAATTAGCTAGGTACTAATAAGAAACCTGCTCTATCCCAATGTTTTTGGAAACATTGTCGCAAAACAATGAACAAATCCCAAATTAATCGTGCGCCCATTGCTTTCGCTGCTTCCGCGCGTCTGGCGTTGGAAGTCTTGGCGCTGTCAGGTGCCGGCGCAGCGTCCGTGGAAGGTCTCAAGTTGTCAGTTCTCCGCGCGGCTATTTTGGACCAGCGACCGGACGCAACTGTGTGTGTGTGTGTGAATAACCAGCTCGAATGGGAACAGGGTAGGGCCAAAAAAATAGTTATATCCATTAATACTACGTAAGGGCAAACAGAGGAATCAGAGGAAGCAGGAGAAGGCCAAAAAATGCGACTAGAAAAGCGTAAACTCGGGAAGAAGATTTTGAAGAGCCGTGAAGCTGTACGGCCAGATGGGGTGTGGAGGACACACAAAGTACAATAGGCAGCCTCTATATAGACAGGCGGTCACGGACGGGGTCAAACGGGACAAGATTCAGGGAAGCTGGATGGCTTAAGACTTCCGACTCCAAAGGGAAAGTTTTAAGGGAAGATAGGTGGCTCGAGAAGAGAGGATGCCTTTGCGAACAGAGAGGACGGCTTTGAGAACCAACGAGGTCAAATTGATGGAGTCAGCATGGAGGGTTTTAAGAACAGTTGTGGTAAATAAAGATTGTTTTCACAACAGACGGGGTCGAAAAGGATTGTTTTCACAACAGACGGTGGCAACAAAAAAAATGTTTGCGCAACAGACTGTTTTCACAACAGACGGGGTTCAAAGGAAGGTTTTCAAGGACACAGGGTCAAAAGAAAGGTATGGGGTGGAAACAAAAGTGGTGTCGACAAAGATGGTTTTCACAAACGGCGGTTTCAAAAGCCAGAGGGTCAAGATGAAAGGTATATGGGTGGAAATGAAAGGTATAGGGGTGGAAAAGATATTTTGGGTCAATCAGACGGGGTCAAAAAAGGATGGTTTTCACAACAGACGGATCCAAATGAAAGGTATGGGGGTGGAAAAATCCACTGGTGTCAACAAAAGTTGTTTTCACAACAGGTGGGGTCAAAAAGAATGATTTCACAACAAACGGGGTCACAAAAGATGGTTTTCACCATAGACGGGGTCCAAAAGGAAGGTTTCCAAGGCAACAGGATCAAAATGGAAGGTATAGGGGTTGAAAAAATATAGTAGGGGTGGAAAAAAAAGGCCACGGGGTGGAAAAAAAAGGGTGTCCTTAGAAGAAACATGTATATTTTGTAATGCTCCTGGCACGGAGAGTAT
>CAXAMN010000792.1:13863-40245 GCA_963970005.1 Durusdinium trenchii
TTAGAAGAAACATGTATATTTTGTAATGCTCCTGGCACGGAGAGTATGAGGGCTGGCATGAGGAACTGCAGGAGAGCACCCAACAAAAACAATGTGTATTGGTTCGATTTGCACAGGGTATAGGAGGATATCTTGTTAAAGGTTGGTGACCATGTTTCATTGTGTACATCCAGTTCCTTTGAAGACATTGTGTGCTGCAGGCCATACCTTGGAAGAGCTTGAGGCGCAACCTAGCCGAGTGGTTTATAGACTTGAGACGTGTGAGACGACTATGATTACGACTATGTTGAATGGGAAAGCTGAAAATCTAGGTTCTGAGTGCTATCTATTTGAGTTGTGTTGCAGCAAAAACTCATTGGTTGGCAATTGCTGAAACAAGTCTAAATGAAAATTGATGCAATGGTACTGTATTTTTTCAACTGAAAAGTTCAGTGAATGTTAGCAAATCAATTTAAATGCATTGGTAATGTCAAAGGTTCAAAAAAATGGGCAGCGTTTCCCCCTATTAGCTGATCATGTGATATGTTTTCCAGAGGCAATCTTGTTTTGAGTTTTTGTGGATCCACAAAAATTCAATATGTTTTTTTGTGGATCCACAAAAAGTCAATGTCACTTTTTGTGGATCCACATTTTAAACTGTAAGCCTTCAACTTTGTTTTGTGGATCCACAATTCTGAATTTTTATTTTTGTGGATCCACAATTTTGTGATTGTTTTTTTTGTGGATCCACAAAAGTGAAAATATTTAGTTTTGAGTTTGGCTTCACTGATTGAGATTGGTTCCTTTGTACGCGAGGCTCGTTTTGCAATGATTGGCTATACTTCTCTGAGAAGGCGTGACTGGATTGAAGAGTTGCTTTGCAATTAAATGTTGTCATGGTTTCATTAACTATTGTTGTGATTGCCATGAGTCGCGGCACAGGTTGCATTCTTTTTAGGTTGAGTCTTTGAACCTGTCATACATTCTATACCACTGCTCACCGCTCGTTTGTTGAAGGTATTGTATGTTCTTGTTCGGCGCAGAGTTCATGTGCTATGGATTGCTGGTAATCACATTGACCTGTCGAATGTTGTTTTGACATGGTTTTTGTTGGAGAATGTTGTTAGCATACACTTTCGAATGTTGTCTCGCCGCTCGATTGTTGAAGGTATAATATGTTCCTGCTTGGCGCGGAGGTCAGGCGGAATGGATTGTCAACGGGCTGTGCGCCAGAACTGCGAACTGTTTGGTATGATATATGTGTGAACGTTGAACGACCAACCCAATAGACCTCCAATGCAACTTACAGTGAGGGTTGCCAGGAGTGACTCCTATATCGGCTCATGTCTCATGCCAGGAGTGACTCCTGTCGGCGCTTGCAGACCATCTCACATTGAAGTACTTGAAGTACTGTATGCGTTTGCAATGGGTTTGTTTCATAAACCTATAAATGTTATGTTTTTTGACAGTCATGTCGGCCTATAGTCAAATGCAGTCTTCACCTCTGCTGCTGGCGAGCTCACAGGCCCAGCCAGCCCACTGCCTTGGAAGGTGGACCCTTGAGGCGCGCCTCCACTGAAACCATGAACTGAAACCATGACCTCGTGTGAGGTTTGTGCCAATGGCTGTTGTGTCCCTCCTCAGCTGGATGGCTCACATTGGCGCTTGTGGCTGCACTGAACATGTATAGTGAACATATGCGGCATCACTTACGCATACACGTTCATCATTGTGCACATTGTAGTCCTATGTATTCAAAACCAGTAGTACACACACATTGTAGTCCTACGGACCATGTATTCAAACCCGGGTAGTCACTATATTCTCTATATATGCCATGTGTGACGAGCCGAACCCAGCATGGAGCGCTGACGACCATGAGCTTTATGACAATTGGGGTGAGTGGGACGAGTCAGGACATAAGGCGCGAGTGGGTTGGCTGGAGTGGAGTGAGGTTGATGTGCTCGGGTTCACACGTTGGTTTGCTTATGTGCTCAGGTGCAGGGCATTGATCAAAGTCAATTTCCACATGTGTTTCCGCCTGTGCCACCGGGCGTGCCAGACTCTTGCGGTGCATGTCAGCCTGTGATGCTGTGTTCATGTGAAGAGTGAACGTGTTGTAACGAATAGTGAGCGTACTTGTTTCATGTGACGCCAATTGATCTAAGGATGGATATCAAACCGAGGCTCGCATTGAGATCATAAAACATTTGTGTTCAGTTGGACCACATCATGTGTGTGGTACCTGTGCATGAGATGCAGGGGGCTGAATGGCCGCGCGTGTCAGACTTCAAGAGACCACTGCCGCCACCGCCTGTACCGGAGCCTGCTAGAGCACCGCAGCGTGCTAAACCACCGGAGCCTCGTGAGCCACCCCCATGGAAGTCTGCTCGTGCTTTGAATGAGTCTTGGCAACATAGTTCACCGACACTTTATCAATCATGGAAACTTGTTTGGTTAAGCTTCCTCGCGTGACATTGGCTATATGTGGACATTGCATTTGGCAAGCACGTAATTGGTCAGATCAAAGCGAAGCCTATGCCTGGCAAGAAGCGCAAGATGCTGACTGACACATCACAGCAGGCCAACCAACATTATTGCAAAGGAGTGTCGCACACGCATTGCAACCTGTCATCCAGTGGCCTGACAGGTGCAACATGCATCAGCTCCACATTCTGAGCTTGCATCGAGCTGTGCAACATGCAGTGTACAGTCACCTCAGGCGGCAGTTTGCCTATACACGCGAACACTATTTTGTAGGCTTCTAGAGAGGTGAGGAATGAATATGTGTGTGAGTGATGTGAGTGCTTTGTTTGTGAATGTGATTGAACATATGGTGTTGGTGTCATTGTTCAGGCAAGCACTACCACGCTCAGTGTGAGGGCCCCCCCTAGGCCTCAAGGATATCAATGGTTGGACGCCTTTTACACGGTCCACGGCAAGGTGGGACGGCTTCGTGCAGAGTTTGGGCAGTGAACCACTTCAGGTTGCACTATGGCGTTGTTGCTTGCACGCAGGATGCCACGCCTCCCACAGGGGCGGCCTTGACGCCGGCCTTTCTGCAGGACTTGGCGTACAGGAGCATGGAACTGCAAGCAAAGGCCACTTGCGATGTCACGTTGGTGGTCCTGCATGTGAAGCCATGTCTTGTGCAGGCCATGCTGGAGGATGAAGAGGTGGAGGTGGAGGATGCTCCTGAGGGTGTGGTGATGTGGCATCATGGCAAGAAGGACACCTGGCATAGGAGGCAAAACATGCTTCTGCAATAGTGTGGAATGTTGCAGACACATACATACATTGCTTCAGGTCTATCATGTACAGACTCACCTATGTGCCCAATTGATCGCCCAATTGATCGCTCAAGCTCAGGAGTGCTGGCTGGGTAATGGCTTGGTATTGATTGACAGAAAGCTGATCCCAGAAGCTGACGTCCCGGCCTACCGCGCTCGATCAGTGGAACGTTTGACCTCTACAAAAACGCTGATGAAGGCCTCTCGGTGCGCATGCTCCTAGACTAGAAGCTCACGTTGTCTTGTTTCAGTGCGCAGTGTGGTTGATTGAATGGCCTGAGTTGTTCAGGACGCTCAGAAGAACCTGCGCAGCGTTGAGGATGACGTCCCTTAGCTCAATGTTTGCTTGTGTGCATGCAATTCATGCAGCACATCACTCCATGTGTGTGTTTTGTGGTCCCCGATTGCATTGACGTTCTTCACCGCTCTGAGGTAGCCAGGGGAAGCAGGCTGACGAATGAGGAGCGGCGGGAGACTATCACCGCTGTGAAAGACATGGCGCGTGCCTTGAAGGACGTTGTGCAGAACAAAAAGTAGATCTGCAGCCAGCCATGGTGGACATGTGCAACTATGAACTCAACACTCAACCCTCAGCATCAACCCTCTCACACACTCATTTATGCAAATGTGCGCATTCTCATATCACTTTACACCCTCGCTTAGAAGATGGCAGGCTGCAGGTATAATCGTGGCCATCAATATAATGATGGGCTACCTCCTTTTCACAACCACTCCAATGTGCAGGGACAGTGACTGGCTTGGTGAATCAGTTTCACAAAGCCCAGGCGTTTCACATGAGCCTGCAGGAGTCACTCCCGGCAACCCTGCGGCAGTCCCAGCTGTTCTCAGTTGGGTGACAGCCGCACGGAGTTGCTCCTGGCCAGGCACCCATATATGCGGCAGTCCCAGCTGTTCTCAGTTGGCCGACAGCCGAACAGGAGGTGCGCATGGCAACCCTGCACTGCCGTACAGCTTTTCGCAGCTGAGCGACTGAGACCCAGAAAACGCGAGGCTTGCGTGTCCATGCATGGTACATATGAGTGCAAGTTCATCCGCTGTGGTGGAACAGGTGTTTTTGTTTTGTGAACCTGTTGTACCGCCTGTGCTCACGCGTTCATGTCACCGAACAAATCCTCTGCCGCCCTGCCCACAGGTTGGTTCATCATCATCGAAGCTGGTACATGCCCCAGGCGCGCCTTGCGTGTGGTGATGCCAGTCATGACTTGCCTCGACGTTGTCATTGGTGACACACAACACTAATGCAAGTGCATCTTTGTGAAGCTTGATGTCACCTACCAGTCGAAGAAGCACGATGTGTGAGCACAGACCCTCACTATATAGCGTGGCCCAAGTATATTCGGTCGCGCAACTCATTGACGTAGGGTTGAACATTGTGGTTGTTTATGTGTTTATAGTTGTAAGACCCCATTGGAACGATCAATAATGCTCCACCTATAGGCACAGCACTCTGTTGGCACATGTTTCACAAATTGTAAATTGGTTGACACGCCTGTGCGCATTAGGTCATGTGTGTCGGGGCTCAGTATATAGTGGACTGGTTGTGCCCTGCTCATGTGCGCGCGTTCAATCCAGCATGGCCACCCCAGCAGAGAGTCTTGCGTTGCAAATGGTACAATGTGTTTCTTGTTTGAGGGTGGTTCTTATTTTGTCTTCATGGTCATTAAATCTGATGTTGGCAACGGATACATATGTATAACCATATATAGCCGATATTCACGGTTACACTCGTATACATTTGATGGTTGTCAGTTGTCAGCATCAGGAGGTTGAAGAAAAACATAGAGGAGATTCAGAAGTTCCTCCATTCCCAGCAGGGCAAGCCCCGGTTCAACGAGATGAGGGCTGCCCAGGCGAAGCAGCTGTGTAGGAGCATTTCCGAAAGTGGCCTGACATGGAGCGGCCTCACAGAGGTCAGTGAATTGTTATGCTCGTCTGCGGTGTGGACACCGGAGCAGGTGGCGTCGTTCCAGGACGCGGTGAGCACACTTGCCATTGAAGAACCCACACAGCCAGGTTTGCGCCGAAGCAGACCGCCTCAGACCTGCAAGCACTTTGCGCCGTTTCTCACAACAGAAGATGTGCTGAAGTTGAAGAGCTCTGACGTTCCGGCCAGCTCAAAGGTCGATGTATTGGTCATCAGATGTGTTCCCAGATTGCACTTCCTTCCAAATGTTTGTACTGCATGTGTGTGTATCATGTATGCACTGATGCGCACCATATAACAACATCAAAATAGTTTTTGTAGTGTTTGACGTTTATATAAACCTATCCCAGTTCCTGTCAGGGTACTTGAGCGAATTATAGGTCATATCAATTAGTATTCCTGGGCATAGATGTTCATAGTCGTTTTGTGATTTGCGCCAAGGTATCTATTGGCCTGCATCTTCCAACGGAACCCACGATCAGGGAAGTGTTCAGGGCTGGAGTAGCCCTGGGTTTGCAGTTGCCAAGGAAGCGGACAGAGCAGCTGGCATTGCTTGATCGCTTCAAAAGATTCTTGAAGTCACAGGTCCGAAACAGCGCGAAGGTTCCAGGCGAGCAGCTCGTGCGTGAGTTTCCTGAGCGACCAGACTCTCTGCCGGAACAATGGAAGATAGTGTACGAAAAGGAACCATCGGCAGGTGTCATGCTGGAGGCTAAGCACATGACGCCCGAGTACACCATTTCACTGAGGAGCAGCGACAAGCATGCGCAGAACGAAAGGGCAGAGGTTGAACACCCTGCAGTCACGACAGGTGTGTCTTCAATGGAACGTGCGACGCGCATGATGGCTGAGATGTTCCAAGGTGTACTGAATAAGAACACAGATAACGCTGGCTGCAATCTGACCATGACAAAGCCGAGAGGGAGGAGGCCGCTCATGTTGCAAGATGCAGAAGAACACGACACTCCGACATCGGCTCCGGCAGCATCGCCTCGAGGATCGCCTCCGGCACCATCACCTCCGGCAGCATCGCCTTCGGCAACAGCGGCTCCGGCGCAATCGCCTGCCGCGTCGCCTGCAGCCACCGCACAGACGGCAGGCATGCGGCTACCGACAATAGACGTTGAAGAAGATGAAGAAGATGCTGCAGAAGCCGATGCTGCAGCGTACAGGGCTGCCAAGATGAAGCGTCCAGCCGCAGCTGCGAAGCTTCCTGGCGCTGCGGGCGCCAGAAAGAAGTCGAAGCTTGCGAAAGGAGTCGCTCCTGCAGCTGAGGCAACTGGAGGGGTCCAGAAGCCGAAGCTGCCCAAAGGAGTCGCTCCTGGAGCTGGGGCAACTGGACGGGTCCAGAAGCCGAAGCAGCCGAAAAGAGTCGCTCCTGCAGAGGCACATGAAGTAGCCGGGCATGAAAAGTCGATGGCGTCCCGGCCGGCAAAGATGGAGACGGGCGATCCCACAGTCTTCTACAAGGGAGGCAAGATTCACCGGAATGAAAAAGCGACATGTTTCAGAGTCTTTATGTCTGAAAAAGACAAATGTGACAAAAAGGTCGCGTGGAAGACATGCGGCGAAGATGCTGCTTGGGAGAAAGCATGCAAACTTTTGGAGGACAAGTGATTGTGGAGAAAAACATGACGTGGCAACGCTTGAATACCTTATGACATCACGTGTTTGCTGTGTGCTGCGCTGTGGCTTTTGTTATCTATATATATATGCAGCCATTTTCAGTTGCCAAGCTGAATGTTTCTTTGTTCTTTCTGTTTCAATCCTCGACCTGTTTGCTGGCAGGAGTTGCCCCCGGCAACACTACAGTATTGAAACTCGAACGGTTTCATCAAAGGAATGCCAGTCCAACCCATATATATACGTTCTTTTTGTTTCAATTCGCACTCTGCTTGCCTGCAGGAGTCTCTCCCGGTATAGCGGTAGCGTCAGATGATCAACTCTTTTGGCAAGAGATGTAAATATGATCAGTTCTCATAGTGATATATATGGTGAAGCAAATCATGACCAATGCTCATGGTGCAACACATCGCACCAAGGCTGAAGAATCACATTATTTGTGAGTTTCGGAGTCTCTGCAGGCATGGTCGTTCTGCAGCGATGGCGCCCAAGACACTTTCGGATGTCAGTGGAAACAAATTCGTTTCCTCCAGCGCTTTGAGCGTTGTGCTGACCAATGTCAAACACAATCCTGACCTCCTGAAGCAGGGTCTGACCCGGTGGAGCCTTAAACGCAAACGGGTGGCTGAACTAGCTGCTTGGCTGGTAGTTCACAATTGCAGTTTGCATTTTGTTGTTGAACAAATAACTATAGTTCTGCGTAGTTTTGGTGTATAAACAACCACATTATACAGCTGCTTCGTGAGCTTGAGGATATTGCCGGCCCCCACGGGCACTTGATTCGAGAGATCACCTTCACAATGACGAAAGGTGCTCCTTTGAAAGTGCCATACACCGACCCGGTCAGCTGGCTTGACCACATACTCCAGCAGAGTCCAGCCGTACATCAAGTATATTTGCAGAAGCTCACGGAGTTTCCTCCAGAGCAGGCAGAGTGGCGAGTGGTGATTTACACCGACGAGGTGACCCCGGGGAATCCTCTGAAGGCCCGGAACAAAAGGAAGGTTTGGGCAGTGTATTGGTCCTTCTTGGAGCTGGGGGAAAATCTCTGCAACGAATTGTTTTGGTACACCTTCCTGGTTGTGCGCTCAGATGAGGTTTCTTCTGCCAAGAAGAAGAGGAAACGTCATGCAGCGCCAACCATTGCAGATGGCATGTCTCAGGTATTCCGGGAGGTGATCAAAGTTTTTGTTGACGGAACGTCGTCGCTGATCCACGGGAAGGTCATGCATGCCCTTGGTCGATTGCTAGTTGCAAAGCCAAGGGTGCTAATCGGCGACGAACCGGCGATCAAACACTGCATCGGTCACAAAGGAAGTGCTGGGAACAAACCCTGCCTTCTTTGCAGGAACTGTGTGAACTTCCGGTCAGACCTGTGGAGACACCACCCGGAGCTGGTTGCACACAGCGCCCACCGCTTTGAAAGCTTCCGTGCTGCCAGCAATGTGAGCATATGGTCAGGCGTGAATTTGCTGAACAGCCGGAAGGACATTTTGACCAAAAAGGAGTTTGCAGAGCTGGAGCAGTCCATTGGTCTCAACTGGACACCGCGCTCTGTATTGTGGGATGAAAACTTGCGTAGTGTTTTCAAACCAGCGGAGATGATCCAATACGATTGGATGCATGTGTTTTTGGTACAGGGGTTGTTCCAGCTGGAGGTCAACTTGGCACTGGGCAGGTTGTCCTCCAAAGGCTTTTCTTATGAACGCATTCACCCGTTCCTGATACCTGGCCGATCATTAAGTAAAGGTGTGTGTGTTCGCAACTGCTTTTGGCTACTGCATGGTCCCTTTGCTAAAGCAAACCTCCGTAACATATACATATGTATTTCACTCCAAGTAGTATAATGAATAAATACATATGTATCATCATCAACCGAAATCGTATCATCACTCCAACTATGTATTTCAATACATATGTATATCGGGGCTGGTCACAGGAGCATCGCCCAGCTAAGTACATGACGCCCAAAGCTGTTTCCTTTCCTTTCAATCTCCTTGCAAGGAGCTCACTCAATTGGCCAAAAAGGATGGAACGCAACCACATTGGGGCCTTCGAGTTTGAAGGCGATTCGTTTTCATGCACAGCATCAGACGGCTTGGGCCTTTATGCTGCCTTGAGATCTTATATGTTTGAATTGGGTGTTCATTCTGAAGGAGGCCCTGACGCCGATGTGGCCAAAAGTTTTTTGACGTTGATGGATTTGATTGAACTGTTGCATATGTCAATGAGAGATGCCGTGGACGCTGGTCGGTTGGAAACTTTGACCCAAACATATTTGAAGAGGTTTGTGAAGGCCCATGGGCACGAACCTGTCGTCCCCAAGCATCACCTGATGCTTCATTTGGGGAAGTGCCTGAGGGATCAGAAATTTATCCTCAGCTGCTTTTGCCACGAGAGACGGCACAAGGAGATAAAGAGGTATGGAGACAATTTACACAACACTGGGCCATGGTTTGACAGAAAAATTTTGGAGGAACTTCGGCAGCAACGGTATGTCACATGTTTTTATTGACGCTTATATCTATCTATCTATATATATATATATATGTATGTCCTTGTGGTGTTCCACATTGTTGATTAATTGGTGTGTTTTATGACCATTGTTTGGCTTACGTGTTCTTTGGGGTTCCACACGAACCATGTTGCGTCCAGCACAGGAGATCACGCTATCGCAGCTGCAGAAGCTCCAAGCTCTTGACCCTTTACAAGACACCGTGTGCTACTTGGAGCCACCTCTGCGAGCGGCTCCTGCAAATGCGGGTTTTGAGTCCACATCGAGAACTGCAGTTCTTATTTCCGGTGCATATTGCATGGCTGGAGACGTGGTCTTGTTCGAGGATCCTACGGATGGTCAAGTCAACTTTGGCAAAGTTGAGATGCATGCTTTGCAAAATGGTAAAGCTTTCACATGCGTGTCGGTGTGGCCAGTGTCAGGGGTGAATGAACTGCGTCCTGACAAGAGTCAGAAGTGGTATCCAACAACATGCGTGAATGGCTGCCTCATTTGGCACACTCTGCCAAACGGAGTCGTAAAGATTGCGCCTCAAAAATTCTAACGGAAATTTTCGACCTGTTTGCTGGAAGGAATTGCTCCTGCGCAGGATTGAAGTTGTTTGCTTTGTTTCACGCAATCCTCGACCTGTTTGCTGAAAGGAGTTGCCACTGAGGGGGGCGCCGCACAGGGGACGCATCATTCATACAGCTCAGACATGTTCAGACATGTTTACGTTTATTTTGTTTGTCTGTTTCATTCCTCGACGCTATCTGCGGGAGTTGCTCCCGGCACCTGAAAGGAATGAAACTTTGGTGGTTTTAATCCCTGCAGGCGCCCCTCCGTGTGAACTTCTCAGTACGATCCAGGACGTGTTAAATGTGCGGGCGCGACTTGTGGAATTAGTATATAGCTCTTCTCACAGCAAAAGGGAGGGAACCAGAGGGCTGAAGAGGAACCAAACCTGAGGGATGCAGAGGGCTGAAGACACCAGAGGGCTGATTGTTTTGATCCGGAGCCCGAATACATTATATATATATACATACTGTATATATATATATCCATACTGTATATATACATACTGTATATACATACTGTACCACACCTGTATATCCAACCATACGATGGAATGGCGCGAAGCGTTCAGGCCTCCAACGACGACATGGAGTTCACGGGTTCTATTCGCCGATCCTGTAGACGCGAACACTCTTTTGCAGGCTTCTAGAGAGGCGCTCGGGATTCGGGATACAGCGGCAATGTATATATATAGAACACTTGCATGGAACCAGGCAATTGATTTGGTAGGATGGAATGCCTATATATAATCTTTCTTGCCATCTACCCTTCAGGGTATATACCGTTCCAACCTGCTCATCCATTATAGTTCCATCCCACCGAGCACACCCCGCGTCGTTCCGCTCGGATATAGCCTGGCGCTGCCAGGCTATATCCAACGCAGACATGACGGAGGTGTTTGGACATTTGCGGAGGCCGGCGACCCGGAAATTCATCTATGCCAGATTCTTCTACGCAGATGTGACCTATAGTAGACACATATATCGTTTATATGTTTGTTCGTTTGTGTTTCTTTTTTGTGAGTGCGTTCATGTCATTGAAACCCTTGCGAGACACAATTGTGTGGTTCCTCAATTAAACATCGAAACATATATACATAGCGCTTCATTAATTGAAACGTTTGTCAGGAGAGGGTCCATGATTATATAGGCTTCTGTTTGGTCGCAAGAACCACGTTTTTTGGCCGCACCAGGATTCTAATGCTCATTTTTGGGATCACTGTTCTTAATAGTTTTTATATATAGGATGTTCCTTGCTGTTGGATATATAGTAGTTCTAGAATTTCAGATATACACAACAAACCGCAAATGCCAAGCCCTGCCAACCAGTTTGCAGTGATTTGTTTCATCCGTTGTTCCATCCCACCGAGCCGAGCACTTGCCAGGAATGACGAGTCTGATGATGCAGCAGAGAGAATGAAAAAAAACGTGCGGCGACCGGGAATTCATCCATGCCAGATTCTTCTACGCAAGTGTGACCTGTTTACGCATATGTTTTTCGTTTGTGTTTATGTGTGTTTTGTTAACTTGTGTTTATGTGTCATTGAGACCCTTGCGAGACACGTGTTCTAATTGTGTGGTATAATGCAACAGTGTTTCCTTGCACCGGCTCGCTGACACAGGTTATAACAGGCAGTATAGGTGGATTCAGGGCATGGCAGATTGACATCGATTGGTGTGTTGTATCGTTGTGTTTTATCTTGAACGCTCTATAAAGTTTGACTATCTAACATCCGGAAGTGATTTTGCCATATATCAATGCTGAACTGCGTCAATGTTCAGTTAATTTCATCTGACAGTTTTACAATGCCCAGGCCAAATCCAACTCACGGGATGCGGATATATGATTTCATTTCATGCAGTACTCCATGGCTCAAATCCAATTCCAACGTCGTAGAATTGTTTGCGTGGAATATAGCAATTCTGTTTGGGTATTCGACGTGGCATCATACTTTGCAAGAACCACATTTTGTGGTTGCACATGGAAAAGATCACTATTCCTAATATGGTTCCACTGTATATGTACGTTGTGTTAACACTTTAATTCTTACTAACATTTTTTCTATATGTAGGACGTTCTTTTGAATCATTATTACTAACATTGTTTTCTATACGTAAGATGTGTTTTATTTTTGAATATAAACTGTATATGCACCATGTAGTTTTTTGGAATCACTCTTCCTAACATGTTTCTGTATGTGTTACTTTTTGTGTTACTCTTCCTCATATGGTTTTAATGTATATATTGTGCGATGTGTTTTTGTTTGTGATCACTCTTCCTGACTGTTTTTCTATATGTTTTGGTTGGATCACTCTATATATGTTTTCGAAAAGGATATAGCACTTCCAATGGTTGTTTGTTATGCTCATGGAAGGGTCAAAAGCCTTGAATATATACCCAAAACGCCACTGCAACCGTTGCGTTGCAGGTATATATTAAACATACTCAACAGCCGAAAATATTTGTGTTCCGCTTTTTGTAGCTCTCACAATGTGTTTTTTTTTGCGTTTTTTGATTTATGGTTATCGCAATCCAATATGTTTATCTATAGTTTTCGTTCCACTAGTGTTCTGTTTTTTGTTTTTTAGATACAGTATCAGCACTTTTGGCGCGTCATAAGTCCAACTTGTCGAACTTAGCCAAGTGATTTTTTTGAACATGTTCTACTTAGTTGCACTTAGCTATGTTGGACTAAGTTCGACCTAAGTACAACACGTTGAACATAGGCCACTTGGCTAAGTCCAACTAAGTTCAACACTAAGTTCAACACTAAGTCCGACTAAGTTCGACTTAGTATGTAGGCTATGTTGGTTAGTAAGTGCACTTATAAGCTGGACAACCAGGCTATCTACTTATAACCCCAACCGCACATCCAAGCAGAGAGGCCGCAACAGGCCTGCCGGCTGCCGAGGAGGGTTTGAAGGCGGCCCAAAATGCCTAACGTCGCCTTCGGAAGCCCATAAGAAGAGAGGAGGCAGGCTTCGGATGCCTAACGTCGCCTTCGGAAGCCCATAAGAAGAGAGGAGGCAGGCTTCGGACAGGCCACAGAGAGGCCGCAACAGGCCTGCCAGCTGCCGAGGAGGGTTTGAAGGCGGTCCAAAATGCCTAACATCGCCGAGAGAGGCAGGCTTCGGACAGGCCACAGAGAGGCCGCAGCAGGCCTGCCAGCTGGCGAGGCCTCGGACAGGCCTTTGCAAGTGCTTGGAAGGGTTCTGCTAGGCTTGGCCAACTGCTTCACCCTGCGGTGTCCCAGGCGCCTCCCCGCCTAGGCTTTGGCTATAGGCCGGGGTCGGCGGATTCCAGTTGTTCCTCGATATTGTGACTGCCAGACCTGTGAGGAGCCATCTGGAAATAAGCTCATACTTGTTGCCAACGTTCCGCTTTGAGTAGGTTTGCGCAGCTCTATGCAAGAGGCCCACTTGAAAGGAGAAGCATCCCTGCCCTGTTGGGGCCAGGTATATAAGTTTCTTCCTCAACCTCTCCTTCCTCACTCTCATGGTCTGGGGAAGCATCGAACACTGTAGTGGCGTCTTGAAGATTGGGAAGAGTTTTGCAGCGTTTTCAAAATGTTTAGAGCTTTTTGTTGAGAGTTCCTTGTGTTTTGCATGCGATGGAGTGCATTGCATTTGCTTGAGATGTTGTTGACTTGAGACGTTTCAAGAGTGAGAGAACGCGTTTTGGAGTGTACCAGGCTCATCCAGAGAGCCTGCTGTGAGCTTAAAGATCCAGGGAAATGTAGTTCACTGTGAGGTCTGCTACCCACGCTTTTGGTGTGTGCCATATGCAGAAGGCATTCCCACGAACAGGAAGGCAGTGCGCTTCGCTATTTTTTGGTGAACGTCAACGGACAATTTCAATATATATACAGCAGTCACTTCAGGTGTGGGTTCTTTACGGTTTTGCAGACTGTTTCATGCAAATGACAAAATTGCAAATCAATTGCAAACGTCATCTTTCAATCTTTCAACCATTCGTCTGTCAGACACCTTGCCATTACGACAAAATAACGTGGATTTTTGTGAGCGCACAGCTGGTGGAAATGTGGGTCAATTCTCCTTTTGGCACAATTTGGGCAGCAACCTGTGAGTCCGAAAATGCGCACTCCAAACACAACTGTTTGCATTGATGTGTCGCTTTTCGTTAATCTGGTTGTACTGCAGACACTAATCCACTGATGCGTGGTTGCAATTTGCCAGTTGAGTTGGTAGCACATGGTTTGTGCTGGAACTCAAAAAAATTGGTTTGTCGACATGTCAGACCACCTAATTGCTGCAAGGTGCTGGTATGTTCATGACTGTTTGCAAAATTATTTGGCTTTCATGTGGCTGGATTTTTGCGTTCAAAAATATCACATGTAGTGTTTCGGATGCCATCATATAATCCCACAAAGTTTCATGCCCGTGGACATCCTCTTGAATGAGGCTTGAGATTGTGTTTTTGATTGGTTGTTATGGTCATGGATTTGGAATTTGCGTGTTGGGGAAAATACTGAGAAAGGTCACAACCGAAACGGAATTGCTGCCATTGTTCATCAGCTTCATTTGGCTCGCGGGTCGGAAGTTTTAGGTTTGGACAAGGCACTTTGCATTCGGGCGTGTGATTGTTGTGTCAAACAGCCAAGAACCGTAATCAACTCAAAGAATCAAAATCGCACAGCCGTCCAGTGTCACAATCGTTACTTTGGTCCAGGGGCCGTTTTTCCCTTTCAACAACATCTGCACACATTGTTTGTGTTTTTAAACAAGAATTTCAGAATAACCCAGCATCAAAAGTGTTTTATGTGTGAAAACTCTACTTTAAACACGTCTGTGCCGTTGCCCTTCATAGACATTTTTGCCAGAGTTTAGACACATGAGTCATAAGATTATGAAAATGACTATCAAACAGCTGCACATGATGTGAGTCGATTCCTGAAACACCGACTCGGGCAATACTTGGCTGTTGGTTGTGGGTGGCCTCAGAGTGTATCCGGTGGTCTCTCTATGAGAATGTCCGAGTCTGTCCATGACGTGTGTTCCAGATTAAATTGGAGATTTTAGAGGAGGATCTGAATTGAACTGAACTTATCCTTACAGTTGGTGAAACTGGAGTCGTTTCCAGAGGAGGCTGGAAGAGTACTTCCCGCCAGGGTTCCTCATGTTTTGCAAACCTCATTAGCCAGCAACCCTCAGACTTGCAAGGCCAAGTTCCACAAATCCATGAATCTCGCAGTGCGTGGATTGGCCAGAACACAAATCTGTGGGGGTTCACCATGCGAATTCCACCCAAATGATATTTGTTGACCAAAGAAAGGGCCAAGGGCTCAATCTGCAAACTAGAGACCAGATAGTATGTGTGACTGTATGCACCAGATTGCCATTTATGACCGTTTCGCCCAGGGCTAACTGGTTTGGGTGTCCAGGTTCTGACCTCACATGACCCTGACCGACCTGGAGAGGGGGTTGATTGATAAGGTGGGACTTGATTTCGCTGAATCCCAGTTTGAGGGACCTTCCTCTGCAGGGTGTTTTCATGAAACGGTTCACATTCTGGTGTTTTGACCACAATCTTGGGGCAACTGCATCAAGCAGATCCATCAACCCAATGAACATGGCCAAGTTAGCAAATCAAGGCCAAACATGTTTTTGGATACAACCCTCCAAGAGAACCCCAGCCGAGGGAATCAGCAGGATACCTGTGTCGTCGCCCAGGTG
This sequence comes from Durusdinium trenchii, assembly GCA_963970005.1. Lineage (NCBI taxonomy): Eukaryota > Dinophyceae > Suessiales > Symbiodiniaceae > Durusdinium > Durusdinium trenchii. Next base: position 29,464 of record CAXAMN010000792.1, read on the forward strand.
CACAAAAGAACCTTCTTCGCACCTTCCTCCAGCATGATTCCCTTCACTTGCAAGGCCATGGCCTGCTGCACTTGCTCAAATTAACCCAAACGATCCTACTTTGCAGGCTTGGCATTGAAGTCTTGCAAGAACAACCATCACGAGTTGTCCACTTGGGGCAATTGGCCTTGGAACTTGCAAGAGAAGTGCTACCGTAGGTGCGATTACTTCAAAAGCATGGCCGCAAACAGGTATATGACTATAGCGTGTGACAGATGTCAGATATACCCGACTTACCAAGTTGCCAGACCAGTAGTCTTGTCCAGCAAGAAGGCTTCCCTTCATCTGAGCTTGCGACGCCTGGGCATGTGGATACTCTGCAACTGATCGGGAGCGTTTGTCCGCGATGCACTGCATGACAGGTGCCCCAGAATCACTGCGGCTCGGTTCCCTAAAGTGTTGTGCACCATGATGCCTTGGGACGTGGCGTGTGCAGTCTGAATGCGCGAGCTGTTGTTGGAGTATCTTTTGATGCTTTTGTATCTTTGGATGATGAATGAGCTTCTGTAGATTGTCATGAGCATCATGCAGGTTGGACCCTTCATTCTCAGCATAAGCAGCTGGACTCGAGTCTCATTCTTTCATCCAACATCGATCCAGCCCTGGTCCCTCTCAAGCGTCTACTCTCCGGTAGCAATCGGAGATTTTGTGGCTTTGTATTGCAAAGCAGCATGAGACCCAAGGCCCTACTTGTGATTCTACTAGTTGTTGTTTGATGGAAAGGTCAAGAGCAAGGCCCACAAGATATGAGGGTGACTCCGTTCATTGGGTGTGGAGAGATTGTAGCGTGCAATGGCCTTGGACATGATTCTAAACAAGCAGTTCTATGGCAGTTCCAGGCACCATCCACAGTGAACTTGAGCCAGAAAGTGATCGATGTGGCCTTCGGAGAAGTTGCGCTCTTGCTGTCCTCTTGTTGACGAACTTCCTGACTTTCAGATGACCAGCTATTGTGCAAATAGAATCCATTTCCCATTCCTTTCTCCAGGCTTTTAGCAGGCCTTTTGGCACGGTCTCTCTTGCAGTTTCCGCGGTTGTGTGATCTGTCCTGAGTAAGGGACACTCTTCTTTGAGCAAGGCCTTGCTGCGTCCTGCAGGTCCTGCCCAATCCTTCAGATGCAAGATTCACCTTGAGTGAATGCAGGATGCCTCTATTTTGCGCTGCCTTGATGTGATTGCACATCCAGTGTAAGGATTTTAAAACCATTATATCATAACTTGGCCAAAGCACCTGCGAAGGGTTCTCCACAAAGAATGGCTGCCAAGTTTAACTGTCCAACCATCATCATCATCATCATCTTCTTCTTCTTCTTTCTTTCTTTCTTTCTTTCTTTCACGACGCCCTCGGCTGCAGGAGGTAGCGTTGACCCTCCTGAACATATGTCAGGTCAGGCACTTCGTACCACGCATGGTCACGAAAAGGCTTGAGCGATCTGCAAAGCAAGGGTGGCCGTGGTTTGTTTAGCCACTTCCTGCTGCATGCTCTTTGCGAAAGCAGAGACAAATGTGTTCGTCAATGCTCTCCATCCCACTGTAAAAAGGTTGGCAAGCGCACAGGCGGCCCGGTCTGGCCTGTGTCATGAATTGGAGCGTGAGTTCCTCACACGGCTGCTCTGCCTCATCCCACAGCGCACGGTGGTGAAGCCGCAGATGAGCCTTCAAATCCGGCGGCTGCATATTGCAAAGCACACAGCGCCGCACCACGAGGCCGCAGGCTTCCATCGAGTCAAGCAGCAACCAAACGTCGAGACGATCGAGAGCTGGCAGCGAAGCATCAAAAAGAACATGGTCCTGACTGAATGCATGCTTTACATGCAGCAGTTGTTGCTCCTTAGTCAAAAAAAAGATCCGGAGTCGATCACATCGCACATCTGAGCTCCCCAATGGGGCACAAAGACAGGAGGCGCCGCATTGCCCAACAAAACCCAATGAGGGTCATCCCAAAGTGCAGTTAGGGGGTCAGGACCTACATGGCGGGAAACAGCAATCACCTTGAAGGGGATGTTGTCAATCCCCATGCTTTGGTTGATGAAGTGAGGAGCAAAAACGGAGGAGGAAGCGATCTATCTGCGCAGTGATGAGGTCTGCCGGTCCGGCCAGGACCTGGAGGCCATACGACTCAAGCGACCATGCACTGAACGAGTCCTGCAAATCTGTTGTGTTTCCATTTTTCTTTGCACTCAGGTAGAGGTGAACTGGACAGGCGTGAGCCCCACAGTCAACCGTGCGGATGACACCATCGAGGCTTCCCAGACGTTGCTAAAGGAAGCAAGGCTCCACAAGAGGGAGCAGAATGCAGATACTCCACTATGTCGCGTTGGTCAAAAGGACGGGGCCATTGAGACGTCAAAAACAGCCACTTGCCATTGCCCCATCGCAAGACAGACTGACCATCATCGTTGTTCACGATGTATTCAATATCTATCAATGTTCCATCAAAGGTCCCACTTTTGATGGCGCCCCAAAGCAGGCCCTGGACAGCCGCACTCATGTAGCATGCGTTGCCAGGGTTGAGAAGACCCCTGACTGTCACAGGCCCTCCAGCACGCGGCCAAGGTGGTTGGCCAAGCGTGTTCTCTGAAGCGTGGCCGGAAGGCCAGTTCCTTCCACAGTGAGTGCATCTCGAGGGAGTACTTGCGTGGAGAGAGAAGGCCTCCAGAAAATCACTTGCGGAGTGCTGGACATCTCTGCTGCCGGCTTGTTGAGGTGCTGTTGGATTTGGGCATTTGGTCACAGCGCCCCAAATCTGACGATCACCGCGTGCTGCTGCAGCAAGGTCAGAATCCTGGTGAGCTGTGTGGTCACATGATTCATGGAGAGTGGCGTCTGGTCCGCATTGATCTCGAGCTTCTTGGTGTCCGGATTCTATTGGAAGTTCACTTCTCGGCCATTCTCGCTCAGAGTCACACACTGGTGTTGCAACAAGGCCTTCACCAGAGCATCGTCCATCCAGGTCTTGTGCAGCTCTGTGTGCGGGCCAAGAGTTCCTCCAGCAGGACATGGAGCGCCTTGATCCTGAGTGGAATCAAGCGTTCCTTGTTTGCTTGTTGTGGCCTGCATCATCTTCACCATGACGGATCCTGCGCCTACACTCAAAAAAAGCACGAAGTCCCGGCCCACGCGAGACCGCGAAGAACCAGCCTGGTGAGTGTTTGCGCCACTGGTCGAAGGCCTGTGTCCTGAGTGGTCTGACCCTGCTCCCGTCGTCATCATAATCATCATCATCACCACCATCATCATCATCATCATCGACATCATCATCGGCATCATCATCGTCCTCATCATCATCATCACCATCATCATCATCTTTTCTTTCACCACGCTCTTAACTGTTGGAGGTAGCGTTGACCCCTTGACCAATAGGAGAGTCTAATGGTTAATGCTGTTCAACCCACGACAGGTGTGTCAGCATGCAGGCCGGCCTCGCAGAGCAATGCGGCGCACCAGCGCACGACAGGCTTCAGGCCAGCCCAGCAGCAGCTGCAGGCCAAGACGATCGACGGACGAGAGCCAAGTTGCAAACCGCGGGACATCCCGTGAAAAGGCGCTTTCCAAGTTGTGGTGCGTCGATGAAGGTGGCGCCTCCGCGCTCACTGAGAAGGAGCCAAAGGATGCACACGTTCCTGAGTATCGAGGCAGGAAGAGCCATCCATTTCTCTGAAAAGGCGTCGTCGTCTAGCGCAATCCAGCTGTGTGCTGTCCGATTATGTCCTGAGTGGGGGTCCAGTCCTATGTGAAAAGACAATGCAATGACCTGGTATGGCGCGTTGTCAACAGCCATGGTGTTGTTGACGAAGGGGCGCGTAAACAGTGTTGGACCATTGAAGTCGTTGAAAACTCTCGGCGCCCTGTTTGTTGAACCGATCAACTTGCGCAGAAATCAGGTCTGGTGGCACTGACATGGCCTGTAGGGTTCCAAGGAAGTCCTGCAAATCGGTCGCATCACCATTCTTTCTTAATCACACAGATAAAGATGAGCGTGTTGTTCACAACAATGTGGAAGGACCTTCCATTGATGATCCATCAAGGGATCCAAAGCAAGCCCTGAGCTACTGCATTCATATAGCAGGCATTGCAAAGTCCCCGTAGTTTGCAGTGTGGCCGGTCTTCCGCCCAAGATCAGTTGCCGAAGGCCTGAATAGTGGAGTGCGGAATCTTTCTCCTTCGGTAATGGAGTCTGTCTGGTCCTGATCGATGTCCATCTGCTTGGGTTTGCGGAGAGTCGCAATCCTGGGGCCGAGTCTGAAGCAGCTTCTGAACCCGGCGCAGGAGTTCTTCGAACACGATTCTTGGTGGGAGAATCAAAAAAGGGTGAAGTCCTGCTCATGCCCATTCCGCTCCAGGCATCTTCGCGCTGATGGACGAGGCCTATAGAACTTGGACTATGGGTCGAAGATCCTCCGTGTTGGTCTCTTGTTTGATGCTGTTTCGTGACTTGCCCTTTCCCTTTCCTTTTGATGGTGTTGATTCCTTTCGTTGTCTCTTGGCAGCTGGAGGACCGGATGGGTCTACCTTCATGGAAGACTAAAGAGACTGGATGGCTCCCCACATGTCTTGGACCTGTGTGAGGCAAGTTGCAACAGGACTGGACACTCAAATGCTGCCGTGGCATGCAAAGTGCAGACTGAACATTGTGAGGTGAGCATGTCAGTCATGGAATGATAGAACAGTGAACCTCTCATGCAATCCTGGTGGTGCTTCTGCCGAAGATGTAGATACATGTCGTTAGCTCCCACCAAGCATCCACGCAAGGACCACCATTGGCGTAGGGCAGCGCAAAGCTCGGTATCCAGCTGCAGTTTGCCCCGAACCAGCCACTCGCCCAGATCTGGATATTGCAGCTGCGGCGCTTCAGCGCATGAAGATCCAGTTTCAATTCCTGAGTCAGCACGGTGTCATCACCTGAATGACGGAACTTGTGAGGATCATGATGTACAAAGAGGCTCAAGTGTCAAGTGCGTGAAGATGGTGCAAGCGTGGGAGCCACCAGTACCCAGCCCAGACTGGGAGGCGAATGTGCAGAATTGCTACCAAGGAGCTGCTTAAGGAGTTGTCAGAAAGAAGGCGGACGCGCTGGCCCAGACTTGACGAAACATATAAAGAATTGCGCCAAAAAGGAGGCACTGGCTGGGGGGTACGGTGGTGTAATTTTTGTTCATCTGAGTAGACCTTTTGAATTAACACAACGCAGGCAACATTAAATTCTATCCCAGACATGATGACTGGCCAGTCAGGGCTTTTGCCAAACAAAAATGAAACAGCTCCCGGAAACCCCTTTTGGTTCAAGATGCAGTTCTGGGTTTTCACGCCCTTGTTTGCAATTCGCTTGTTGTGAGGGCAGGCCAGCACTTGCGACAATTGGGTAGTCCACTAGCATACTCGTCGACAAAACTAAAGATCGCCGCCCTTGACATACTCCATCTCACTGAAGTGCAGTTTGTGGCAGCTTGTCGCTGGTGAGCGGGGTGCTTGTGGTGTCAACGAAGCTTGGTGTTACACTGTTGTATCTAGTGTGTAGCGCACGGTGTGGCGAAATTGCGTATGTCATGTCGGTGTGCCGTGCGGTTTTGCGCGGCGTCGGTCGAAAGTGCGTTTGTGTGGCGTTGTTTGGGAGCAGGAAGAATGCATGTTAACCTGCTGGTGAGCGAGATTCAGAAGACTGTCCTACAAGAGTGTCCAACAAAAATGTTTTACTTACAAGCGTTTTCCCATCATCCCTTGTGATTATCACAGTCATCACGAGCGCCATCAACACCATCGTTATGCCGTGTCATCTCCTAATGAGCTTTGGGGCCACCCTGTCGTCTAGTCTACTTGTCCTCACATGATGGTTGACGCAGGTGGCGAAAGTTTAAATTCGCGAACCCCTCTTTCTTGTTTCTACCATTGAGTTGTTCCGTGCCACTTGCAAAGTGGAACATGCACGTCCGCAAAAAACATTACTTCCAAGTGTTTTCTGTGAGCGACGGACTCGTGCATGACATGCTACGACACTGTGTCGGCTGGAGTTTTTTGGAATTTGTGGAACCATGAGTTTCACAAAGAACAGAAGAACTGTTGTGAGTGTCCTTGATGTTCCGTCCGTCCGGTGCCTTGAAAACCTTGCTTTGGTTTGGACAGCTGTCGGATCAACGCAGCCCCAGAAGCAGCGTCCTCAAGACCCGACACCAGCGAAAAAGGTTTGTCGGGTCTGTAGGCTGAGGTCTGATCGGTCTGATCGACGATAAGGTTTCTCTTAACCATTTCAACAACCTGTTCAGATTCTAGTGTAGGTTCCACAAGGCATAAACTGCATTGCGTTTCTCTGTAGAAGTTTGAGTGGATACTCCCAATTTGGGACCTCATTGCCTTAGCCTGCCCATACTCCCAATCACTGGTGTCCAGCGTATCCTGGAGGTTTGTGTGTGGAGCAAGTGTTGGCAAGTGGAGCTGTTTGATCATGCTTGCAAGAACTTTGCATGTAAGAACACCCCGAACACAATCTTGACAGCCAAACGCAGGATAGACAAATTCTCCCTGCGTCAGATCCATTGTGTACGAGAACCTTTAATGGCTGCCCTGTACATGCTGTCGATGTCCCTGCATGACCACAATCGAACACTTCATGGATCACAGGAAGAGAGGATGACAGTGGAAAACAAGAAATCACATTTGGTGTTTCAAGTTTGTGTCTTTTTGAGATCGACATCACAAGCAGTCAGACTTGCTCTGATTGGAGATGAAAATAGGCATTTGCTCTCATAGTCCTAGATTCGTAGATGGTGCCCCCAGATTCTGTGCCAACAGTTTTGACTAATGACACTGTTGGGCAGCCCAGCAAACTTGTCTCGTTTTCGCCGCAGACCTTTCCTGCTGCTACACTTTCTTTGCAAAGTCGGGCTTCGTTAGAGTTTGGAGATTGTCAGCGTTGAATCCACGGGAAAGAGCTGTGTGCCAACCACGAGGAAGGCCTACTTGCCCTCCCGCCACATCAAGCAGAATGCATTGACTGTTGAAGTGGTGTTTGCTGCTCCGAACGCGAACTCCATGGTGAGGAGCTCCGCCAGAAACTTGGACCTACACAAACATCAAAGGAATGGCAGAAGTTACGCAGAGAGGTGGTGAACTGTTTTGCTTCTTTACCAGTGAGGGTCTTTGATGCATTTGTTTATTGACTATTTGACTATTGGTAAACTTCACAGATTGCCTTCTAGGTACAATCACAAAGGCCTGCTTTCACAGGATTCGTTTTGCATGTTGGACAGTGGCCTTCGCATTTATTTGCTTCTTGGCCAACATGTGGGGGGTTTTCCAATCCGGTGTTAGTGCACCAGCACAAGGCCGGAATTGCAACTCGGAGTTTGGCTGGAGCAGCAAAAAGCAAAGCAGTGTGCCGCAGCCGATGCCGATCATATTTCGATTGAACCTGTGGAAAGCTAGTCAAGTTGCTAAGGTGTGCAAGTGACCTGGGCATTTTTTGGACTGCATCATGCACACTGAGTGTTGCGCAAGCCTTTTGCCAACAGATTCATCAGACCTCACCAAACCCTAGTTCTTTGCTCACCTGTAAATGCTAGTGATGTCTCTGAGAAGTTGAAGTGCTTCACATCCATTGCTGCAGTATTTGTGTGCACGGCAGCCGAGCGTTTAAGCTTGGTGGTTGCTGCGGTCATACTCGAGAGATCGCATGAGCTCTGTGGTCCTTTCTTCCGACCTACTTTGCACGTCCACTTCCATCCACAGCGAGAGATATGGACCCTCCACACTGTGGTTGGTCGCAGCTTGTCCATGATCGAACGGGAAGGCTAGTGAAGCTAGAAAGGATCCAAGCCTTAGCCTCCTAACAGTATCCAGGTGAGGCTTGTAAGGGTTGAAAGATTGTTGACTTTCTTTGTGCCTAGACTTGCCTTGGCAAGCTTTTCCAAATCTTGCTTCTCTTAGACTCTTAGCCGTCTTAGCCATTTTAGCCAGCTGGCCAAATTCCTTTGTCGACACGACGGTGCGTAAACTGGGCTGCCTTTCTCTTTAGAACTCTAAGCAAATTCAACTCTGGAACATCGTTGCCTTAGCCTTTGCCCCAGACGTTCGCTCCTGGGCGGTTTTGGCAGGTGTGTTTAGGTTCGCTCCTTTGCCGAGGGAGGAGGTGCTGACGAGCAAAAACCGTGATGAGCTGGGAGATTTGCACGCAAGATTCTTTTGGAAGACACTTTGCCTACCTGAGAGCAGGTTAGCGCTGTTTGGCTTTTGTGCGTCTCACAACCCTTTGATGACTGCTCTGCATGACCACAATCGAACACTTCATGGATCACAGGAAGAGAGGATGACAGTGGAAAACAAGAAATCACATTTGGTGTTTCAAGTTTGTGTCTCTTTGAGATCGACATCACAAGCAGTCAGACTTGCTCTGATTGGAGATGAAAATAGGCATTTGCTCTCATAGTCCTAGATTCGTAGATGGTGCCCCCAGATTCTGTGCCAACAGTTTTGACTAATGACACTGTTGGGCAGCCCAGCAAACTTGTCTCGTTTTCGCCGCAGACCTTTCCTGCTGCTACACTTTCTTTGCAAAGTCGGGCTTAGTTAGAGTTTGGAGATTGTCAGCGTTGAATCCACGGGAAAGAGCTGTGTGCCAACCACGAGGAAGGCCTACTTGCCCTCCCGCCACATTAAGCAGAATGCAGTGACTCTTAAAGTGGTGTTTGCTGCTCCGAACGCGAACTCCATGGTGAGGAGTTCCGCCAGAAACTTGGACCTACACAAACATCAAAGGAATGGCAGAAGTTACGCAGAGGAGGTGGTGAACTGTTTTGCTTCTTTACCAGTGAGGGTCTTTGATGCATTTGTTTATTGACTTTTTGACTATTGGTAAACTTCACAGATTGCCTTCTAGGTACAATCACAAAGGCCTGCTTTCAAAGGATTCGTTTTGCATGTTGGACAGTGGCCTTCGCATTTATTTGCTTCTTGGCCAACATGTGGGGGGTTTTCCAATCCGGTGTTAGTGCACCAGCACAAGGCCGGAATTGCAACTCGGAGTTTGGCTGGAGCAGCAAAAAGCAAAGCAGTGTGCCGCAGCCGATGCCGATCATATTTCGATTGAACCTGTGGAAAGCTAGTCAAGTTGCTAAGGTGTGCAAGTGACCTGGGCATTTTTTTGGACTGCATCATGCACACTGAGTGTTGCGCAAGCCTTTTGCCAACAGATTCATCAGACCTCACCAAACCCTAGTACTTTGCTCACCTGTAAATGCTAGTGATGTCTCTGAGAAGTTGAAGTGCTTCACATCCATTGCTGCAGTATTTGTGTGCACGGCAGCGGAGTGTTTAAGCTTGGTGGTTGCTGCGGTCATACTCGAGAGATCGCATGAGCTCTGTGGTCCTTCCTTCCGACCTACTTTGCACGTTCCCTTCCATCCACAGCGAGAGATATGGACCCTCGACACTGTGGTTGGTCGCAGCTTGTCCATGATCGAACGGGAAGGCTAGTGAAGCTAGAAAGGATCCAAGCCTTAGCCTCCTAACAGTATCCAAGTGAGGCTTGTAAGGATTGAAAGATTGTTCACTTTCTTTGTGCCTCGACTTGCCTTGAAGAACATTTCTTGAAGCCCTTGAACCTGTGGTGATCAAGCTTGCATACTTTCCCGATCTTTGGTAGGACCTGCGTGGATCTTGTGCTCTTCATGTTGACATGCCAATGATATGATATCCATGCCATGAAACCCTAATCACAAGCCAACAATCCATCATCAGGTCACGTGAAGTGGTGCTGCCTGTGCCACTGTGGCGCACTCCTGCTGTGGTGTTTCAGTTTGCTTGTCTTCGATTTGCAAAGCCAAAAACAGCGCAGAAGCAAAGAGGGTTGGGCCGAAATTTGCAAACCTGTTGCGGTGTCTTTCGCACCACTTATTCGAAGATGCTTGCTCTGATTTGTATGGCAAAGACCAGTGACTCCACGCACAGCTTGCCCTTGATGGCCTGTTTCAGTCCTCCGGTACCAAAAGAGCACAATAGTTCACAGCTCAAGGTTTTTTGCAGATGTTGTGCTCGCAAGACACTTCAATGTCTTTAAAACAGCGTCCTTCTGCCACAATTGCATTTATATATCATGCTTTATTCCCGGAGAAGCTCAACCTAAGGCCAGCGACCGACAGTGCATAGCTGGCAGTGCTTTCTCATGCCAATGTGCGGCGCCTCAATTGTAACAAGAAACCAACTGCCACCATATCAGGAAAATTGCTGCAGGATCCAGCCATGCCACTCAGTTCCAAAGAGGTTTGGACTAACCTCAGTGGCTACGACTCAATTTAGGCAAGCCTGGCCTGGTCGTGCGCCCATAATAAAGGCCACCTATGCACCGCCTCGCTTGAATCCAGTTTCTGATTTGGACAGACTTCTTGATCTATTTGAAGTGATCGCCGGAAAGATAATTTCTGCGTGACAATTCAGGGTGCCCAGGAGCGATAAGATAATGTTGATTGTTTCCCACGAGTGACATCCTTTGCGCAAGTTGATACAACAGCGCCTATGGCTGTCATCAAGAAGGCCCTGTTCGTGCAACCTTGATGCCATTCTACATCTGGTTCTGAGCTGTTTCCCACGATCTGACACAAATTTAATGCCTGACTCATGCTCTTTGATGAGCGAGCCTGATTTGCGCAATAGGTTCATGAGTTGCTCTTACCTGCATCGCCAACCTAGGGCCTCCTACACAAGTTTGAGATTCTAGAAACGTATTCAAAAGTGCCGATGTGTGATTCGCCCGGT
>CAXAMN010000792.1:55403-65819 GCA_963970005.1 Durusdinium trenchii
TGCGTGCAGGTTGAATAGCAGCTGTGCATGAATGTAGGTCAGGACTGCGGCCTCCTGAACAGGTGTGCACCCTCCTTTTGCAAGCTCCTGATACATCGCTTTTTGTCTTTCCAAATTCACTTCCGTGTTTCTGGCTGTTCTTATTTTAATGGACGATTTAAGCGCAAATGGAGTGGCCGTAGACGTGAGTTTGGCACAGAGTTGCGTTTGCTGCCTCAACGACTTTTACACGTCCGCTGGTTTTGGGTGTTGGAAACACCTCCGTAAGTTGCCACAATTGGGTTTCTCAGTTCTTTTTCCTAGGGAACCTCAAGGCCCAGGCCGTGGCTGTACTTCGGTTGACTTGTCTACCTTTGGAAGCCTTGATCGATAAAGTCATTCAGCCACCATTCGCCTTCTCTTTGTCAGGTTGACCTCGCACAAAACATTAATGCCGACATATGATCAGTAATCATACCCTAAATAGAGCTGATTATTTTCCGAGGAAAGCATCTATAAGAATCCCCCTCGCCCACACGAGGCACCATTCGTGTGCACCCCAAAAGAATCCAACCCCCAGATACTTATGTACTATACGACATCTTTTGAGTGTACTTAGAGGTTTCGGTTTCGATTCTTTTTGGGGTAGTTCATCATACATGGACCGTATTATATTGAAAAACAGCGACAATAAGATAAGGTGTGTTGCACCATGCCAGAGCAAAAACTCCATGCAAGTCCTTATGTGCTACTCTGGCTGTAGGTGGCTCTCAGTTGCCACAATAACCTTACGAGAGAGGCACTTAAGCAAAGAAAACAAAGTCAGTTGATTTTGTTGAAAGTGCATCTGACACGAGCTTGACTCCAGCTGCAGGGGCACAGCTGGTGAGACATGCACACCTGGCCAGAAAGAGAAAGAAGTCAATGTCAAAGGCGACATCTCCCGATTGCACCTAATATTTTTTGATTTTTAAAGATGCGGCAAAAGTCAGAAGACCGAGCTCTATGTTACCAGCAGAAAGAGCTGCCACCAAAACCTTGCAAGAGATGCACTTAAGCAAGGAAAACGCAGCCAGTTGATTTGTTGAAAGTGCATCGGACCCCAGTTTGACTCCAGCTGCAGCTGCACAGCCGGTGAGACATGCGCGTCTGGCCAGAAAGAGAAAGACATTGATGTCAAAGGTGCCTTGTACTGGGTCTTGGCTTTTGTGCACCTTCCGATTGCACATATTTCTTGACTGTCAAAGACTTGAACATCAGAGAAGCGTGCTGGACAACTGCTCAAATGCGGCACAAGTCAGCAGAGGAACCAAGCTCTATGTTACCAGCAGAAAGAGCTGCCGCAATAACCCATTTCTAGACGCCAATTGATTTTGTCGAAAGCGCATCGGACATGAGTTTGACTCCAGCTGCATCGGCAGGACCCAGGACCTGTAGCAAGTCTGGAACTTCATTCAATTGCCTAGGTGGCTTTCATGACTGAAGGCAAACGTTGTTGTCAAGAGTGTGTTGGCTTCAACTGCTCATGTGACTGACCTTCCTTCTGCACAAATTGCTGAACCTTTCATGTCGGCTGTATGCCGCACGGAGCAGTCCTCGGCTTCACACCGAACTACCCAGATGTTCAAATCTTCTTGAGATATACACGCCTGACTCAGCCTGACCACAAAGGAAGATCTTTATCTTGAATCAGGTGCCTTGCATACCACGCTCCAAATCCTGAAGCTCAATAGGTACTTTTGTTACCGTCTGCCTATGCCTGCAGGTGAGCACCGTTTTCTTTCTTTCAAATGAAATACTTTTCACAAAGGTGGAACAAATCAATGAGCCAGTAAGCATGTGTGCAGAGCATTAGATCCTGCAAAAGCTTGCGAAAGAGCCTCATGCAAGCGCCCGATTGTGCTGTAAGATGCAAGCCGCGAAAGCAGATTGCGCCAAGCAACATAATTGTTCATTGCACTGCCAACAAGCGTCGACCCATTCCACCACAAAAGCGTTTGTGGACTAAAGGATCCAAGCGCCGAAGGGTTTGTTTTTGTATTTATAGTAGGCCCCAAACAACGACAAGTTCAGATCGGTTACATCAGAGTAGAGACCTGACTTTGTGCCAGCCACATTCCCATCTTGCTTGCGTGTTTCAGGAGGCCTGTGACTCTCCGCTAGGTGATTTCCGCACCTCAGCCTGTAGCGAACGGTTTTGCAGCATTGCCTTTGCGCCGCAAAGGTGCATTTGATAGATATGAACAGCAGGTCCGAAGGGATTTGCAGGCTGAGTGGAAGTATAGAGGAAAGACGGATTTGAAAGTGTATCAGCAAGATGCACATAGGCTTCTTGGCTTCTTGATACAGAGCCTGTGTTTGCCCTTAGTGGAGGACGATCCATTCAGCACGCACTGAAGCAGTCATCGAATGACAATTGAAAGAGCTTTTTGATAGGCCGGATGCGCCAACCAAGATGTGACCCAGGCTGGTCTTTGTTACTTGGGGCGTTTGTGCACCACCATGAAAGGTGTGGTTTTGGCTGGATGGTAGGTGGAAACGCTTGCGCTTGCACTTGCTTGGATTGTTCTGCTAAGTGCATCCACCTGAAGTCAAGAATTTGCCAATTGACCTTCGTGCCGAGGAGGTCATGGCAAGGGATGTTGAGTGAATCGGATGCCCCGGTTCTTGAGCATCCCTGACGCTAAGGCCCTGCAAACTTTTTGCTGGTCGGTCAACTGCCTTGTGCATGATGCTAGCAGATGTCCAAAGTAAGCGGCGGACCACCCTCGAAGGCAGGGTTGGAGCTCGTGTCGATTTCCCTGCGCAATGCCAAAGAGCATTATGGGATTTGTGGTCTTGACTGCAGTTCGAGTGCAAAGAGCCTTGCTGTGTATGAAGGAAGCTTAGCATTTACTGTATGCTTGAGTTTTCTAAGTCGTGGTTCCAAAAAGCCACCTCAGATGTTTTTCTGTTGCTGCTGCAACGGCCATTCACTCATATATATATATATATAATGGATGTTTAAATCTGTCTTTCCATTTGCGTGCTCAAGGCATGATTGATAGGGTAGTCAAGTTCGCTGAGTCCTTTGCCACCCTTTCCGACCTCTCCTTGAGATTTACTTGTCCCCTCCATTGCAGCTCTTCCTGCTTGCCCTGGCTCTTCCTTGGCATTTGTCTTGGCCTCTTGCTTTCGATCCTTGGATTTGTTCTTCTGGCCTTTTCGGCCCTGAATTTCTTCCGGATCAGCACTTCAACATCTGCTGGAGGTGGACCTGAGGTTTCGGAGGTGTTGGCTCGGCCTCTTCACCTGGTGAGAAGGGCTCGCTTGGCTGAATATCGTGGATGAGCAGGCCTGTGACCCGTGAGGACATTGATCGTCTAGTTCAGGCTGTTGAGCGACTGTCCCTTGCCTTTGAACAAGCGGCTGCAGCGACTTCCTCATCGTCTACATCGGTTACAGTCCCTATCATCACTCAAGCCGGCTGGGAGCTTGTCGAGCCTTCGGTTGTGGTTCCTTGGACTGTGCCAAAGTCTTTCACTGGGGTTGAGGAGGGTGTTCCTACGATCCCGCACTCTTTGCTCGTTTCAGCATCAAGCAAAATCTCATCGGTGGTTGGACAGCCCCAAGAAAGAGTTCATCGAGCCTGGAAGGCTGGGTTTGCTGCGTGGGTGGCCGTTTCGACACACACTGAGTATACCCCCGTGGAGCCTCTGCCTTCTTTGTCGGATACCATTTGGGTGATCCTTCGAGCCCCGTCTCTTAACGGAGCGGTGCGTGTGAGAAGAGTGTCAGAGCTGAGGAGCCTCCTGGCAGTCCTGCCTAGCGGTGATTGTGGTCCAGTTCATCAAGGTTTTCCTTCTTTGACAGAAGTGCAAGTGTTTTGCGCGGCGGCTGGCATTGATACACCTCCCGTGTTTCAATGCAGGTCTCACAAGTGAGGATGGCTTTGAGTGAGGCCGACTTCTCGCTCCTGGTGGTCGGCCTGGACTCTTTGCATGCAGGAGCCCCTTTGGAGGCCTATGGTGTCCCACTCATTCCGAGAGCTGATGGCTTTCTTTTGTGCTTGCCCCATGGCCTTTTTGAAGACGCTATGGTGGTGGAAGGCGAATATCCAGCTGATTTCCCCAGTTGGCTTGGCATTGGATCTATGTTCGAGGTCCCTTTTGTGGAGGAGACGGATGAGGGCAGCGCGATCCCTCTGGGGCTTAGCGGACCTGTCACGGTCATTGATGTGCAATGAGGTCTTGGCTCGATGTCGAGAATATGACCCTGTGACCGACTCAGATTCGCCTATACAGCCTTTTCATGAGACAGCAGTGCAGGCCATTCCGCAGCTGACTTCATTGCTCCCAGCTGTTCAGTCATGGATTACAGAAAGATATGATGGTGGGGCTCCTTTTCATTCGGCTCAAGAAGACCCGGAAGTGAAAGCTCCTCCAGCAGCCAAGGCTGGACAGAAGAAGGCCCCTGCCGTGAAGCGGGTTACAAACGCCAGCATTATGGAGCAGCTGAACATGATAACAAGCCAGATGCAAGTCCTGACCGTACGACAGGATGCTCTCGAGAAGGCTGGCACATTGTCCCCCTCTGCAAAAGGTGTCTCAGAACAGCCAACTGGCAGAGCAGTCAAATTTCCGGCTTTGTCAGACGGCCTGCTTTCAGGGGGTGGACCTCCTTTGTCCGTCCCGAAGATGCTTCAAGTTGTGGGTCCTCCTCCAAAGACGCAGATCCACAAGGTGGCTTCAACCGTGGCTGCAGTTCCTCCCGAAGAGCCGAATGCACTACTTCTTGGGACGGGCGATCATGCCCAAGACTCAGGTCAGATTGTGAATGCTCTCAGTCAGCAATCCACAGCTATAACTGCTCTGGTCGCTCATTTGACCCAGCAGGATCCTCTGGCAGAGTTATCGTCGAGCTCTACGACTACATCTTCAATGAAAGGTGTGTTGAGGAGGGAAAAGCTGCAGGCGGAGCTGGCAGGTCGAACGGGGAACTTCTTCCTCCTTCTGATGCAGCAGGTTCACAAGAAACTCAGGCCGGGAAGACCCCTTCCAAAGTCAGAAGAAGAGCTGGAGACGGTTTCCTTGTTAGAGTATTTGGAGAAGTCGGGGGGCTACCGCAGTCAGAGGAGCTTGGGCCTGGTTCAGTGGATGATCGCTCATGCTGTCGATGCGGCCGCCCACAACGACATGGTGGGCTGTCGCGAGCATCTGGCACTCTTAGCTATGGCGGTGGAACAGGCAAACTACGACAATGGAGACTGGTCCGTCGCCTACCTCATAAGCCTCCTCGAAGAGCCCCCGGTGACGATGTTTCAGGAGAGGACTCTAGCAGTCACTTCTACGAGCAGGCCGTTCTCTCCGCTCATCCCTCCTGCCTGGACGGCGACCACTCTGGGGTATCTGAAGGACTTGGAGGTGCTCTCCAACAAGAAGCCAGATGTGAGAAAGCCCGCTTCTCAGAAGAGTCAGGGGGAGCAAGAAGCATCAAACCCCCCGTCCCCGAAGAGGAAGCCTCGCTTTCCAAGAAGGCCGAAAGCCTCCCCGGATGGGGGGCAGCAGCAGTGATACCGACTCAGTTGTGCATGGAGGGCTCGGCCGCCGAGATGGCTTTTGAAGGTCCTGACCCTATCAGAATTCAGAGGAGACTTTCCCATCGTGCTCCACCAGGTGATGACCATGTTGACAAGCCTGGAGATGATGTTCTCTTTGCTGCTTCAAAGGTCCCACGTTCCTTTACTTTTTGGGATTGGTGTGCTACATTGTCCTCGAACGTTCTGAGGACGCGAACTCCTTTCTCTGCATTTTTGGCTTTTTCTCTCAGATTGCCTCGGAGATCTACTTCTTCGACCCCGCAGCTCTTCCCTGTCCCTGTGCCCTTTCCGGGGGTTTTTGACAGGATGCCGTCTGGACTCTCGCTTCGTTCAAGGAGGAGGATTTTGTTGAAGAGGGCCTTGCATATCATTGTGATGTCATTGAACTTCCTCCATGATGGAATGCGCTCGTTCCCCTGTGAGAGTTTGTTGACGAGATGCCCATCTCCTGCGCACAGGAGTATCTACAAGAAGATTCAGGGCATTTTGGCTGCGGACGGCCCTTGCTGTGGCCCCATCGAGGTTTTAGCGAGTGGCCGACGTTTCCCTCAATTACTTGCACGCCTGAGTGAACTTTCAAGTGTGGTGACGAAGCTTGGTGCTTGTGGTCCTTATGCGCACAGTTTTCAAGGCCACCAAGTACCCCTGGATTCGGATGTCATTCCTGAACTCCGTCCATACCGCTCGCTGGATGCTTCCAGGCTGAAGTTGTCGGGGAGAGGCGAGTTTGATGCAACAGAATTCCTGGACGACGACCTCTGCATGGCCTACCGGTGCCCGGACCTCATTCTCGCAGACCGGATTCCGACTACTGGTTCGTGGCCAGGCACAACAGACGCGTCGGCTGATGTACTTGAGCTGGCAAAGTTGTGGGATGCTCAGGGCTTGCTATTGATTCACCGGGTGCCTCAGAAGCCTTTCTGGTTGACTCGTGTCTTCAACAACTACAAGGACATCACTGTCGATCGCCAAATTGGTGATAGAAGAGGGCGGAATTTCTCTGAGAATAAACTGGCAGGGCCGTCCTCAATGTTGCCGAGCGATGCAGATATTGGTGACCTGTTTTTGGACCCGAGGCGTCAGTGCATCCGGATCTTTTGTACTGATCGAAAGGATTTCTACCACCAGTTCAAGGTCAGCTATGAAAAGGCAGTTGCAAACTCTGTGGGACCCCCACTGTCTCGAAAGTCCTTGGAATCTCTGAATGCCTATGCTGAGTTCATCCGGCGCGAGGCAGCAGCTAAGGGCTTTCGGCGACGTCGTGATTTGCATGGTGACATGCTGCATGATCTTGGCGCCGGGAATGATGGTGAGCAGTCTCCTCCTGGCCTTCTTGTTGATGAGTGTTACATTGCTTTTGGAGCGCTTTTTCAAGGAGACCATGGTGGCGTTGAGTTTGCTACACAAGCCCATGAAAACCTCTTGAAATCGGCTGGCCTTTTGGACGAGGATTCGCGCCTTACAGCTCACCGCCCTTTTTCAGGAGGTCAGTTGCTTGAGGGGTTGGTCATTGATGATTATTTTGCACTGTCAGTTGAGAGTAGAAAGACCCCTCCAGATGCAAGTCGCGCAGCTTCCTGTTTTGCAAAAAGCCAAGAGGTATACCGGAAGAACAAGATCCTGGGTTCTCCCCACAAGGATGTCTGTGGCGAAGTCAGAAGTAAGGTCATCGGGGCAGAGCTGAACTCAGGTCCTTGTGCAGCTGCTCAAGGCGTTGCAACTTGTGGGGCTCCTATTGCAAAGAGACACAGTTTGAGTTCCACTACTCTGCAACTGGCTCAGCTCTCGCATACTTCTGATGCCCTTCATCTTTGCATTGTTGGGGCTTGGACTTCGGTAATGCTCTACAGGAGGCCTTTGATGGGGATCTTTTCAGCTGTCCATAGAGTTGTTGAGGCCGCTGATGTTGACGCAGCTCATCCTCGGCTTGTGCCTCTATCACGACAGGTGGCAAATGAGTTGACAATTGCTGCGGTTCTGGCTCCTTTGGCTGTCTCCAACCTGGCAGCCGTTTTTGAGGATACAATCTTCTCCACTGACGCTTCCGATACTCATGGTGCTATCACATCTGCACTCCTGCCTGAAGAGTTTGTCGGACATTTTTGGAGGGCTTGCAAATCAAAAGGTGCCTACAGTCGGCTGAAGACTCCCTTGGAGATGGTGCTGTTGAGGCTTGGCATTTCCGAAGAAGGCTTAGAGGAGGAGGATGAGCGCCAGCTTGCTCTAAGTGCTCACGTATCTCCTGAAAGGCCGAGAGCTTTTGAGTTTGACTTCATCGAGGTCTATGCGGGGTCAGCACGAGTGTCAAAAGCAGCTCAGCAGCTAGGCTTGGTGGTGGGGCTCCGATTGACATCTCTTTCAGCGGGGAGCTTGATCTGTGCCTTACCAGAGTCTTTGCCTGGATCACCCACATGTTGGTGAACTACCAGCTCAAGAGTGTGATGGTTGAACCAGTCTGCACCTCTTTTTCCTTGATGAGGAGGCCACCTCTGAGGTCGAGAGAAGTGCCCTATGGTTTTGACCCCTCCTGCATGCAGACAAGAGTTGGAAACGTTTTGGCGCTGCGAGCAATAGCTATCCTATCTCTCTGTCACCGTCTTCTCCTACCAGGACTTCTGGAGCAGCCTTGGATGGGCATGATGCGCTATCTTGCCCCTTGGATAGCTTTAGAGGCAAAAGAAGATGTTAGTGTGAGGAGGTGCGACTCCTGCGCTTTTGGATCTCCACACTTGAAAAGTTTCAGAATGATGGCCGTCCATATGGATACTACAAGATTGGCAAGGCGATGCTCTCGCGACCACAACCATGTGATTGTTGAGGGCAAGTATACAAAGGCCTCTGCTTCTTATACTGAAGAGTTAGCAATGGAGATTGCTTGCTGCTTTCGGGAAGCCATCCTTGCACGTGAGACCCAGTTGGATGAGCACTTCAACTCCATCCACGTCCGGGGCCTTGAGAATCAGTTTACAAACCTATGTGCCACTACTCTGCAGTGGAAGGAGGAGGATGCCTGGGCTTTCGCAAACAGAAGGCATATAAATCTGCTCGAGATGTCCTCTCTCCTACGACTTGCTGAGAAGAAGGCTAGAGCACCTACGTCGTTGAGGGTTGTGAACCTTGTTGATTCAAATGTCATCAGATGTGCAGCGGCAAAGGGTAGATCTTCCTCAGAGGCTTTGTCTACCTTGCTCCTGAAGTACAATGCCGCTTGTCTGGCAGGGGACCTTTACTTCACGCTGCCCTTCGTCCCTACGAGGTTTAACACTTCGGACGATCCTACGAGGGGGAGAAATGTCAGGACACCTTCATCGAAGATCCCGCTCTCAGAAGCAACAGACGCGCAGGTGCGAGCACTTCTGAATCTTCCGCCGTTGAGGCGATGGGCTTCGAACTGGGTCAGATTTTCTCTTGGGCTTTGTGGATTTACTCTGCTTGCCTCATGCTCTTCAGATCGGCGGCGCCATGCAATCTTTTGGTCATCAAAGGGCAGCTTGCCTTACGGTCTTCGGCATCGCTTGAACAGTGCCTCGTGCTCGATTGATTTCGACTCCAGTCTTGGATTTCCAGGTGAGGGCCCTACCAGAGGCCCGTCCTTCCTCCCTTTCTTCCGCCTTTGGCTTTTCCTTTTTTGCTCCTCCCCTTCCTTCTCGCTCAGCGGACTTAGGGTAGTTGGGGCGATGGAGAGCCATGGAATGCTAGGTCCGAGGACACCTGGTGACTGGAAGAGGGCCCAGCTTCGGGTGAACAGGCCACCACTGCCGAAAGGGAGGCCCGTGACTGACGTGACTAGCAAGAACCGCGAGCGGCTCCTACAGAGTTTCTTGGAATGGTGTGAATTTGCTGGCTTTGCGATGAAGCCCATTCTGGATGAACCTGCCCTCTTTGTCGAGAAGATTAACGAGATTCTTTTGGCATATGGCAGAAGACTCTATGAGGCCGGAAAGACGTACTCGCATTATGTCGAAACCATCAACAGTGTTGCTAGCTTTAAACCTATTTGGAGACGTCAGTTACAAGCTTCCTGGGATATGGCTTTTAGTTGGGTTCGTGAAGAAAGACCTGTTCACCATATAGCAATGCCTTTCCAAATACTTTTGGCCATGCTGTCTATAGCGCTTTCGTGGGGATGGTTGAACGTAGCCGGATTGTTAGCCCTGGGGTGGGGCGCACTTTTGCGAACGAGCGAAATGACCCATGCTCTTCGCAGTGATCTCCTTCTGCCCAGTGACACCTTTTTCTCCAACCGTTATGCTTTGCTGGCCTTGAGAGAGCCTAAGACACGTTTTGTGTCGGCAAGACATCAATCGGCGAAATTGGACATCCCGGACCTTTTATCTCTTGTTGAGACAGCTTTTCAACAGTTGGAAGGCCACCAGAGATTGTGGCCTTTTTCAGACCAGACGCTCAGACATAGGTTTTCTGATATACTTAAAGTGCTTCATTTGGATGCAGCGTCCATTCGATGTCCCAAGACATTGGACTTAGGGTCGCTAAGACCCGGTGGAGCCACATGGATGATGCACACTTGTGAAGATTCTGAACTAGTCAGACGTCGGGGCAGATGGCTGAACCAACGGGTGATGGAAATATATATACAAGAGATTTCAAGTATGCAGCTGCTTATACATTTGTCCAAAAGCCAACGTGACCTTGTTTTCAACATTGCTGCTACTTTCCCCTCGGTCCTGGAGAAGATCACGGTTTTCCAAAGGGCTCATATTCCGACGAAAGCGTGGTTTGCCCTGCTCAGGAGCTCGGAGCCTTGACGCTGGAAAGACGGGTGGCTGCTCTTCGAGAAGTTGTTTGAAGGGGGATAGTTGGGCCAAGATGCCGTGATGGCTAGCCTGTGGAACCCTTCA
>CAXAMN010000792.1:73376-87726 GCA_963970005.1 Durusdinium trenchii
TTGGAACTTGGAACACATCAGCTGTGACCGACATGAGCAGCATGTTCTTCGATGCGGGGTCGTTTGACAAGCCAATTGGTTTGTGGAATACTTCGTCGCTGGGAAGCTGCTTGCTTGCCTGGGTGAAGGCGTTTGAAATTGGGGGAACCCCCGTTATTGGAGCAGTGTTTATTTTGGGGTGTCTAGTCCCCTCTGGGTCCCGAGGTTTGTCTGGAATCTTACAGTATGTTTTCTCTACCTATGTGCTGATCATAACTTCTTTTTCACTTGTCTTCCAACTATAACTACAAGCTTACATGCACAATTATATGCACATATTACTGTATCTTAAAGGAAGTATACAGTTCGTAAACGTGTAAGTCCACACAATTTCGACTCATATATGTACTAACGGCCCCGTGTGTAAAGGTGAGACATCGGTAAGCTTCTGTGCTCCGCAGCTCGGCTCAAAGTTGATGAAAGCGAGCTGGGGGCACGCGCCGACCTGCCAGTGCGGGCTTTGTTCTGCGCTGAGCAGACTCCTTCGGTGCGTGTCAGCAGGTTCGCAGATCAAAGGCTTTGTGCCGTACGCAATCCTGAGAACTCGCAATTTGGTGGGTGAGCTCCAGGATTTTGTGGACGCGCATCCACCGGGGGTAAGGGAGGCGCCGGCACTGCCTACTCCCCGGAATATTCCTGGACCTGGACATCGAGAGTGTGGAGGACTTCAGGAGACACCAGGTGAGAAGAAGGAGGAGCCAATTTGACAAGGCAGGCAAGTGAGGCACGGGCATCAAGGGGTGAAGAGAGAGAGGAGGAGGACAAGCGAGCATCAGAGGCATCAGAGGCAACAGAAGGATCGAGGCCGGACAGTTTTTCGACCGCCCAAGAGAGAGGTTCCGGAGGAAGAGGCAAGAAGGACCTTGAGTGCAAAGAAGAAGTCATCACCCCCGCCATCCGAGGGGCATCCATCAGGCGAGAGAAGAGTGCGGTTGAAGAGTGAAGAGGAGGAAGCGGATAGAGACGAGGAGACCAGAGGAAGGACGCCGGGACTACGGGAGATTGCGTCCAGCTCTCCTCCTGCTCCACCTGTCCAGCTCTCCTCCTGTTCCACCTGAGGCTGAGGTAGAAGAGAGATCAGGCGAGGAAAAGAAGAAGAGGCGTCGGAGAAGAAGGCGCCGAGAGTCGCGATCAGAGGAAAGAGCCATTCCTGATCTAGCACACCTTGTGCAGCGGCCAGCAGGCCATCATCACCTCCAAGGCCAAAGACACCTCCGTTGCCACCACCACACTTGTGAGGCCTCTTTTTGAGGCGGCCTCAACCTCCACCTCATCCGCCTGTCAGTGAGCACAGAGGAAAGAATAAAGGAACAAAGAAGCCAGACAGACAGCTTGTGAGTTCAAGGAGTATCTTGAGGTGAAGAAGTTCTTCAACGGGGTGACAGGCTGTCGCCGCGTTTGTACTGGCCGTCGTGGGAGATCTTTGGAGCCACAGTCTCCTCGGTGAGGGCTGTCCAAGGTCATTGAGGTTGATCTCAAGACTGACTTCACAGTAGGGCAGTTCCTGGAGCCTGGATGGAGCCAGTGCAGCAATGAGAGCTTCCCCACTTTCACTACAAGTAGGCCGCGTTCTGAACCAGGACGGAAGCCTGCGGGTTTGCGACAATGCGCTGCTGAGGAGGCCAATCGTTGGCGTGAAGACCGTTTTCGATTCCCACCTTATCAATACCGCGCTGAGTTCTGCCTGACGAACAAGCACGGGGCCATCCGTGTTTGAGTCATGGAAGGACGAGCGGCTGTCGTTGTTGGGTAGCTCATGGTGTGTCTTCGTCGTCGCTTGGCTGCTTTCGTGTTTGGGCGTGCCGCGTGGGCGTTGCAAACCAATGGAGTTGAGCGCTCTGAGAAGCACTGTTGTCCGGCTGGTGCCACTGTCCTACAGGGTTTCTTGCTGAGGCCCTACATGCGACCTCCCCGACATCCAGTTCAACCTTACGAGGGCGTGTTGGCACGAAAGCTCACGGGGTTGGTAAGTGGTAAGGGAGAAGACCTTCTCCTCCAGGCCCCCTCAGAGGACGTTCAGAGGTACCACCGTCTCCGGGCAAGTATCCAGCTAAACTGTGGAAATGGCGCGTTGTGAGCTGGCGCTGGCAGGGAGCGCCAGAACATGTCAATGTGCTGGACATGCGCGCGGTGTCGACTGCGCTCAAACGGCGTTTCTCCAAGAAAGCATGGTTGCGGACCCGTTTCATCCACGTGGTCGTTCTGAGGTATGCTTACACTCGTTGGCGCGTGGCCAGTCCAGCAGCTGCAAGCTGCGGCGCACTCTACTATGCATTGACTCCCCCTTGTTGGCGTCAGGTTCCCATCGAGCCAGAAGCCCCCCTCCCAGTCGGCGGCCTGTCCACAAGCGGCAGGGTACATGTCGAAGGATGCTCGCAAGAGGAAAGAAAGGGAGAGCTGAATTGGGAACGCTGCAGTCACTCACTGCAGAGCAAGACGAGGCAACGCTACAACAAGGTGGTGGAGCAATTCTGAAGTTTCCTGCGCGAGGAAAGTCTTACAGTACCGGACAGAGCACCTGAACTTGACCGTCTCCTCTGCATGTACTTGGAACACCTCTGGCCGAAGGCTTTGGTCGAGCACTGGCTTCCGACACAGTCGCTGCAGCCCAGGATGCCCAGCCTGATGTGCGTAAACATCTCCCGGCCATTTGGCGATTGCTTAAAGTGTTGAACCAGAATGAGATCCCAAGCCGGGCTCCGGCAATTGCGGAGGAAGGGTTGCGTGGCGATGGTTGGCTATGCCATGTTTCGCAAGAAAGCTGTTTTGCTTTGTCCCTCCTCGTAGGATACTATGGGGTCCTGCGTACGGGTGAACAGGTCATGCGATGGCTTCACAAGTGAACTCAAGAAGCTCGTCTGCAGACTTTCCTGTGTCCTAAACCTGCACAGTGGCGGACACTTTTCAATGAGACCTTAGAAGCGGCAGGTTTCACCCAACTTTAATTTCGCCCTTATTCCCTCAGGCGTGGTGGCGCCGCATACTGGTTTACGAAGTGGGGAGCTTTAGATAGACTTCTCCTGCGCGGACGATGGCAGAATGCCCGCGCTGCACGTACGTATGTGAACGATGGACTAGCAGTCCTTGCCCTCTATGAAGATTCCCTGGACGGGACCTACTCGCCGATTTACCCTGGCAAATTTTGATGAATTCACACCACCATTACCATACTTTACCCTCGCCGAGCCCGTTTGCAAAGCGACCAGGTCAGGGGGGACTGGAAAGAAGGCAAGGCAAAGAAGTCTTCTGCAAAAACAGTGAGATGACGTGAGGGCATTTCTTTTTCGCGAAAGGTTAATAAAGAAGTGTCTTCAAGACTTGATCTGCGGATTATGAGCTTTAGCTTCTTTGGCTTGGCGGAGAAGGTAGGGGAAATCCTAAAAACAGTAAATCCATGCGCCAACAACTGTTCGGCTTGGCGGCAGTTGTTTGGGGGGATAAGAGAAACCCAGTTGCTGTATCAGCTTCGATTCTTTAACTTATTGACAAATACGGCCTTGCTTAGCAAAAAAGCAGAGCGCTGAGACTTGGAGCCTTTGTACTAGCGGCCCCGTGTGTAAAGGTGAGACCTCGGTAAGCTTCTGTGCTCCGCAGCCCGGCTCAAAGTCCCACTCTCCCTCCCTGGTTAGGGGTGTGAGGTCTCCTTGCCGGGGTGTGGGAGACCAAGAAGTCTTCTGCAAAAACATTGAGATGATGTGAGGGGGCATTTCCTTTTCGCGATAGGTTAATGAAGAAGTGTTTTCAAGACCTGATCTACGGATTACAGTATGAGCTTTAGCTTCTTTGGCTTGGCGGAGAAATTGGAGGTAATCCTAAAAACAGTAAACCGCTGAGCCAACAACTGTTCGGCTTGGCGGCAGTTGTTTGGGGGGATAAGAGAAACCCAGTTGCTGTGTCAGTTTCGATTATTTAACTTTTTGACAAATACGGCCTTGCTTAGCAAAAGCAGAGCGCTGAGTGTTCGAGCCTTTTATTTATTCATTCATTCATTTATTTATTCATGTGTCTCTTTACTCTATTTGTATATATATATATATATATATATTGCGTTTCTATGGTTTCAAGGCCTTGCCACAATGCCTGCTTTTTGTTGCCGCGTCATGCATTACTGCTTCCCATCCGTCATAGTAGGGAGTCAAGATTGGAAATCGGTCCCTTGTCTTGCAGCGCGACGACGCATTGCGTTGATGCTTGTTCACACCTGTTTGATCCGTTTAGAGGGTTCTTTTGAGTTTTTTTGATGCATTGCTTTGATTTTTTTCCCGTCACCTGCCCAAGATCCATGCCCTATGGTCGAATACAGTATCAGTTGCACTACTGTATAGCAAAAAAAATATATACATCACCAAACGCGCCAACGTCACGAGTGAGACGTGACTGGTGTTGTACCAGGCACACTGGCGTAAGCGCATAAAAGAAAACCCCTTTGGAGTGAGAATTTCATGCAACAGCTACCTTCCAAGACAAGATCGAACGGGATGCTCCACAAGCAAACAAGTTGGCAATCTCAAAGAGACAAGTGTCCCCGAACCAGGGGATTGCACCACACACCACTTTTACTCAGTAAAGGCGTCGCCAGTCGCAGAATACGTGGTTTGCTCAACATCAACGAAATGAAGAAACGCAGCGAGTTTCGCAAAAGGAAACTGATAAGGCTTCGCCTTCAACCCATTGTAACTGGGCCAAAAACCGGCAGGCAGTACACCAATCAAGGAGCTTTCACTTAGCTGGTGGCTGCCGCTGCTTTGGTATCTTAGGCTTCCATGGGAAGGCAACCTTGGGCCGCCCCCAGAATCACGATGGGAATTGCTGCTTGCAACTGTGAGCTCAGGTTGCGCCATCACATGTGAACTGGTGATTGAATACAGCACTTTGAAGAGTTGGTTTCAGTTCAGGAAAAATCGGCGGCAACGCTTTGGCAAGTTCTTTGGCTCTGTGATATGCAGTACGGTTGTGAGCTATATGCTGCACCGTGGTTCCATGCTGCTCTGCAAGAGCGTCAGAAATCAAAGCTGCAGGCACTGTTCCAACGCGTGAGCAGGTATCTATTCTATATGAAATGGCTGCGGATGATGAACACACCGTGTGTGATAGAGGTCTTCTAGGAAGACCCACCAATCAGGACAGCGCCAATCACTGCCAACAACTCCGCCAAAAAATGCACTTTGCGTGTTCGACTGCCGATTTACAATCACTGCACGGAGAAACCCTAAAAGGAGTCAAACTGCATACCTGCAAGATAGCCTGCGGTTTTAGCAACATAGGAGCCCAACGCCAGTCGATTGACCATGCCCTTTTTCAGCGCAGTGTTCTCCACTCCCACAATGGCTGTAGTTAGCAAAAATGGCTACAGACCCATCGGTCCATAAGGGAAATACATCGGTCAGGCTGGAACATAGGCACAGTTGTGTCCTTGACGGGCATGGTGAGCAAGCGGCGCTTGGCGAAATCGCGTGGGTGTTGAGCAATACCTGTCACCGCAGAATTTTCGCCAAGTTGATGCAAAGCTGGTGGTCCAACTGTGGAATGTAGGGAGTCGCACCCACACACCAGGTGACGAATGGAGTCTTTTCTTGCGCCGCAGAATCTACAAGTACTTGAAGACGCCCGCCCGGAGGCGGCCATGCGGTCGTTGGTCAGGACACACCCCACAACTACAGAATGAAATCTTTGCGCTGGTGTCAATTGACCAGGAACACAAGTACGTTGATCTCTCAAAAGCAAAGGGCTGAAATGATGATCAAGCAACCCAGTGGATCGAGTAAGGTCCTTTCTTGCCTGAGGCTCTAGCCAATTATAGACAACTTGCCTTGACCCACAAAAGGAAAGGCCAAGGGCCTCTCCATGCGACAATTGCAACGTGAGTCTGGCCATCCAATCAACAGGCTCTTGACCTTAGGAGGGATGCGCAAAGCTTTAATATGATCAATGTCTGCAAGAATGCGGCGCAACATGTGGGGATCAAATTGGCAGGCATTTCTGTCAGTAGTATACATCAAACTCAAGGAGTACAGGAAACTCCGGAAACAGCGAACGAAGCTTCTTACGGCCAGCGGAGTTGGAGGCCCACATAGCCGACTTGCCAGGCTAAACTGTTAACCCATGAGTTCATCCCAAATTCTAGTGACCTGAATTGCCCGATCCCAAATTGAAACATTGATCAGCTTGCACCACAGATGAGAGTCATCTACGAAGGCTCTAGCGCTGATGTCAGGCAGGTGCATGAGCAAGTGGAATCACACTTTGTTGTAGGCGTTCATCGCGAGTAGCGAAAGGCTGCGTCCTTGGGCCACTCCATTGGCTGCGGTGGTAGCCACTGGTGCTATCCAACCACGGTAGGACATGTACCGATGCATTTGCCTATACTTGCTTCCCGCTGGCCCTTTCCCTTTGAGTGTGCGCTGCTTGGCCCCTACGAGGGAAATGGGTAGCGGTTGGTCTGACGCTTCAATGAGTGTGAAAAATTTCACGACGAGCTGAAAATCAGCAGCTGGGGGAGCTTGGAGCTCTTCGGTTCTCCAGCCATCACAGCCTGGTGTAGCTTGGTTGGGCCGTCGCTGGAAGGTCTCGAAAAGTTGCTGAGCGGTGATCGTGCACTGATTGATCCTTTATATAAGGCCACACCATCTCAAGAATGCGCGCCGGATTCTCATGGCACGCGTTCACTTCAAAAACGCAATCCGACGCATTATTTGATGATTGAGCGGCTGGGTAACGATCGAGCCATCTTGCTCAGTGACAAGGTTAGGAGGTTCATCTTGAGCACGATTCTTCAGGCGGTGGTAAAATCAGTGATTGTTGAATCTTGAGCTTCCACGATTTAACGCGATCAAGCCTTTTTTGAGCATCAAGGCGAAATGTGCAGCAGCTTCAGCCCACTTACAATCCCAAAACGCATCAATGAGTGTGGGACCAGCAGGATGTTCCCAAAGGACTGGAGCATTTTGTGCAACAAGACCCCAATAAGCACGATTCTAGTGACGCAGGCATCTTGGGGGGTATTGGAAACTCTCGAAAGTCTGCAATGCAGTTCATTGCGACGGCCAACCAGTTTAAATACGTCGCTCGATTTGTTTGTGGCTGCAGCGGCTGCGCAGGTATTGCGAAGCTGCTTGGGAGCAACGCGCTTGGAAACAAAGACTGGAGGTTTCCCAGGCGTATGGGGTCCTTTTCCCCAAGTGGCACCTTGCTGAACAAGTTGATGAATGAGACTATTGTTCACAATCTCCCATTTTGTTTCACTTGTGTCCGCAGCATCAAGCAACGCATCAAAGTGACCAGTTTGGGTTGGGGCCGGCGGGTTAGATGAACACCCTTCAGCATCATTGATCACAATGGGAGCGGCTTTAAAAAGAACAAGCCCGCGCTGCTTCAAGGTAGGCCAGTGAATTGTGAACTTCAAGGGACGGTGTTGGTTACCAAGAAGCTCAATGACTTCAGCTGATTGCAGTGCAAGGACAGCAATTTGATTCACCAACATGGCGTCAATGGAGGAAGTGGCGTCGTCGCACCCAGAAAGCTGGAGCCCCTCGAATACGTGAGCGGTCGAGATCGAAACCCGTGCTTATCAGTGACAGCGATTGGGTCGTGCCAGTTCAGGAAGGCTAAACTATTGGCAATCGCAGGAGAGCTTGAGGGATCAGCCTGAAAATTCACCCGCGTTTGCAAAAGCTGCGCAACAAAGTCAAAAATGTCGGCAAAGAGACAATCGTTTTGTTGGTGTACTTTGATGTTCTGGTGGTTTGCTTATATGTTATGGACATTAACATAGTTAGCTAAGTACTTCCTAACTAGTTATAAATTTCCTTAATTAGTTAGTAATTCTCAAAATGTATCATTGAACAACCAAAAATCATATTCATTTTGTTTAAAAAATACTTCCATTGTGGATATTTCTTTGGTCTGGGCAATATTTTTGAAATAAACAATTTCACAAAAACGCTATGTACAACAAGTCTTTTTTAAAAAATATGTTTGGAACACAAAAAAACACTTGAGCCTGTAGAGGCTAAACGCTTGAGCCTATAGAGGCTAAACATCAGCCTGTAGAGGCTAAAGTCAAAGCCTGCAATGCCCATGTTGACTGCAAAGACTCAGCTTTTTCACTTGTGAAACAGAGGAGCAGGTCTAAGGCAGGTCACCCTGCCATTCTTTCCAAAGACATCTTGGAGTGGCAGCAACTGCCTTTGGTCACAAGTTTCCCAGACAGTGGCTGTCTTTGTCTTCTGCTCCACAAATTTGAACTCATTCAGCAGCACACATGGCACATCAAGCACCAACAGAAAATGCAATGCCTTGCCACATCTCACCATTGCTTGCAGCAGTTGAGAAGAATACCACATCGCCAGATGTACAAGTGGAGCCTGAAGACAACTTGCAGCTTGTTGCTGATTGCACACTCTGAAACTGCAGCCCTTCTGCCTTCATCTTCTGCTGCAAAGATTTGGGAACACCTCGAGGGCACGGCAAATGACAAGTGTCATCAACAGCTCTGCGTTGTGAAGGTTATGAAGGTGTTCCATGGTGCAAGCCACCAAGAGACCTTTGTCATAGGTCTGGAGGTTACAATGCGCAGACCCATATTTCCTTGCTGTTTTGTGTTTTCTTTCACAGGACCAGCATGAAGGCAGCTGACCCCAGCGCTTCAAACAGTCAAAGAAGTGAAGAGTCCAATGATGGTTAGGCTTTGTATAGTTTGCAAAGCCTGCCAATGTGTGACACTCCAATGCACTCTCAACAAGGCCCAACAAAGTCTTGGGGCAAGGGCTGTCCAGATAGGGTATGCTCTGTAGATAGTCCAAAAGTTGACACCATGCAATGAAAGATCTACACTCCTTGACCATGCAACAGTTGCTCATGTACATGACCTCCAAAAAGTACTGAAGAAGCTTGTAGAGTGTCAGCGTCTCTGAAGCTGAACACTTGAAGCCCTTATCCTTTCTGTACTTGGTCACCTTTTGTGCGTCAAAGAGCTTGGGAATGTCAAAGCTTTGCTGGTTTTATGGAAGAACCCATAGAGACAACCATTGGCCCAACAAGCCCCATGCATTGTATCCAGCACTGAAAAGAGCCTCCAAGACCAGATAAATTGCGTCAACCATGATGCCATTTGAGCACATTGTGTGCGTATAGTCATGGCAATACCGGCTGGCAGGAAGCAATAAACCATCACTCTGCAAAGTCATGTGGACTGCAAGATACCCCTGTGGCCTGCTGCCACTGGTTGAACTCCACCTGTGAAAGCGCATTGAATCTCTCAGCCATTCTGTTCCAAGAATCAACAAATTCTGCATCGCTAGAGGGCTTGAGCTGGCTTTGCTGGCAAAACTTAGACAAGATTTTTCTTCAGTTTCATCACCACTAATACCTTTGCTCGCGCAAAGCATGCAGGGCTTGGACCCTACATCTTGTCGACACATCCAAATAGCTTTGTGCGCAGCACCATCTTGAAGAACCATTGACAATGTAAAGTACAATCGCATGCTGCCTTTGTCACTGGACAAGAGAACTCCTGTCTGTGGAGTGACTGAAGAAAATCTGAGACATTCCAACTGACACCTTGGAAGCTTGCACTGTCCTGATTATACTCAATGTGAACTACAAGTCTTCTTTGCAAAGCATGGTTGTAAATTCAAGAAAGCTAACATAGCAGCACCAAGCCCTGCGGCCAGAACTATTCAAGATGTTCCCTGGGTGTATTTCATCACATTGTATGCAGAGTCGGCCTGAGGTTGTGCAGCTTGAGCGTATACTCTGCAAACGCACCATTTTTGTAAAAGACACCTGCCAACAGAGAAAGGAAATTGACAAAAAAGATCTGCACTCTTTCACCTTCCTTGGCAGATATCGATGATCCTCTCTTGCGACCTTCTTCCAGGTGAGGCTCCACAGAATTATACCTGGACATCTCCTCACTTTCCAAAAGAGCCTTGTTTTCTTTCCAAAAGAGTCTAAACTTATATGTAAACAAAAAAGCAAAAAATATTTCGAAATTTGGATTTTGAATTCAAAACTAGCCCAGCTGGAGACCCCAATAGCAAGATACAAACCGGGACAAAAAGAAAAATCTGGAAACAGCTGCTGTTTTCAACACATCGACCATCTCTTCCTTGGACACCATCATCACATAACCGGGACACCATCGCAAAATGACCAGGGCGCAATCAAAACATGACCGAGACACCGTCGCAACATGATTGGGACACCATCACAACATAACCGGGACACCATCACAAGGTGACCGGGACACCAGCATGACATGACGGGACACCATCACAACATGACCGGGACACTATCACAACATGACCGGGACACCGTCACATGACCCGGACACCATCAAAACATAACCGGCACACCGCCAAAACATGACCGCAACATGATCAAAACATGACCGGGACACCGTCACAACATAAGCGAGACACCATCACAACATGACTGGGACACCGTCGCAACGTGACTGGGACACAATCACAACATGACCGGGACACCATCACAAGGACACCAACATGACATGATGGGAAAACCATCACAAGATGACCAGGACACCATCACAACATGACCGGCACACCGCCAAAACATGACCAGGACACCATCACAACAGGACCGGGACACCATCACAACATGACTGGGACACAATCAAAACATGATCGGGACACCATCACAACATGACCGCGCCACCATCACATGACCGTCGCAACACGACCGGGACACCATCAAAACATGACCGGGACACCATCAACCATCACATGATCGGGACACCATCAAAACATGACCGGGACACCGTCACACCATCACAACATGACTTGGACACCATCAAAACATGACCGGAACACCATCAAAACAGGACCGGGACACCATCGCAACATGATTGGGTGACAATCAAAACATGATCGGGACACCATCAAAACATGACTGGGACACCAGCATCACATGACCCGGACGCCATCAAAACATGACCGGGACACCATCCGCCCACCAGCTCTGACGGTGACCCGACGGCGCCCGTCCGCCTATGAGTTTTGCAAGACCCCATAGCATGGCTATTGGGGAACAGGGAATTCAAATCTCGAAATTTGGATTTTGAATTCAATTTTTTGAATTCAAATCTCGAAAGTTTGAATTTGAATTTGAATTCAAATCTCGAAAATTTGAATTTGAATTCAATTTTTTGACTTCAAATCTAAAAATATTGAATTTGAATTCAAAATTTTGAATTTGAATTCAATTTCTTGAATTCAAATTCTAATATTTGGGATTTGAATCAATTTGAAACAAAAAAAGTCGATGACATTTAGACAATAAAAAATTACATGGTTGTATCTAATAAATAGCAAAAAATAGATCAAACTTTAGGAATTTTCAGTACCAATTTTTTTAACATGTTATACAACATCAGCCCTCAAATGCACAACAGCAGCCTTTACAGGCCCAATGATCAACAGGAGCATATAAATGCTGAGCCTGCGCAACGATGAGCCTGTACAGGCTGCGCAATGCTTCTTTTTTTCAACACCAGGCCAGAGGAGGTTGTCAGATGTACCTCTTGTACACTTCAGGTCCCTTTTTCTTGAGCCCTTGCTGCAATGAATGGTGATCATGCAGCCTGCCCAAGGCTCTGTCGAGCCCACCATCCTCACCCACCTTCCACATATGCACCAAAGCTGTGGCTTTGTTTTGCCAACCTGAGTATTCCTTGTTCTCTGGGTCCTTAGATAGCATTGTAAACAACTATCAATACATAATTTTTTGCAATTACAAAAATGAACAATACCTCACTGAGCCTCCACAGGCTTCAAATTGCAGCTACAAACATTAACAATACACCACTGAGCCTCCACAGGCTTCAAAACTGAAGCTACAAACATAAACAATTCCCCACTGAGCCTCCACAGGCTTCAAATTGATATCATTTGCAAACATGAGCCTGCGCAGGCACAGATTCAAACCACATGCCAAAGCTCAGTGGTGTCCTTCCATCTTCCCCAATCCAGCCCCTTCTTCCACCACCACCACGAGAGCCCTGCATTGGTATCAACCTTTTGCATCAATGCCACTGAGCAACACATGAAGTCCAAGTACCTCAAGAGCTGGAAGGATTCACCACCAGCATAGGAAGCTACAAAGTCCCCAATGCTCTTGATGTAGTTTCTGCATGGAGGCATCCCTGCAGCAGCTTGGGCAACTGGCTTTGCAAGATCCTTCTTGTCTGCAGGCTGCATCTGGAAGATGTGAGCAATTGTCATTGCAACCTCCAGTTCATTTGGAGGTTTGACAATGGCATGATCACCTTGGATGGTGTGGTGGACACCGCTGCACATACAACCAGTTCAGCGCACATAAAGCTAAACCATAAAAAGTGTTCTGATCAAAGTGTCCAAGGAGTCACTATTGTATGCAGCCTGCAAAAAGCAACAGAAGTCAGGCACCTCAGCTTCCACCTGCGCTTTGACCACACACCCTTCCCACCCTTCTGTGAGCATTCTCCCAAGATCATCACCTTTGGCAATCAGCTGCTCTAGTGAAAGATGGGAGCCACCTGCAAGGTCATCACCACCATCCATTTTGCATCCATTCTCTAGACATCGAAGGAATGTACAGGTGTGGCTGGTGGAAAGGCTGCGCACTCTTTCCTTGCCACTTGGCATGGGAAGCATGCCACCAGAAGTGGATGCAAGAGTCTCATTGCACTCAATGATTTGTGACCTCTTCTTGCTCTCAATGGGCAATTCCACACATACTGAAGGCCCCACTTTCTGAAGGCTCCACCCTACCTGGCAGCGGGATTTTCCTTTTGTAATCGCATCAAAGTGGTTGCGCATCTGTCCTCCTCGATTCGAAGGATGGATCGAGACTTCTTTTGGTTTCAAGACTGTGGTGTATGCAAGTCCTGCTTGCTGCGACCCTGCCAAGGCTTTTGCAGCCTTTTGGTTGATGCCCATCTCATTGTCATTCAAAATCTTCTTGAGCTCCACCACCCAAGGAAGAGCCATGGTGTGCAAACACTAAAAGTTCATGAACAAAGCGCCTACATATGCTGTGTTGTTTGTGTTTCAGGTGTTCTTATGTTGTGGTTGGTTGTCCCTTGTGTTCTTATGTTGTGGTTGGTTGTCTCTTCAACACATTCACCTTTTCATTGTATGTAGCTGCCCACCCCACAAAGTGTTACAATGCCATTGTGGCAGGCTGCAATGCGTAAACCCATTTGAGCATGCGCAGACCAACGCAACTTGATCCTGCGCAGGATCTCCTCTTGTACAAAAGCCTGAAGCAACTTGAGCCTGCAAAGGCTGATGTAACTTGAGCCTGCAGAGGCTGAAGCAACCTGAGCCTGTAGAGGCGGAAACAACTTGAGCCTGTAGAGGCTGAAGCAACCTGAGCCTGTAGAGGCTGAAACAACTTGAGCCTGTAGAGGCTGAAGCATCTGGAGCCTGTAGACAAAGGCTTGCTCTAACCTTGGCAACATAAACATACAACATTTTCTTTGGTAAACTTTTAACTTTCAATGTATATGTTAACTGTGCTAATTTTGTTTAGTTTTTTGGTAAAATTAGCAATTGTCCCCAAAAAATAAGTTCATTAATGAAATTAGCGTAACAATTATTTTCCTTTAGTTATTAGCTTTAAAAAATGATGATAATATAAAGCCTTTAGGGCAATTGTAACTTGTTATAAGTAGTTATAACCCTATTGCAAATGTGTTACGATGTAGTTAACAATACGTGTAACTAGCCTAACACGATAGCAAACCACCAGAACATCAAAGTAGGGAAGTGTTTTTCCCGAGAGCGTCTGCGAAGGGTTCTTCGTAAAAAAACATCTGCAGAACTACATCTCCTCTACATCTTCACATCTTCACCTCTGTACAATCACGTTGTCGCCTCTATCTCTGTACAATCACGTTGTCACCTCTATCTCTGCTCATCTTCATATCTGCACATCCTCACATCTACATCTCAGCTCATCTTCATCTTCACACATCTACGTTTCTGCTCATCTTCACATCCTCTCATCTACATCTCACATCTTTACCTCTCATCTACATCTCACATCTTCACCTCTTGCTCTTCTTAACTTTGTCTCTTAAGGCCGGGGGCAGTGCCGCCGGACCGCCACGAAACGCAACCCTCTGCGCAGATCGTGCGTGTCGAGTGCGCGAAAGGCAGGCGAGAGTGCGATTTGTCTCTGCCGCGGGCAACCCTCTGCGGAGATCGTGTGTGTCGAGTGCGCGAAATGCAGGCGAGAGTGCGATTTGGATTTGTCCGGCGCAACCCTCTGCGGAGATCGTGCGTGTCGAGTGCGCGAAATGCAGGCG
>CAXAMN010000792.1:88031-118333 GCA_963970005.1 Durusdinium trenchii
ATCTGTGGAGCTGGAAGCTGAGAACTGGCGACTTTGTAGTACAACTTTAGTGACAACTTTAGTGCGCGGAGCAAGCGGTGGAACTGGAAGCTGAGAACTGACGACTTTGTAGTACAACTGGAGCGCGCGGATGAGTCATCTCTCGCGCTTCATTTGTGGAGGAAGTCTCGTACGAAACACCGCAGATCTCCCTCTCAACCCCCCACACTCCCACACATCGGCGTAGCTCGATCACACCTGCGCATCCACATAGTCACTCCTTCACATCCGCCCTCTCCTTCTTTCTTTATACACGGGTCTTTCATAGGTATCGCGCGTTCGCCTGTTGCAGTCATGGCTCTGGCTACTGATGCTCTCGAGTGGAGAACGCAGCGAGAGCAGGATATCAGAGATGCTTATGCTGATAAGAACCGGTGGACTGCTTTGGATTATGTCACAGACCAACACGACTACAGCTTTAGGTCCATAGAAGCGTGGCCTTTGGATGCTGCTGTCATTTACAATCCTACGGATCGAGCAGCGCTGTTGCTTGGAAGTTTGAAAGCCGCGTGTAGCTTGGAAGACATTGTGGAGACCACGTCTTTGAAGGTCACTGTGGTGGTCACCATGTGCGCGCAGGAGATGCAGATCACAGCACCGACCGACTGGACGAAATACTTTGAAGAACAAGATGTCTTTCACATCCAGTGTCACTTGGAGGACACGACATTGAAGCCGACAAGGCGTTGGCTTGAGCAGATTCCGGACTTGGTGGCTTCCTGTTTGCGACAGTGGAAAATCGTCTGCCGTGCAGTTGCTACTTCAGAAAAGACCAGCGTTGCGTCCTTGGCGCAATCGACCCTATGTCTTGGAAGCGTGGAAGGTTTGCGCGCAGAGAGACTTGAGCGCAGCGCACCGAGACTAGTTTGTGTCGCGGGTCGTCCGTCGAGACTGTTCGGGACGAAACTGCGACATCATCGCTTAGACGACGGGATCCGCAACTGCCGGAAAAAGGGACGTGACGTTGATATGTGTCTACTTCACCTGCACGACAATCGATGCACTGTTGGAACGCAGGAGTCACATGTCCTGATCCTAATGTCGTGTGCTCTCAGGTCGCACTGTTGATGCTTTGAAGGGCCTATGCGCGAGAGTGGAGATGATGGCTGGAAGCACACTTACTGCGTGCTTTCTCTGTGTCTGATACTTGAAGTCAAACTGATTTGCTTTGAGCCTCTGCTCGCAGGACCTCTACTCGCCGCTTTTTTTTGGGGCCAGGATGAAGCGCACACAACTCCAGTTTGTGTGCGCTTCGACCTGCTGACGGTTGACTTCGTTTTTGTCTTGAAATGAGACTGACTTGTCTTCAGCCGTTTGAAGAGCGACTGACTTCTGACGAACCTAAGATATATCTTTTCTCTCGCCTCTGTCCATTTACGTCTTCGCACGCTCGCATCCATACATCTACCTCTCCACCTCCATACATCTACACATCTATATGACACCTGCGCATCCACACTGTCACTCCTTCACGTCCATCCTTTTTTTCTTTCTTTATCGATGTCCTTTCCACAGTACTGGACAATCACATGTCTCGCTCTCGGGCCACCCGTCGTCTAGTGTGAGGCTCCCGAGATCGCATACACGGAAAGGGCCACAGCTCTAGTAGTTGGTGTGACTTGGATCCAGGGGGCATGTAGTACAGAACAGCTTGTACAATACAAACCAAACGGTTGCAAAATTGGAATCACTAGCGATGATGGCTGTGCCCCCATGGGGGCCAGGGGGTCATGGAATTGCCGGCTTTATTCCATTGGACCAAGTGTGGATCACTTGTAAGCATGCAAAGTCCATGACTTTTTGCAATACGTGTTTCTTGGAGACAGCGCGCATCAGCGTTCCAGGATTTCCACATGTGATTAGTGCGAAATGAACCCATGTTTGCAGAAACGAATGACATGTTTTCACTAGGCGGGCCCTCTCCGGCATATCCCAACGTGCTATCAAATGCATACCATAATGCAACATGGCCAAGGTTCGGACAAAGAACAGTTTTTTCCACAGCAAAACTGAGAACTGGAAGCGTCGAAGCGTTGAATTGAGGTGGCTGGACACCCTGACCAGCCTGACAACTACAAAAGCACAGGTTGTTTTTCGGAATCGAAGAAAGCCACAGAAAAACAAAACAGAAAGTCAAGGATTTAAGTCCAAGTGCCACGAGTAATCAACCGGACAAGAGGATGCACAGGAGCACGTGTCGTCTCCCACAGGCATGCCCAGGAAGGGAACTTCGGACGGCGAGATTGAAGTCATGGTTGAGGGACCATCCTTTTGGAATGACCGCGGTGGCGCACTCACCGTGTTTTTTCGTCATTTTATTTGGAAGAAGGTGCACTAAATCCAGAAGTGTAACAAGTTGAGAAGGGGTCAAACACGACCATGATTTCACACGTTTTGGCCCAAAAAAAACATTGCGCGACCTGCTGATTGCAGAATCAAATGACATTGAGCGTCAAGCAGCTGAGTCGAGTTTCAGCGTTGAGAGGTTTTTGCCCAGATGCCCACTGAACGCAGTCCTGCGATGTAGCGTTCAATCTGGGTTTTTCCCCGAGGTTCTTCTCAGATGTTCGGGGGCAATGCAGCTGGGCAGAAGCCACCATGCCAAGCAGGGCGAGAAGCTGGTGCAAACTATTTGATGTGTGAGCCCTGCCAAGTGGGACTGTATGCCGAAGCTGAAAGTCATTGCCAAGAATGTCCGCCAGGCAGGGATATATATATATATATATTATATGCTCTGAAAGTCAAAGAACCGGGGCTTATAAGACAGAACGTGTGTTGAATTTAGTCAACATTCGAAGCATCGTTACCTTGGGCGGACATCTTCACAGGATGTGTCTGCAGAATGCTTCGGCGTCAGGCGCAGTCCCATCTGAAGACCGTGGCACGTGTGAGCAGTGTCCTCCCATGCACTATTCTGTGGGCGGCCTTGACACATGCTTTGCTTGCGACCTGCCATTGCTTTTGGTGGACAACCACTGTGTTTCTTGGCAGTCGAGAAGGCATTCAGCGAGGCGTTTGCCAGCATTTGCAGTATATAGATGTTTTTTTCACCAGGATGGTTTCAAAGAATGGCTGTTGCTGGGAATGGATTTATAGGCACTTCGAGCATAGTTTTACGCTTCCGGTGGCTCCTACTTCATTGCTGAGGTGTGGTGGCATTTGCCGCTGGTGACACTGGGTTTGGGAGGCCTCGCGGTTGGTTCCAAGCTGCTGCGTTTGTACCGCCGTTCCCGACGAGCCAAGAAAGCAGAACGAATCTTGGAAGAACTCTACAACCAGCTTTGGGATGCTTGGATCGAGTGATATGGGTGAGACTCATTGCTCGAAGTCAAAGTGGTTTCCAGATGACGTGTGTAGTTTTATCAGGTAGCTGAAAACTCTATCAAAAGGATTTTTACTTCTCAATGCCTGGGTGGCTGACGGGCATTTTGTTTGCTGCCACTGCTGATATTTGTTTTAGTTGTCTCCTTCCATGTCTCGCCACTTGTCTCCCCCCCACTTGTCTGCCTGCGTGATCGGCGTGTTGTCTGCCGCTGCCGCCTCGTCTCCATCTTTGTTGTCCGAGTGACGAAGAACAGATGATGAGATCTGTGGAGTCACGCGGAGAGCTGTTGTTGGACCCACGTGACTGGTCACTGGAAGCTCTCATGGATTTTTTGTGGTTGAATTACCTTATCTTTTTGTCTTAGGTGCTTCTGTTGTTAAAATTGGGCGCTATTTGGAGTCTGAGCCGGTATCATATTGAGGCTTTCAACCCGGGGGTGAAGTTTGAATGAACTAGTAACTAGTTGCCGGAATTTCGAACGCCCCAAAACCCGTTGTTGGACTTCGTTTCCCTTGCCTGCAAAAGTCTATCATCTACTGGTTACATGGCCTCAAACAAGTCCTCGACAAGTGACGATCTCAGGATGAGCAGTCCAACACAATCGCTACATACTCTGGAGAGTTGTGTCGTCTGGGGCTTGAACAAGCAAAGATTGAACACCACATTTCTGCTATGCGGGCGCAGCAGAGTCAGAGAGCTGGTGTTCCATGGTAGCAACCAGCGGATCTTAAAGACGCAGATCTCCACTCTAGCAATCATTCTACACAGACAGAGAACGTTCGGTGCCTTTTTCTATCGGTTTTCCTTGTTTTTTACACAAATACATGCTGTTTCCAAGTGTCAACTGTGTTTGGCGTGCAGGTGAGCATCCGGTATCTCCTTTCAGCCGAATTTGCCGAACTGGCCATGCACCGCACTGGCAAGGATGACCCGACCTTCATCGATGCCTGGCTTTGAAGGTTCAAAATCCACGGACAACAAATTGCCCCTGCCAAACTCTGACTGAGCAACCTGTTGATCCTTTTTTTTGCGGTGTTCAGATTCTCATGGAGTTGTGTTCTGGGGTCCTTGCTTCCAATAGATCAAACCCCAATTTTCAATCCGAATCCAATCCCACCTTTGGGGATTGTGGGATTTATGTCTCGAGAATGTCGCGTGATGTCGCAAAACCAAAAAACAAATCACGCAGGACGCCCGCGCCCAGGACATGAAGACGGCCTTTTGGCTGTCTGACGATCCCATCGGCCGAGACGTCATTTGTCCTCGAGATGGCCGAGCCGGTTGTGCTTTGGTTGACTGGATTCCACGCAATGAACGCCGAGAACAGTCTCATTTCATGTCGTGGACCTGGAAATACAGCCTACGACAGGCATTTACCGTGCAATTCAGGGCATTGCCTTTACCTTTTAAGATCTTTTGAGCGTTGCGGTTTCCAGTTTCGCTTGCTTTGGGCATGTTCCAATTTCACCTCTGCTGGTAAAATGAGACAGAAGTGGGGATTTAAGAGGCTGAGGATTTTTCCAGGTCTTTTTTTTGTTGTGGTTTGTTTTACCTCGGCCCGCTCAAACCTCTATTGTAATTTCTTCTTGCTGGAAACTTCATTCATGGTTCCATGATTCCCAAGATTTTCCAAAGATCAGCTTCAGGTTCGCAGGTTCACAGCAGTGGCACTCCCAAAGATCTCCCATGATTCCCATGATTTGGATAAAATTTGCCGCAGGTTCGCAGTGCATTGGAGATGCTTCAGCACAGCCGTGGCACTGGCACAGACCCCACTGGCACTGGCGTCTCTTTTTTCATGTGCTTCTTTGTCAACAACCAGTACAGGCGCTTAGGAAGTTTTTCCATGGAGATTCTCCTCTCAAACAGAAAAGAGAAAACCATGCAACAAGACAGTGAATATGAACATCACACAAAACGCAAGGATTGCAGGTAATTAGTGTATGTAAGCAGAGGCGCCATGCATTCATATTATATAAATCAAATTCTCAATAACATGACTTACAATGGACGTGACTGTGTTTATTCCGTCTCCAGGCTCATTGTGGAAGAGTGTGCAAACGGCAGTGATAATTTGGAAGATGTCTTCGAGGGACACCTGAAGCGGATAGGCCGCATGGTTGCCATTTTGGATACATGGGATCAACCTGTCTATCTCAGTCGTGTGTGGACGGTGTACGAGCAGTATGTGGCGTCCACCATTGGGGTTCAGGTGCGAAGCAGGGGTGCTCGTGTTGATCCTGACGCAGTGGCTTGAGGAAACATGCAGTGGAAATAGTATAATTACATGTACTCGAAACATGTAGCCACCTCCCATTTTGCTAATCAAGTACAGTATCAGGAAAGGTATGATTACACATGACAACAATATAATACAGTACATGAATGGTATAGGGTAAACAAACTCCTATCTATTTTTGCTTTAAATGCATGTGTCATGTGCCCACCATTTGCAGATGGTGTCTCATGGGCATCTCAACTCTGTGATCAGACTCGGCCACTTGCAACCAAATGTTGATCTCCTTAGGTGCAGTTCGTGTTGCCCAAGAACGTGGCAGATCGTTTGCGTCATCAGATCGCATATGTTCCTGCAGGCATCGAAGACATCATCGAATCTCTTTGCCAGGTGGATTCTGAACAAGCCAAAGCGTGGAAGTTGGAGGATGAGATCAAGGTGAAACTGGCAAACATTGAGGCATTCTTTTGGAGTTATATTCTCATAGAGACACAATAACACATACACAATACTCTGCCAATCTATTTTTTTGTACATATAGTATAAACATGTTTGTTTTCTGATTTGTTTTCAGATGTTTCTTGGTCCTTCCAGATTGTTTAAGACCTCCGCACGAAGCTCAGGAAGTCTTTGATCCAGGAGAGAACCGAGTCAGGGGATTGAAGGCATCAAGGTGGTTTCATTCGTGCAAGTCAGGTGGTTTATGACCCAGAGCCACCTGGGGCCACATATAGGTTGTTTTGTTCAAGTACTGGATCCAGGCATTTTACTCTTCAACTTGTTTTTCTATCCAGCTTTCCTGCTTCTGTCCCAAAACGCCGAACGGTTGTATTCAATGGCATATCTGTTGGTTGTATCCTCAGATCTCAGTGGTACATCTGTGGATATGGATGAACTATTCTGGCTTTTCTGCCGGTTGTCCTGCTTGGATTGAAAAGCTTTACTTCTCCCGTTGGCTTGGAATTGTGGATAGTCTTTGCCACAAGTATTAATACAAAAAGAAGTGTGATTTTTCTTTAAGGCGTCCACTATTATTGTTGAGCAGTGGCAGCTGTGGCTTGCAGGATACGGTTGGCTTCAAGCATGTTGATATGCATGTGACCGATGTCATGATCACGTGGATTGGAGATGTCATTGAACAGACGTGCACACAGTGGCTAGTCTGGCGAAGATGAAAGCTTTGTGATGGAAAGTCGAAACTGCACGCTTTTAAACACCTACTAGGACCCACTGTCGGGGTGGGTAATGGACACCCCTTAACCTCTAAGGGGCTATCAATAGTCACCCCTTAGGGTGTCCTGGTAGTCTGCTGTTTCATTGTGGATTTACCATCCCAGGTTGCTCATGACAGCTCGTGCCAAGAAGGCCGCCCGAAGCTCCACACATGGTGAACTGGCGCCGTGCCCTGGTGATGTGGTGCGGCCGTACCCTGGCTGCCTTGGTGAACTCTACCGTCCTAGAATCCTTGAGAAATACGGAAAAACCGAGAGTGGATGCTGGCTGGGGTGAATTTGAGTGCAGGTTTAGAGGTATCAGACATCCCTGTCAACATGCAT
Source organism: Durusdinium trenchii (assembly GCA_963970005.1). Taxonomy (NCBI): domain Eukaryota; class Dinophyceae; order Suessiales; family Symbiodiniaceae; genus Durusdinium; species Durusdinium trenchii. The sequence continues at coordinate 95,188 of CAXAMN010000792.1, forward strand.
CAGCATGGATGCAATTCTTTTTTGCCGCATCAGGACCACGTCCTAGCTACTGGATGCCTTGGGTTCGTCCAAACTTGGCCTACTGTTGGCACGTGTTTTTTCCGCACCCATTGGCTATTGGCTTTGTGCTGTCGGTCATGGCCACAACATCCCACTTGACGATGAGCATGTGCTGCTTTTCCATTGCTGTCCAAGAGTAGAACTGTGTAGGCAGGGATTCAAAACACTCATGATTACAACCATGAAATCAGGGCCTCGAAAAGCAACTTTTATCATTTTCCCTTAGAGCTTTGACATTAGCCAGAAAGACCTGTCAAAAGGTCAACAACTCAGGATTTGGAGTAGAGTTCTGAGCAATTTCACAAGGTTATCGTCAAACCATTTTGCTGCCAGGTGGGGGCCAGGCGTTTGCAATTGTTCCACTACGTTCCAGTACATGACAAAATTTAAAATTGCCGCCACATTGCTGCGGAAGCGCTGCCAGACGTGCAGCGGAACCGGGAGGGATGAAGAATGAAGCTTCACGGTATCTGCAGTGCAAGCGGTTGCATTCGATAGCGCGAGCCAATGTGGAAGACTGAGAAGCGACCCAAGTGCCTAACGAGGGTAGATGGGGGCGGGGTGTAGATCCAGAAACTTTGATGACGAAGCTCAATCCTCAGTCTCAATTCTTTGCTTTTTCCTGAAGCAGACCACAAGACCTCGTGCTACCACCGGGACTTTGATCGATTTTTGTCCTGATCGTGCAGTACAATTCGTGCTCCTGAGAGTTCCCTTTGTGATTCGAAGTAGTCACAATGCTTAGGACGGATGGGGGAATCCTTCAACAACACCACGAGTTCAGGGATTTGCAAAGGCCGTGGTTCAACGATATGATATGGTTCAATAGGTTTCGTAGTTGAAGGCTTCAAGTACAAGATCTTGTCCCACCTTGCCAACGGAACCCCATCCCCGTCCACATCCTTTGATGTGTGTGATTTCCTCACCATCTGCCTTTTGACCCAAGCTGATGAAGGCAAGGCGTTCCAAATGTTCCAGTGGGAGCTGCCAAACAAAGCAGCGAGAACAGGTCCCTAGAGGAGTGCTGCAAGACATGCAGTGGAACCAGTAGTGATGAAGCCTCACAGTGTTTGCAGTGCTTGGTGCTAGCCACTGTGGAAGAACGAGAAGTGATCCAAGTGCCTGAACTTACCAGGGTAAATTGGGGGTAGAAAGCTCCGAGGCGAAAAGTTGGTACAAAAAGCCTCAGAGCTTTGTCCGTGCCAAGCTGCTACACCGGGTGTCTTCAAGCTGTGCTAGCCACGCTGCCACACCGGGAATCCGATGGACTTGTGTTTCATGTTTGCCAATGTATATAGCTCTTCCGACTTGGGATGGACCGTGTGGAGATGTGTGGCAAAAAGGGATTTGAACGTGGAATTGCAAGCATCACCGGTGTGTAGACCCTGCACAGGGTGGTGTTTTTTGATCCGGGTCACGCTCCCAGGATGCCGCGAACGCGAACGTAGGTGGCTGCAATGCACGATGTGGTGGGTCGCATTCTGCTGTGCCAAGTACTTCAACCAATCCATTGGAACTGGGAAAACAGCAGCTGTGAGGGACTGTGAGGGACAGATGTTCGGAGATGCCGATGAACCTCAATCCGAGCCAATCCGAGCGAACGTAACTTGGAGCATGGACGTAACCGAAGGGCAGTACCTTGTATGCGATGACTTGTACAGTATACATGTACACAACAGCCAAGGCAAAGGGCTAAAAATGCTAAAATTCAGTCCTCTTTGAAGCTTGGTCTTCGTGCGAGATTCTACCAGTCGTGGAGAGACACCGGTCGACCTGCCTGGCGCAAGAACTCGCCCAATACCGAATGCGACCTGTCGCACATCATGTGTAAATTGGCTGTTTTGTTGAACAATCAAGAACATTCTATGTTTTTGATATGTTTGTTGGAAAGTTGTTGCGTCATGTTTATTGGAGGTGGAGCCTCTTTTTTGCACACCTCAGGGTACTTGACGCTCGTAGAGGATTGCGAGGAGGAAGAACTCATGGAAGTGATTGACAGGTGGTTCAAGGCAGGCACTTGATGAAGACAGCAGCTCCTGCAGCTTGAGAACTTCCAGCGACTCGTCAGGCAAGAAGAAAGAATAAAGACAATAAGTCAAGCAAAAGGAGAACTCTTTTTAGCTGTAGATCATGTTACCTCACGCCGTTTGTTATGCTTGTTTGACAAAGAAGGAAGCAAAGGAAGTGAAACGTAAGGCTAAGAAGGAAGCACACCGATAGAGCAAGACATACGAAAACACTGAGGTTAAGTCTGACAAGGATGACAACAACAAAATAACATCAAACAAGCGAGGGAGGCAAGGTTTGGGGGATGTCTACCACGGAAGCAACGATACAAGAGCTGAAACGGGCAAACCATTTGGTTTCCAACCTGGCATGCGCTGTTGGCCCAGATCAAGATGTGGCTTGGTGACCAGCCTTTGTCATTCCGAACTCCGTGACCAAGATTGAAATTCGCTGCCTTTGCTGGCACTTGGGTCCTTGACGCAGCTTGGCACGACGCAGCTCGAGCCAAACCGAAGCTGGGGCGAAGCTCGGGGTCCTTTGACCAGACAAGTCCAGCTTGTCGCCGCAAGTCGAGACCAACCCTTTTTTTGGTGGCCGAAAGACCGTGATGCGAAGATTGTCGACCGGGTTTTAAAGACAATTGACCTGGTTCTTGCGAGGGGAAATGGGGCTAGCAGCAATGCTTCTTGCTTCCACCGGGAAGCCAGACGAGAAAAACTGGGGAAGTTGACTTCGCACCAGGAGAGTAAGCAACTGTTACGCGAGGTCCAATGATCTATTGCTTCGAAACTGTGTGGATGTCGCGGAAGAAGAGTCTTTTCAGGTCGACAAAACCCTTTTCAGACCGGTCGACGCCCTTGCGTTCAGACCGGTAGACCCGCTCGCCACTCGCAGAGTGGTCGACGTGTCATGTTTTTGCACTGTTTCATGGTGTGCCATCATAGCCAAAGGACGTTTTGAATGGGCTAAACCTCAGAGGGTGTCTTGAAATTCTCACCTGTCTCGGAATCGAAGACTCCGGACGACTTGGATTTAGTCGAGACGATCTGCCTGTGGCACATGCAACACGAGACGATCGCGAGACGATCGCTGTTTTTGGGCCCGCTTTCTTGAAGGGGAACTGCAGGCATGTGCTTGATGTCGTTGAATGGGTGTTTTTTTCTGCTCGCTTGGAGTGAACTGAGTAAGATGTTGGAGGCTCAAGCGGACTCGCTGTTTTTTTAAATCCCAAATCTTCAAAGCCCAACGCTTTCCTGTGACAACATATCAACATGGCAAATGCGAAAGATCCAGGCATTCTTTTAGATGAATGATGATGTGTGACAAATTTTGCACTGGAAAGGCATGCCAAGCTTCTCAGTCCACTTGCATTGGTGCAAGAAGATCAACTGAACCAAATGCCACCCCTTTGATTGGCCGCGATGGAGCAGGAGTGACTGAAGTGACACTCAGCAGTGGTACCTGCTCGAGGCCTCAATCAACCAAGACACAGTTTTGCATCGGTTTCTCAGCCGGAGATCGGACGGTTGTTAAAAAGGAAGTGGACCCCCCGCCCGGTCATGGTGAGAACGTTCGATCGGCGGCAGTTCGATTCTGGTTTGTTCATGGGGCAAATTGGGAAGCACAGTTCTGGGGTTAGAACATGGGCAACTGGTTGAAAGCATGTCAGGAATGTTAGGGGTCTTAGTTTGCTTGGCTTCTTGCTTTTTCAAGAGACTCCTTGATACTACGTGGGGCTATCTCAACTTAGACATCGTTTTTAGTGACATCGAGCCACACAGATTCGCCCCCAAAAGTATTCAGACCCCCTTCACTAGGTTCTGAAACGGGACGTTCGTGGCAACAAAAACACATTCGGCTCTTCCCGAAAGAGATACCAGCGAAGAACCCATCAGTGCGTTGATGGCGCGCTCAGCGACCAAGGGAAGAACCCATTGGTCTCGTCTTTCCACGGCACCTCACCAGTAAGAGAGGTATTGACGACATCATTTGTCCTGGCTTTAAAGCTTTCTCCGATGTCATAGAAACACATGCATTCTTCCAACCATCACGGTGGGTTTTCGCTGCTTCTTTTTTGTTGGCAGCCGGATCTCTGCGCATCCCAACCAAAAGCGGACGACACAAAAAACACCACATCTCAATTGAACAGCAGCTGGAAAAGCTCGGACTTGACGAGCAACACTCCAGTGAATCAAAAGTTCATCGGGAGCTCTTCCATCTTTGTTCTCGACATGTTTGGATCCAAAAGGGGTTGGATGTTCAGGGGTCGACCAGCAGAATTGGTTCGAAGACGTTTCAGCGGCCGGCGGACTCCTTGAGCTGTTTCGGAAGGATTTTGGACTTCCCACAAGCTTCTCCTTTTCAACTTCAGTTCATGTCAATTTCTTTCTGGTACCTTTTTTGAAAATCCCACTCCTACAGGAGCACGAGACCGACCCTCCAAAACAAAATGAGTGCCACCAAAAAAACCTAAAAGACGACCCACACACACAAACAAAAATGACAAGCATCAACCACCCCACCCACCACTGCCCGCACCTGCCCGCCCCGAAAGTGGGGAAACACACACCGAGTCTCGGCAACCGGGTCCGATCCGCCGCCCCGTGCGCCGCCGCGCTCGCGTTGTGCGGCAGGAGTCTCCTGCGGTGGTGCGGAGCGTCTCCTCCTCCGAGGGTCGACAACGGCGCACTCCCTCAAGCCGACAGGCGGCGGCGCTGGCGTGGCTTCCGCGGAACGCGTAGTGGTAGGTGACGGCTGGTAGGTCGTGTGGTGGACAAAGCATGGAAAGGAGTTTGGAGGGGCAATTGGAGGAGGTTCTTTTTTTTGTGGTGGTGGTAGTGGTGGTTTGCCACCCGAGGGGGATGTCTGCACCACTTTCAGCGTTCACAGGCACTAAAGTCTGCCTGCCCTGTTATCGCAGCTCTGGAGCTTGGCAGCGTGTGTTTGTTTGACCGTTCCCGGGGGCCGGAGATCCCCCGCATCGGAGCAGGCCGATGGATCGCACCTGGGTCTGTGGATCCTCCAATTCAGCGAAACGCCACCCGTTGCCGCCAGACCTCGCATGGAGACAGCAGTGATTTGGACGATTTCCAGAACTATCAGAGGCCAGCAGTTGGAAGAGATGTTGGGTGGCAGAATGTATGCTCCTAGGGTGACTTCACCATATTCTCAGAAGATGGTTGGACCCTCCAATCCCACCCCAAACATCTTCGAAACGGAGGTAGGCCAGGAGCCCTTTTGGGTGTATTCTCATCAAAGCATTTTGGCCACGCGGGAGTTGTGGCATGATTCGATGGTCCATTTCAGACCAAACTCGGTTGTGACAGGATCTGATTCCTCGGATCCTTCTCTTACGAATCTGGTTACACCCACGCCAACACCAAGCTTTCGTTCCAATCCCCATCTTTGGCAGAAGAGACGCTCCACCCGAAATGCAACACACCAGGAACCCACAGTTCTCACCTGCAGGAGTCAAAAATGCATTCAGAGGAGGGAGGGATCGGAAAGAGACCTTGCAACTTCCATTGAATGCTTTGCAGAACCGTCATATCATGGTTCTTTCTCAGAGGTTGGTGAACGTGTTGCATTGAAACAGCCGTTTCGAGCCGTTTCAAGTAATAAATCTTCAACAAGTCGAAGCAAACGGTCGACTTATATGAATATAACTTGTGGAAAACGGGCGTGTTTGTTCCTTTGTGCAGTCCACGCGTGTTGGCCGCATGATGCTAGTGTCACTCCGGGCATCGCGAGCGAGTCGTAACAAGAAGCTAGTAGTAACGGGCAGGGGCATCGCGGCCTCGCGGCGGCCTCGGCCAGCGGCCAGCGCAGGTTCCGACTGAAGGTGGTGTCGATGTTCGGATCCATGGCGCCCCTTGTCACGGACCGCCGTGGACGCACCCACATGGACGAAGGGGTGGAAGGGGTGGAAGGGGTGAGCGACTTCGACCCTCCTTGGATGGTCGATTTCGCTGGATGAAGCGCTTGTATAGTGCATCCCGAGGAGCACGTGCTTGATTGAAGAAGAACCAGTGTCACGTTTTTCGAACACAGGTGCTTATCACCTCTTCTTGTGATAGAGGTGAACAGAGAGCAACAACATGTGCTGATGTTTCAAGAAGCTTCATAGATGGTTTCAGAACCGACTAGCTGGGGCCCAACAGTGCTGAACCTAACAGTACTGAACCGGGAAGCTGATATCACCATGCTGTGGCATGCTCTGTGTCATGAGACATATCAGACATCTCAAAGAAGAGTAGCTGAGTAGTTACCATCCAGACTGTGCCGCTGCTCCCGTCGGTCCGCCGCCTCGCGGACCCCGAGGTCTGGGCTGTTCGAATTTGGTGCGGACCCCGAGACTGGAAGGACCCCCGAGAGTCGCACACAGAAGACACACACACAGAAGACCCAGCAAGCAAGTCGTCCGTTTTGAAGCCAATGGCCATCAATTGTTGTGTTTGTCTTCTCCCAGCTCTGCAAATTCTGAAGTCGCTTCTGCACCGAAGCTGGACGCTTTGCCAGAGGATCTCACAGAAGGACTTTGTGCGTGTCTGTGTGAAGCTCGAGATGATGAACGAGCGGGAGGCGGCTCTTCCACCGCTGGGGTGGAGGTGAGCGACGGCGAGCTTCCCTGGCCGTGGCCGTGGCGAGAGCTTTGGAGCCATGGGACGCCCAGATTTATGTAGAATGTGGATGAATCAAACCCCCCCTCCCATATCCAGGTGTTCCATGTCAGAATGGAGCTTCCATGTCGCCATCCAGGGGCGGATGTGATGTTTGATCTGGTGCACCCGCTATTCTCCTTCCTCCAGTCGTTCGGCAGCATGCCGACATGGAACTGGTATGAAGAGGTTATATTCATCCAAATGGGTTTAGGGTTTTACATGGTTTTACTTCATCAAGTCTTAAGAGCCTACATCTACTTGTGAGCCCTCCCCGGACCGCGGATCACCTCTGAAGCAAGAACTTGTCAACCGGTGAACGAGATCCCTCAAGGGGTGATCCCTGCCGCCAAGGAGGGGCTTTTGGAGTCCCATCAAGTCCGAAGCATTTTTGGAACGAAATATATATATATATACACTCCCTGAGATCATCCTGGTTACGTGGAGGTGGAGGGAATACCACCTGTTGGGAATACCACCTGTGGGGTCTTTGGATTGAATGTTGGTGAGTCAGAGTGGAGCTGCATCCTAGAACGAATGCAGCTCTTCAAAGGCCTTGGATTGGATGGGTTTTGGACCCACATCTGCGAGCTGACCCATGATGCTTGTAAATGGGACAAACATGATAAAACACCAACCAGAAGAGCAAACTGAAACAGTTTGAATCTGCAAAAGCCCTGGGTGAACCAAACACCTCCTCCGAAAACCCTCGTTCGATCTCAGTCGCATCTGCCCAAGAACTCCGGAGCCGGATCGGCACACCTCCAGATCTCCCGCTTCTTGGCACATCCTCCCAGGCGCAGAGCCTCTACCAACACTTCACCAATGCTGATCCCTGGGACGAGGACACTTTCCGGCCTCCACGGGGACCCAACCGCGTGTGGACGCTTGGTGTCGTGTCGCTTCAAGACATATGGGACCCAACGGGGTGGGACCCAACGGGGCCGGACCCGGCCGGAAGCTAGAGTCAGTGGCGCCAGGCTGCTGGGTGACATCTTGGTGGGTCCCAGTAGGAAGCCGTGGTCAAAAGGATTATGATGTTTTTCAGGCCTGCAACCTAGGTTGCAAGCAGCAATCGCAGTGGTTGATCATCCGCTGCGCTCTGGTGGGATATGCGCCCAAATCCAGTCAAATTTGAATTTTGGTTTTGGATGAATTTTGATGCATTTTGACAATCTTTTTCGGCAGTGACTGAGGAATCTATTGTTGAATCCAGGATTTCAGGATGATTGACATGATTCGGAAATTCATGGCTGTCTGTTTCGGCACGACGTCTTGGCCATCTTGGCCAGGAGGAAGTGGTGGCCACGTGGGGGGCTTGGGAGCGACCGCCAACTTGACCGAGCCGCGGGGGCGGACACCCCGGAGACGAAATCACTCGAGCCACAAGTTGAGGTCTGCTTGGTTCGGGTGAGTGATGGTTCCTGCAGCGGGTTCCCAGAGGTTCCCACTGACTTAGAATAGAGGCCTCAGAAGCTACCTCATGTGCAACTGCTGGTATTGGTCTTTTTGGAGACTTTCATGGCCATCCTGATTTAGAAGCCATATGCTGTCGGGAAGTGTTCCTTCTTTAACCAGCAATCATGTGTTCATCCTTTCTTTGCCAGGCTTAGCCCCATCACTCAAGAGGAAGGAGTCAACTTCGAACAAGCTCCGCCTCTTTTTTTCTGGCTCAACATGAGAATATCTTGAGAATCTAGAATCTCCTGTCCGTTTTCCATGAGTTTTGCACGCAAAGTAACCCCCTCCGAGGTTCAAGGACTTCAGTATCGACGAGGACGAGTGGAGATATGTGGTGGCAAGCAAGCAAGAGGCGACTTCTTGGCCGGTTGTTGGGGGGGGAAGCACCGCCCTGAAGTGTTGATGGATCCCGAAGCTGCAGGGAGTGAGGAACAGCTGCATACTTTTAGACCGAGGAGTGAGTGTCTTGGATCCATTCACATTTGGAAGGTGGGGAGATCCTTCACTGTCAAGAGTGATGTAAACTCTTGATAGAATAAAAACCTCCCATGAAGAGATTAAACAAAATCCAAAAGATGGGCGGTTGTATTCATCAAGAGTCTACTTCAATACATGTGCAAGATGGTCCCGTCTTCAGAAACACTGTGACCACCAGTCCTTCTTCTGCCCCCGTCCAACGGTGGAGCCTTGTTGATCAGTCCGCCCACGTGCACAAGGGGCTTTTTAGGCGGGCCCCCTACAACTTCAAACGATTTTTGTTTGTGGGCAGAATGTCCGATCTTGCCGGGGCCCCGTGTAACTTCAAGCTCTACTTTCCGGCTGTCGTGTGAGGGATCTGTTCTTTGGTCGTCGTTCATTTGAGGATCAGATACCCATCCAAACGTCCAATGTCCAGAGAACCGGCTGGCAACAGTGAACAGCTCCCCTCCAAAAGAAGCACGTGAACATGTAAGAAGCCCAACCTCCACGAGACGTCCGAAGTTCGGCCCCTTCTTTGGGATCCACCGCCGTACTTCCTGAGTGCTGTGACGATTCGCTCGCAGGGTGGCCAAGCATGGATCCACCTCCTAACTTAGTTTTGGTACTGAGGATGTATATAATCCATTTCCCCAAATTCGGTACTTGTTTCGGACTGGTGTGCCATTCATCAGATTTCCCCTCTTTTTCTGCGCCTCCAAGAAGAGTTTTTCGTGCTTGTTCCATCCTATTTCGGCCCGCAGAGGGACTCCTGGCGCTTCGTCTCCTCTCCCCGAGCCAGGGGCGCGCCCTGGTCGGTCTCGATGCCCCGGTCGGGCTCGCACGTAGGCACAGATGAGCAACTCCACCGCGATCCCCTTCTCTTCCGCACCCTCAGGCGCAAACAAAAAGGACAAACGTTTTCGGTTGGATGAGGTGTTGGGTGTGTTTTTGGTGTTTGGTACTTTTGGAGGTGTTTTTTCGCTGGGGAGGCAGGTGTCTTTTGTGCTCGCAAGAACCGCCAGCGATTTCGGGCCCGATTTCGGGCTGAAGTGATGAGATCCTTCACGGGATGTCTGATGTGAAAAAATGTATGAAATACGCAGTGTTTACCTGGGATGAAATACTCTATTTGAAAGAAAAGACGCGGACCAGTGGAGCTGAGTGATTTCTCATTTTTACATTTGTTCAATGAAAAGAGGTAATTGTCGGGTGACACCAAGAAAAAAGGGGGCGAGACAGGTTTGTTTCCAAAATCTGGCCCATGCGAACCCCCAGGAAATGATGAACGTGAATCAGGGGTTTGTGTTACTTGAAGAAACGCAAGAAGGATCCGAAGCTGATTTTTTTGGTTTATTCCGATCGATTTGATTCTTTGTCCAATCCTGTGGAGTAGGTAACAGTCAGCGAAAACGCTGCACTCCAGCGGTTGACCAGTTGATTTAACCAAGTGGTTGATGCAAGACAATCACATCGGTTGGGGACCTTTGCTCGAAGCAAATTATTTACCACGGTTTTCAGGTGGACACCTTTTTTTAGGCACATGGTCTTCTTCGGGCTTCTTGCGCAGCCCTTGCAAACTTGTTTCCTTTTTCCATTTGGCTCATACCGAACAAGTCCAGGTACCAGTCTCGTCTCCTCTGCCAGCTCGCCTACTAGGCATCAGCACTGGCTTGTACCATCGCCCTGTGAACGTGACCTGGCTCAAAAAAAAACACCCAGGTCGCGTGAAGATGGACACATGGCCCACACTGCAGAAGGTGGACACAGTGGGCGGGGTAGGTGGTAAGTGGTGGGTCAGGTGAGGTCGCACGAACCTGCGAACCACACGAACGAGATGTGATGATGGGAGCATTGGACGATGCAACTGTTTCATACTTCGGGGGATGAAGAAAACACATTTGTTGGCAATTCACCTTCACTTGGTTTTCCCGGAACCTCAGAAGTGGTACTTCGTTTCTCAGGCCATGTCCAGTGAGCAGAGGCGATGAATCGACCGACCGCGACCCCAAGCGACCGACCGCGACCGACCCAGTAGGCCTGCTAGACCTGCTGGAGGTTCGTTCGTGCCATGCGCCCAACATGTGAACGGACGGTGAAAGAAAGTGAACGGCGGTGATACCCGGACCCTCCGTCACAGCTGCTTCCTGGTTTTTCGGTGCCCCAAAAAACCCACCTGTGGTCGGGTCGACCCAAACAGCCTGTTACTGTTGGAGGGTCCTGGTAGGAAGGAGCTTCGTTCTTTTCTGAGCCGGACTTTGGAGGAAGCCACGCCGCGTTCCTGGAGCGACCTGTTTGGTGTGGCTGAGCCGGCCAATGGGTTGTTTGAGATGCGACCGCCCATCGACACAGACCGTCTCCTTTGTTCCTTCGACCCATTTTTGCCACCCAGAACGTCTCTCATCTTCCGAGATCAGGTGAACCAGGTCAGTGAGCAGCAGCGGGATGTCCCACAGGCAGGGGCGATGGTTCCGCCGTGCGGAGCGGCAAAACATGACCTGAGGTTCCCTGCAAATCGGAGGTTGGCAAAACGCCCAAAAAAGAAGCCACCAGAGGTTCCCTACCAATTCACATCCCTGGCGGATGCTTTATTCTGGAAGACGTGGTTTTCCATCAGCTTCATTTCGGCCAGACATGGACTGGCTCTTGTGGTTCCAAGAACGGCCGGACGGCCCAAAAGAGGAGACATTCCTATTAGTTCGTCCTCCCCTCCACTGAGTGGGGGTTGGAAACCTTTTGATTCCACTGACGAATGTATTTGTGAGTTGAACCACCAACCAGATCAAGTTTCGCAACAGAAAGACCACCTGGCCAGGAAGGAACGCCTCGAAGTCAAGGTCCGGAAGCCTAGTGGCCCCGTGTTCTCCTCCCTCATGCACAATATGGTTCGGACTCCAGAGGGAGGAGGAACGACGCGGAACCAGTATTTCGATGTGACCCTAGTTCATCCAATACTGTCAAGAACACATCCAACATCATCCAACACTCCACCACTCCTCAGGCTCGCCGTCCGGTGGTCTCGGCTGAGATCCAAGCGCACCGACGCACCCGAGATCCACCGATCCACCGATCCGTGGCGAAGCGGTGAACGGACCGGTAGAGCGGTGAACGGAACGGGTTTGGAGGGGGGCGAAGCATAGGGCGGTGGTGGGAGAGGTGTAGCTGAAGCAGCAAGCGTGCCACATGCTCAAAAAGGCACGGGTTGTGCCGAGTTTCGGCATTGGAGCAGCTTCCAATGGGATGGGACACATGAGAACCTTGGTGTCGACTTTTAAATCGTTGTGTATCACCCCCAGGGTTGAAGGAAACCAACGGATGGAATGCTACGACTCCCGTTCCTTCGATAGTGTTTGGGTTCTTCGCATGTGGCTGATTTTTGGGGGCACTCGATGAACCAGCACAGATCGAGTTCTGAGTCGGATCCACATGTTTTGGATCGAGCGATGCGAGGTCGGCGGCCCGGTCTCGGTTGTTAGATCGAAAACCAGTAGAGCCGTTGGTCAAGGATGACCACTCTTTTTGAGATTCACCAGGCCTGCAACCGAAGTAAGAAGTAACCTTCATCCACTGGGGCCGGTCATGGGATATACCCAAGGTCTCTCGGTGCTTTGTTCGATGGGATGCAGGAAGCTCTTCGCTGGTGGCACTGGAATCGGACCCAGCGATTGCTTCCTTTCGATCACTTTTAAGGGCTTTGTGTGCCTCAACGGAGAACATCAGAACTCAAACGAAGAACACCGGAAGAGGCGGGGCCCTTCGAATGGCTTGGGAAGGACAGCACGAGGATTCTCGGTTGCCGCAGGATTCTCGGATTCTCGGTTGCCCTGTGGTTGGACCGTTTCTGCTCACAGAGCCAGGCGGTGCAAGCTCTGCATCCCAAGGTCCTGAACTGCAAGAACTCTAAGCCCTACTGAAGCTCCACTGAAGCCGGGTTTTTGTACGGTTTTGGTGGATCCAAGACTGAAGATCGGTTTAGCACGTTGTGGTGCCTTGAACAGCAAAGATGGGCTGAAGACTCAAGTTTGGTGAGTCGCTGCAGGGAATACATCCACCAAAAGTCACGCTGAACAGAATCAGCCTGTAGAAAAAGGATCTTCTACTACTATAAGATGTAGTTTCAGGATTTGGCAGACTTGCGACAAGAGGCAGATGCAGTGGGCTACTTTGGTTTACAAAGAATGCCTGCTTGTACGCCCTTTGGCATGTTCACCTACCAGGCTTTGGAGGATGTTCACCTACTGTACCAAAAAAACCTCAAGTGTGTACTGTTGTTCCATCTTCGTTCTTGGTCTCACCATGGCAACACAAGTTCATCGCATCAGCATGTCGACACATGGCGGACCATGGCAAGCGAGCTGGCGGCCGATAGCTGGCTGGATGTGGGTCGGACTGAGCGGCCACCGCTGCGCACTTGGCTGTCCACCACTGCGTGGCAAGCGAGAGCTTGGTGACTGAGCTGGGAGAAGCTGCGGAGCTGGGGTGGGTAGAGCAGATCGGAGTTTTCGAACGAACGAAGACGTGGCAGGGATTTTTGGAGGACGTGTTGGAAACAAGAAGCTATGTTCGGGGCTGGCATCGCTACTAGGAGCAAGGATGCTACTAGGGGCTGCTGGCATCGCTACTAGGAGGAGCAAGGAAGCTACTAGGCAGCTTTTTCCTTTTTTCTTTAAAGGGGAGCTGTCCATGGGAGTCCATATGTTTGTCGGAGGTCCGAAAACCTCCGCATTAGACCCCTTAGTACGGCCAGGTAGAGTGATAGGACTGATGCTGGCAAGTAGGCATTCAAGATTGGAACATGGTAGAGAAGTACTAAGACCTCTCGAGCCAAACCACAAGGAGACAGCAGCACTGTTCTTCTATTTTTTTTTGACATGTGCCAATGGCAAACTGCTTTGGAGAGCGCAGAAAGAGTCATCAGCCAGCTCCAATTTTTAGTATTTGTGTGTGAAAAAGAACCAGGTACCTGGGTTACCTTGGCCTTCAATCAATTTCATTACTTTCGTATGTCGTGTCGGGTGTCCCAGCGTTTACCCCCCGCTCTGAACGTTCGGTGCTGGTCATGTAGACTCTTGATATTTCATGATATTTCAACCTTTCAAGCCTGAAGAGCTTTGACATATTATCCATGTTTGGCGTGGTTTTATGACTCAAGAGTCTACACATGAAGTACATGTTAATATATATATATATTCTAGCTGCACTATATGATATGTATATATATATACACATACACACTGACTACACATACTTTATAGCTATTCTAACTGTTTGTCTCTTAGTGTATAGTCTTATTTTGGACCGGCCGCCAGGTGGAAAGAGACTACCGATGTGGTGATCCTCAATAGCCCTTGGCTTCGCCGCACTACAGGGCGCAGCTTTCGTTGTGGGTGGATTTTAGTGATTGTCTTGGCTCGGGTGTATATATGGTATGCAAACTGGCACCCACCACAGGAGATTGCAAACAAACTGTTAATACTACCTAATTCGGTGTGTTTCGCCGGCTCTGTAGTGTGCTTGGCAGCAAGCCTCTGGTTGTCCATCAACAGCAGCCGCGAGAGTTTGGGGGGAATGTTGTCCTTCGCCCTTGGCACGTGGTGGAGCTTTGTGTTACTGGATGACTACATTGAGATCGGTCGAGAGCATGTTCTTTCATTCAGCTTGGTGGTCTTGTGTCACTGCAATATACACCCAGTCGTACTGGTCCTTCTCCTGCTGAGCAGTTGCGACTATGTTCACGCTTTGCAGGCTTCAGCATTTGTTCTAGTCACAGAAGTCAACGCCATCGCTTTTTCCTTCTTCATCATCACCGCCTTCACGATCGACTTCACCCGGCGCGTGCACGCGGTCACGTCGGGCGTTCTCTTCGGTGAGACGGCGGAGCCGCTGCAGAGTCCGGTCGCGGGGCGCTCGGCACGGAGCTGGTGCTGGCTTCCTTGCCTGGGCAACTGGCTGGCCTGGGTCTGCTGGCAGATCCTGAAGAGGCAGCATGAAGGAACTTCATATGCTCCTTCCATTTATCGCAATCGTTTACCCATTTGCACGGTGCTGGGCCCTGTAGTAGCATTGGCATTTCTTCTCTTAGCAATGACGCAGAAAGCCACCAGTTGGTGGGCTGATTTGGGTCTCGCTGCGTGCTGCACTTGGCCCCCTTGCTTGCTACTGCTTGACATGAGCCTCGTGCACAAGACCGTTTGGACCCCTCCGATCTTTCCGGCTGCCATCCAGTATGAGCAGACACTGGGAGGGATGGCTACATCGCAATCGATGATGGCGATACAGACCTTGATCCAAGCTGGTTGTCGACCAGAGGTGTGTGCCTTAAGCTGTTCAGTCTTCGGCTTGTTATCGCTGCAACCACACGTCGGACCCGTGCACAAGTACACGCACCTCTGGTTCCTGAATTGGCTTCTTGTTGTGTCTCACGGTATCGATTACTGGAGGCGCTTACGTGCCATTGAGGAAGGTCTGCGGCTCAGCTGGGACAATGCCTCCTCCGCACGACTCGCGGGAGACCAGGCGCGGCAAGGCAGAGGAAGGAGGACCAAGGCAACCGGTCGTAAACAAGATTTGAGGGCCAGACACATCGGCCGACACGGTACGAAGAAACATGAAGAAACCCAAAGCGTTTCGTGCCACCGAGCACTTGCTTGCTCGCTCCGTCTGACCGACCGGACCCAGGAGTTCTAGAAAACAAACCATCCGTTCTGTGTCTTCTTCCGCAGTTGGCGCCCTGGCGCCGCCGTGTGAAAGTCGTGTCCATCCGTGTGCTGCGCATCACCCTGCAGGTTCAGTTGGAGTTGCCCACCTGTGCCCCGACCTGTCGCAGTCCGACCCTCACCCGGCTGGCGCGACCGTCCGAGTCCAGCGGTCCCGCGGTGGTGCTGGGCGTGCTGCGGCATGGGGAGCGAGCGGATGAGAGCAGCAGCTTCAATGAGTTGGGAGACCCAGCCGTCGCACCTGGAAGTGGGTAGATTTCGATGTTGGGATGTCGTGGGATGTCTTGGGATGTCTTGGGATGTCGTTTGCAAGGCTTTATCAAGAAGGAAGGACGCTAGAAAGACGGGCCATCCGAGGATTTCCCTTCGCTGGGACGCCTCCGTTCTTGGGACCCCGGGAGCCGGGTGAAATGGGCTCGGCGATGCATGTGAGTGGGTTCTGAAGCCGACGGTGCTGTCGTGGACCTTGGGACCGAAGCAAACAACAAAGAGAAGCAAACCGAATAAGCCACCTAAGAGCGTTCCGATCGCCGGGCATCGTGTCGCGATGCCTGGAACAGTTCCGATGCGTCGGGTTTTAAGGCCAGGAGCCCTGGAACTCGTACCGTCCGATCGCTCCTAATAGCGATGGCCTCCCTAAGAGCAATGGCCTACCACCTAAGAGCGATGGCCTCCAACCAGGTTGAAAAGAAGATGGAAGAAGTAGGATGTTTCCCTCTGGTGGAGATGCATCCCAAAGACGGAAGGTGAAAGCAGTTGATTTTTGCAAGGTTTCGACCTATGGTACTTGTACTTACCTGGAGTCGACTCATGAAAGTACCTCAGAAAAAGGGTACAGATCTACCTCTTTTTGTAGGGTTGTGGCCCATTTTCTGTGGTTACTTAAAGTCGGGTCCAGGTATGCATCTATGGGACGGTTTCTTTTTTGCATGGTCGTGCCAGAATCCTTTTTTGGTTTCACTTGCTTGGCATCCACGTGTGTTGGTGTTTTGCGGCACCTGCAGCCCCCCCTCGATCAATCGGCATCTGAGAGAGAGACTTTGGACGAACTCGCTGGTCGGCCGGATTCACATGGAAATTGGGACAAAGAGGAGGGAATCCTTTTTCATGGGCAAAATCGAATTGGGAGAACTTTCAGAAAAGAATCCCAGCAAAGAACCAGCATTTCTTTCATCCATTTTTCATGGGCAATCCAAATCCCACGGATTCTACAACAGCTTCTTCAGGTGGGGCTGCTCGGCCGACGCGGCCAGCTATCCGCACGACTGTCCCCTCACGTCCCGGGGGTGCTGGCAGATTCAGCAGCTGGCACAGGAGCCTTCACTCCGCACGGAGCGCGAATCAGAGGGAGAGCAGTGAATCAGAGGATGGTAGAAGAAGCACTGGTGTGGGGCAGTGTATCCCAAGAAACGCACCGATTCTGAGCAAAGCTGACAAACAAAAACAAAGTCGTGTTGGAATTTTGGCGGATCGTCGTCGAGTCGCTTCCTTGGATGGAACACGCTTCTTCCGTCACCACACGTGTGTTTTGCGATGGTGCAGGAATTCGCGCAGCTGGAGATTAAAGTGGTGATCAGCTCGCCCTTCCTCCGATGCGTACAGACAGCCCTGATCGTGGCCGAAGAATGCCAAGCGGAGGCAGAATGTATATATATATATATACACATATATACCAGGACCTTCCAAGAGGTGTACACCTCTTTTTTCAGCTTGCCTCAGGACCTGCTTTCAACACCTCTTTCCAAAGCTGGTCCAAGCGACCCTAGTCCACGGTGGTGAAGGGAGTCTTCCAAGCTTCGAGAACATCCCCGTAGATCATCCTCGGACGAAGATCGATTGCTTCCCCCTTCCCATCGGTCATCTTGCGGTCATAAGGCCTGCTTGAGAAGAAAAGCGCCAGGCACCAGGGTTCCGTCAAAGCACCCAAGCTGAGAAGAGGTTGCACAGCTGTTTCCGAATTTCCGGCAGGACAAACATCACCCCTGCATCGGGTTGGCGGTTCAAACCGACTCTTTTCTCAGCACATAATACTGAGGTTACTGAATATAACAGTAGGAAATCAACACTTGTCTTGCGAATGTTCTGGAAGGCTCCCCATGTTTATTGCCAAAAAACACCGGCAGCATTGTCTTCCACATTCAAAAGTCCATGCAAGTGGGACTTGCAGGTGAGAGGCCTTTGAATAACCTCAGGGTCCGGGAACAAGTGATCGAGTGACTCAAATTGCAGGAGTTGAGCTTTTGTACACCATTCAGCATCCTCCGCCACGATCCACTGGCAACTATGATTTACATTGATTTACTATCATCGATCCTTTCGTAAGATGTCTTTTTTCACTTAGCTTCCCTTTTCGTCCTTTTTCTTCAAAAAGACACCCACTCCTAACAGCCACTGGTCCGATCCTATTTTCGCCTCTCGCGTCCAGGCGGTCTTGCTGGATGAGGAGTTGGGAGAGGTCTTTGGCCCAGCAGTCTTCGAATCGGAAGTCCCCTGGCCGCCACGCGACTGGACGGTGCTTCTGAAGACCTTGGAGGCCATGGGCTGCCGGTGCGATCGCTTGAGCCTTGAAGAACGAGGGTCTGGGTGACTGGGTCCCAAGATTAGAGAGACGAAGATGATCTCTTGGTGACTGTAAAACAGGCCTGAAGAGGTAGAACACCATCCATGTCTGGAGGGAGTTTGATGAATCAACAGTCTACACTCTCAGTATGTCATAACCCCCCGCAGACATGGAGGAAGAAAAACCGCTTCAAACATCGGGGGATGGAGGCATGAAATCTCACCTGCGTGCACCAACCCTGTGCCTGAACCCGAACCCGTCGCGCGCCGTCACGCGCCGCAGCGAGGAAGTTGGGACGAATTCTGGGCCGGCGTCCTCAATGGCCTGAGACCATCCAGGCGGCACGCGTGAGGTATGCCAAGCGGTTTCTGGACTACATGAGGCGATTTCCGGATGAGAGAGAGAGAGAGAGAGAGTCTGGTTCTCCGCTGCAATAAGAGGAACTTGATCAAGAATTCCTTGACCGCTTGGTGGACAACTGCCTACCAATGGAGCTATGCAGGAGCCTCTATGTGCGCTAGAAAACATGCCACCAACGAATGCCTAACGAATTCATGCCCAACCCCTGACCGACCTGCGCCCCTGACCTGCGCCCCTGACTCAGGCGCTGTCGGCACACCAGAAGGAATTGCATCTTGGTCTCGCATGGTCATATGCTGCCAGTGTGTGTCTCGATTCTACCCGAGCTACAGGACCGCAAGGTGCGCGCACCGCGGAGCGCGGAAAGCGCGCGAACCGAGGAGAGGAAGCGGCTGGGAGATCTGCATGAGGATCTCATGAGATCGAAAAGTCAATTCCGAGTTCATTTCTCCAAGTGGAAGACAACCCCAAAGAAGTCACCCAGTCATCTGAGTCTGAAAATAGCTCGTCCCCCAACTCTGTTTCTTTATTTCTTTACTCGGAATGACTTCGGAAAAAACTTCTTCAAGATAGGTCTCAGACTATTTCGCCGCCCCCGTCCCCAGTCAGAAACCCGTTGTTTTTGTCAGCCTGGCGGTTTTTCTTTTCGTCAGCTCAGCGGTTTTGGTGAGGTGGCCAGTGTGGAGTATGGAGCAGCTTTAGTGGCCACCTGGCAAGCTTCCAAGACTTCGACTTCGAAGACTTCCAAGACCAAGGAGGAGACCTTGCTGAAAAGGGTGATTGTTGAGGAGTTTTGACAGAAAAGCACGACACAATCCCGGGTTGTGGGGACCTCTTCTCGGCTCAGAACCCCCTGCAGTTCCACGTCAGGAGACCAAGACCTGGCTTCGGAGTCGCTCCTTCGATGGCGTCACACCACGAGGACCTGGTCTCGCTCAGGCCGAAGGACCGGCGCCCGAAGGAGCGACGGAGCCTCCTTCGCCGCCGCGGCGCGGACGGAGCGCGACGCGTTGGGCCGAAGGAGCGGAGGTGCAGGATGAGCTGGAAGAAAAGAACGAACTGCTCTTGAGCCTGAACTACACATGGTCTGTTTGGTGGCAAGGTCTTCGCTTCATGAAGGACGACAGCTTGAGCGGAGGGGGAGTTCAGCAACTGCATGCAAAAAGGAAGCATTTGGGACAGAGTTGGCAGGATGTGTTGAGGCTCCTGGGAAGTTTGCCTTCTCTTGCGGAGTTTCTTGGCATCTCATGCTCTCAAATCTTCTGTAAGGTCTTTGTACCCACGTGTTGTGAGTCCATTTGTATGAGAAGAGTCTCCTGCTTGAGTATCGGGATGTGGGGCTGTGCTCGAGGCTGTCATGGTCTATAAATTCCAGGACCCTCCGTTGGGGGTGTGTCGGTGTCTGTCAATAGCCTCTTTTTCAGACGATTCCGGGGTCTCCCAAAACCACCAGGCGAATGGGGCCGGTCCTGGTTGGTTCGTATACTTGGTGGTGCTGTCAAGCTTTTTGTCTTGGAGATGATTTTATCACACATCCCTGCTGGGGCGAAGAACCTGGGCTGTAGTTTGATCTTCAAACATACCACTAGAGAAGGCCCCAAACCTAGTGGTTTTAGCTCTTTTTTCAGTGAATGTCGTTAATTCCATGTAGTTCCATTGCGTGTTTCAAAAAAGGATCGCCTGTTCGCTCCAATACGGGAACACCATTTTCATGCAACATGGTCTTTAACGATCCGCTATGGGTTTTCGGGTGGATGCGTGTTTCGCAAGACTTCAAGAGCTTGCGCGTTTTCACGAAGTGGTTTCCAAAAAGGACACGACTAATTTGGTCTCAAGTGTACGCGAGGCACATCATGTAACTGGAAAACATGTTGGAAAGCTTCTACAGCACCCTCTTCAAGGCACCTACCTAGGTGTGCTGGTCTTGTTTCGGCATGCCTTGCCATGTGCTTGACCGGTCTGCAATGGAACCCGTGATCAAACGCGTCGAACTTCCTCGTGCACACTTCCTCGTGAAATCATGTAAGAAAACCACTTCGTGCCGCATCCCGTGGCCCGAAGCTGCTATCGATCAAAAAGAAACCACACCAGAGAGACATCCGAACATCGATCATGCGTCAAAATGCATAGGTCCATAGGTTGGCCACTTTATACGTTATCAATCCTGCGTCAAAAATGCATCGGTTGGCCACTTGATAAGGTTATCAATCAATATCAACAAGTATCAGTTTGCCCAGCATGCCGCACTCCACATGTAAAACAGATCTCCAGCCCGACTCCAAGCACCGGATTCCAACGGACACTCGGCTCATCGGACGGACGGCACCAGAATACACGCCACAACCATGCCCATCAAAATATTCGACCCCCCCAGTGGAATTCCGATGTTCAAAAGGAGACACAACAAGGTGGTGCAGGCTGAGACACTGAAGTTGCTTCTCCGTGAATTCACAGACACCGCCATGGACAAATGCCGGTCATGTGCCTGCACGTTCGGTTTTCGCCCAGTAGGCAAAGAGCATGGAACCAATTTCAATCTATATATGATTACTGATTACTGTATTTAATATACTGCATACACACTTATATCCGTGTAGTATAGGGTCAACACTATCATTGTCTCTTGAGCCCACTTTGACCCGATATGATTCTGGCCTACCACTCCGGCAAAGTGCCACACACCTTGATGCCAGAGCTTGATCAGCTTAATGTTCCGCGACAAATCACGCTTCCTCGGCTTCCTCATGAGGTTCCCCTTCAGTGCTGCTCGCAGCGTGGCCTCGGAGCGCTCCAGCGGCAGCGAGGTGAGCTTCGCCAGCCGCGCGCACACGGCGTCGTCCCTGGCTGCCTTTCGGGAGCCCAGTCAATTGGCTCAGCTACCAGAGGCGGAGGCCAGAAAGTCCAAACAAAAGCTGACTGGTGCGACGACTGTAGGGTGGCTGAGGGTGGGGATCCAAACGAATCTCTAGACAGGGGCGCAACTTCCCTCATTCCCTACTTTCGTCGCACCAGTCAGAAACGGCCAACATCCCACATTCTCCGTGCCTCGAACGCTTGGTTCGCACTTTGTGAAGCTCAAGGCCTATGTCTATGTGCCACTACCACCACGCAGTCGTGCCGCCAGTAGCGGATCTGACGGCAGCCCTTTGTCCTCGGGCCTGAAGCTCAAGGCAAACAGCCTGGCGGCGCGACGGAAGTTCAGCAAGGAGAATCAAGGAGCCACAGGAGATCCTGGAGGGTTTGATCTTGAAGTGGGAAAGCAGGTGGAGTGCCTGTCACCAAAGGTGAGTTTTCCGCCCGCTTAGGGAAAAAGAGCGCGAAAAACAATAATCACAGGGGGAAGGGGTTGCCAAAAGAGAAGCACGGGTGTGATCCTGCTCCCAAGTGTTGTGACATTCACACATTATCGTTTTCAGTGTCCCTTCACTCAAGGAGGATCTTCTAAAAGGGCTGGGCCTGGGGTGTTTGGGGCCTTCCATTTTGGCTGCACCAATCTTGCCCCATCTGTCTACACCCTTTTTCATCTTTTCAGCATCGAAATCCCCATGATCGGGTCTCAGCCACGAAGCATCTTCGCCCGAGGACTTTGATCCAGAGGACTCTATCTTAGTGGCTCAATCTCCCTAATTCCTCACGAATCGCACCACCAGGCTTTTCTGAGGACATCTTGACATATCTTGTGTTGGAGGCCCTCGCTATTAGGTTGGAGACCATCGCTAGTAGAAACAAAGGAAAAAAGGAAGACCTGTCGCGCCGCTACTAGTAGCTTCTTGCTCCTATAGTAGGGATGGTCTCCAAGCTAATAGCAATGGCCTCCACCTAGTAGCTTCTAGCTACTAGTAGCTTCTTGTTACTATGTTTCAGTCGAAGTCCCTCCGGGTTTGGGTCCTGGCCACGTCGTGGGTCCGAAGCCGCCGAGTCACCCTTGGAATGGATGGTGAGTGAGGACTGCAACCATCCAGTTTTGGCGGATTCACACAACATGCAGTAGGTTTGTGTTCCACTGAGGTTCCCAACTGATCCCCAAGTGTACAAACAAACCGACCCAGACTCGCACCAAAGTGTGTTGGTACTAGGAGTGCCTGTGAGGGCAGTATCAGTTTCAGGGCCGTCTCACCATAGCTCAGCTGGACCCTGACGACTTGGGCAAAAGAAACACAGGCAACAAATCACCCTTGAACATCCTCTTGCACTTGCCATCAGCTGTTTTGAATTCAGGGCTGCTGAAAAAAAAGAGAACGAACATGAACAAACCAAACCCCAAACAAGAACCACTCCAAACAGCCCCAAGCAAACCCAAACACGTTTCCACTTGGCCACTGGCCAGCGGACCCTGCTTTTCACTGAGGCACACCACGGAGCCTGGCGTTCCGACGCACGCGCACGACGCGCACGGCGGGGAGTTCCTCCAAGAGGACGAGCGACGACGACGCGACGGGAGGGTGATGAGATGGGAAGACGGTCCAGTGAGTTTCTGTCTATTTATGTGTACGATTGATCTTTTTCCCCAAACAGTTTACTGTTAGGGGTTCTCAATTCTTAGAAAGACGTGTCCGCCCTTTGTGTCGCTGCTGGTGTCCGCCCTTTTCTGCTGGCCATGTCGCATTTCTATTCATTTGTCTCCCAGTTCTGTCGCTGCTGGTGTCCGCCCTTTTCCGCTGGCCATGTAGCATTTCTCTTCATTTGCAACATTTCTATTCATTTGTCTCCCAGGTCTGTTTTCCGCTGGCCATGTGCAACATTTCTATTCATTTGTCTCCCAGGTCTGTCACTGGTGGTGTCTGCTCTTTTCCGTATTCATTTGTCTCCCAGGTCTCTCACTGGTGGTGTCCGCCCTTTTCCGCTGGCCATGCAGCATTTCTATTCAT
>CAXAMN010000792.1:122296-134914 GCA_963970005.1 Durusdinium trenchii
GGGGGGAGCCTGTTTTGAACCCAGAGCTTTTTGGCATATCGCTTTTGTCCAACGAGATGAAAACGATCGGGTTGACCTATCAGAGAAAACCCCTGTTGTTTGAAAGAGCTTCCAGTACATTCCAACTGGATTCGCCGCTGAGCCTTGCAGGCCGATGCCTAATGCGCTTCACCCTCTTTGATTGGCAAGGGCTTAGAGACCGGCCGGAGCCCAATCCCTTCGAAAGCGGGGCGTGGCATAGAGAACGCTGGTTGGAGTGTGAGTCAGACACTTGGAGGCAATGGGTCCATGATGGTCCCATGTATCAGTCGATGCTTCGGTCTATGATGGTCCATGTTTCATTGAGCTGAGTTTGATTGACCCTGCAGCGATCCTCAAATAGATAGAGGCTTTGATTGAGGACTTGCATCAAAGGACCAGCTGGCTCAATACGATGCGTATTTCTTCTACTACTGTACCTCTTGCGCTTGCTCCTTTGGCTACATCTGCCATCGACTGGGGCAACTGCAGGCCAGTACTGACCTTCACCAAATACATAATAATGATAGATGTGCATGGTTTTCAGCATTTTTTGGAACTCGATTTATAATCCAAAGATGGCGCAACTCCCATCAGAACACTGTGGGTCGACCCGCAACCAAAGAGTCTTCAGCTCACCTCAGCAGCTCACCTCAGCGCCTTCGGCTCCCTTCGCACGCCACAGGAGGCTCGACGCAAGGAGTGCTTTCGACTGGTCGACCATCAAAGGCCCTTGGGCTACGGACTGCGCGAATACGACCACACCGTGCAGCGCCGCTGGGGTCGCTTCGCGCATGTGCCGTTGGTGCTAGCTGCTGGGAATGGAAGGAAGACTCGACTCAATGGACGATTCTGAAGCTCTGTTTCAGTCCAAATGGACGATTTTTCCGGAAGACAGGAAGACAAAGGATGGACGTTGGTGCGTTCTCCCATGGTCGTTGCTGTTTCGTTTCTTGGAGGAAGACTCTAATGATGGTCGTTTGGTGCCTCAAATCCTTTGGACCCCACGGCCGAGGCCTCGCTGCCCGGCCCTTGCCGTTGCGGAGCCGAGCGCTGCAGCCACGAAGCGGTCCCGGCGCGCGCGGTCGCGCAGCTCTCGGCGAGACGCGGAGGGGTTTAGCGGGGTCCGAGTGCTTGGGAACAAAAAGAACACCGAGTCGAAGAACGTTTTTTTGGGGGGATTTGATCCTACCAGGACCCTCCAAGGGATGTCCAATGGACTACTCCACACTACCTATAGGCTTCCATTGGGCACCCCTTAGAGGGTCCTGGTATACAGCATTATACAGCCTTATATGACCTTATGAATCTGATGTCATTTTTCCGGGATGTGAGGTGGCCATCGTAGGTGGCCATGAAGCCTGACGTATATGTCTTCTTGACGCTGACCTCTGAACAGATCGCACGGCTGTCGCTCGCCCGCCGTGTGGCGCGCGAAGGTTTCATCATCCTTGAAGAACTGTTCTGAAGATGACCGTAAGAAGAAGAACACCAAACAATAATAAGATGACAGCAAGAACGGGTCTCTTTCTTTTTTGTTTCTTTGCTCTGTTCTGAGTGTTTGATTTTTGAGGGTTCTAGAGTTTGCACATGTTTGCACCCCATTTTTAGGACCTCACCCTGCACATAGAGGTAGAACTTGGGCGCTATTTTTTTCAAGTGCCAACACAGACACAAGTTGAGGCGGCAGAGGACGCAGGAACCACGGTTGTTCGGGGACCCTTCCAACCCTTGGGGGATCCTTCCGACCTTAGAAGACAATTCGAAGACACTCGCCGAGTCTCTGGACGAACAGAATCAAAGCCTCACAAAAACCGTGCACTGGCACCCCAAGATGTCTTTCAGATGGAGGTCCACTACTAAACCAGCAAACTTGGGGTGCCCTTGTGCTATCTACTCACTCAAGCCACGGAATCCGCGATACGTCTCCAACAGCCTGGACATGTCTATCGCCGAGGGCTGAGGGGTACTGAAGCCGGGAGTGGAGGATTCGGTCATGTTTCCCAGACCTCGGGATGTATTTGACACCCTTCCCTGGTTCTTCTTGATATCTTGCTTTGTGGAAGGCCTGGAAGGCCTGGAACAGGTCACTGGTTGGGTGATTTTGGTCGATGCTGGATCAATCCCCACTCAGGTGGAAAGACCGACCTTTTTGGGGTCTCCAGGGTCTCTCCACCGGGGGCTGGGCGTATCTGGGCGTACCTTGAGGGCAAAGGGTCAACACTTCTGGACTATATGCTTAGTTCTCTTTGGATGCATGAGCTATGCTTAGTGGCTTAGTTCGTTCTCCTTGATGTTTGGAACCTTTCGCCCCGGTGTTGCCCAGCGGACCTCCGTGTTTGGAGGGCGACTCCTTCAGCTCGGGGCCGATTGGATCGGTGTGTCGAACCGATCCGCTCCACGGTGGAAGTGGAGTGAAGAGCACCGGGGACTTGGCTCTTCCAGCCATGGAATCTGGACCAAACCAACGAAGGACCCGGAACTTCCGGGGCCCTGCCATGCCACTTGGACTCCATGACACTTCGGAGTGTAAGGAGATAACAGCGAAGTGAGGTAGAATGTTGAACGATGTTGAACAAAGTTTTACTCCGAAGCTCTGTGGTTTGGCCGGAAAAAGTTGCTAAAGCATTCCCAGGAAGCTTCACCCTGCGCCGGTGCTGGAGCTGGACAGCGCTGCCTCCTTGCGCTTGGCGCTGATGGCATTGGCGTCGGAGGCGCAGCGTTTGGATGCCATCTCCAAGCTGGCGCCGGTGCGGGTGGCCAAGGGCGCAAGAATAGAGGCCAGGGACCGTCGAGGAGTGTTTGCTTGATTTTCCCCTGCAGTGTGTTAACACATGTTAACACTATCGGGTTCTTACGGTAAGGGTTAAGGCCAGGTTCTGATCGGAGCTTCTCATCGGCGCGTCCGGCTAATTCGCTTCAATTCACAGTATACTAATTCATTCGTTCATTCCTTCATTCATTCCTTCATTCCTTCATTCATTCGTTCATTCATTCATTCATTCAGTCAGTAAGTCAGTCACTCACTCACTCACTTACTCATTCACCTCGAGATAATCGAAGTACGTTTCGACTGTGCAGGCTCGCAGAATATGCTGGCCGCGAGTGGGTGTTTCCTTGACTGCGCTCTCGTTGTGATGATGTGCGCTTTTTCGTACTTGGTGATCACTTTAGGCGCAAGATGGCGCAAGTGAAACCTCGTGCTTGGTGTTACAAAGTGGACTTTTGGTTACAAGTGCAGGAGATAGGACCCGTTTTACATCGATGTGCAGCTTTCGTGGCAGGTGCAGTGAATCGTGCTGCGTTGTGGTATGCTGTCTTTGCAAGTGACCTTGCTGCGAATCGCCTTGGCAGGCTAGGTGATATGAATCTTGATGTGCAGGTTTTGTGGCAGGCGCAAAACTTTGTGGACATTGAAGTGCAGGACTCGTGGCAGGCCCAAGGGGACAAGAGCTATTGACCCTGACCGCTCGCTTTTGGGGGTGGAGAACTGACCGGTTTATGACTGAGAGTTCGAGTAAGGTCTTCGATACGTGCCCGGGTGTCCAGGTGCCTGGTGAGCCGGTCTGTGCCCGGATGCGTCATCTCGAGTTAGGTAGCTGGATGAATTCAACAGATGTCATTCGACCGAAACAGTTCGGGCCAACTAATGCCTGCAGTGTATTTTTGCCCACTCTTCCTCACCCAAAGCAGCCGCCCAACCCTCAAGAATTACATAGCTCGTGAGCCTTCTTTCCTCTGGGGCGCCTGGGGCTCTCCGGGAGGTGAGCCTCGCCCCTCGCAGAAAGGGCCAGTCACCACCATCACCGCCGGAACCCAATACGTCTGGATCTCTAGACCTTCTACACCTCTAGACTTAAGACTTTTAGACACACTGTGTGGGTTCTCTTGCCGGGATACTTTCATTCGGGGGCAGGTAGGGACCCTCATTTGGTGGTGCTCAGTCTGGGTCATGAAGGAGTTTGACGTGTGGATTTGGAACAACGTTCAGTTGTGGATGATAGATAGCTGCTAGCTTCAGGGCTGTCAAATGACCCGCCCATCTATTCCTCCAAGGCATCCTTACACCTGGGCGTGGCGGGCGATTAATCAACCTTTACCGTGATATGACGCAGCCAATTGCTGGATTTGCTGGAGATGCTGAAGCACTTCATTTGGAAGAGCAACACTGTGTGAATTTCCAGGTGAATTTCATGCGATCTTGATCCTGCGCATCATCCTTCATTGCTCCAGATGCTCAAAGGAATTTGAACTTTGGGAGACTGAGCGCCTGGAAGGCTCACCTGACTGAAGTTTCGATGGCGAAGTCGGGAGGCATCCTGCAGACTCGAGACCTGACATGGACCAGCTAGAGGTAGACAGCCAACTATAGAGAGTGCAAAGACAGCCCAAAAACCAGCACACCTGTAGAGTCGAGTGTCGGCAAAAGTTTTTGCGGAACATGCAGGTTCTCCTGGTTTTCTCTTGCTGACGCAGACTGGCCAACAGGCCGTGCCCGATCGACTGAAGGTTTTCCATGGTCCATTTGTTGCAGGAACAAGGAGACGTTGGCCGGCGCAATCCAGCAGACATCGGTCCAGGGTTCGCCCAAAGGCCATGTGATTTTTGGGGAGATCATGGGAAGACACGGGCCGACTTACCTTGCATCGATCAAAAGCTGCATGGAGCCCTTAACCAATCCGCCCACTTGGTGTCTTGCTGCGCTGACATGCGGGGCTCAGAATGGCCCAACCGATCGGTCTGATGTTGGAACCGATCGGTGTTCAACGCCTTACAAGCACTAAAAACAATCTTAAACTCCGAAAACCCTCGAGGGTTTTAAGCTTCAAGGCTTTGGACCTCCATTAATCTACGGTGATCACGGGCGAACCAACGCGTTTTGTATCCACCAGACGTCGTGGAACCTGTCCATGAGAGGAGAGAGGTTTTGCTTGGAGATCTCTTTAAGGTGGAGACCTTGGAGACCTTAAGAAGTTCGTTCCTTTCCGTTTTGTTTTGTTTTCGACACAAGAATTGTTGGAATTCGCTCAAGATTTTGGGATTTCCCCATGCTCCTCTCCTCCCCACCAGATGCAGACTCCACGCCGGCGAGCCGTTCCTTCTCGCAGCCCAACCCTGAGAGCCCCCGCAGCCCAGCCACCCGGTGGTTCCGCGTATCATGGCAGATGGTTCGCTGGCAGCGCTGGAAGAGCGGGTGCAGAGGCTCTCGGAAGAGGTCCGAGGGAAGCGAATGACCAAGCTGGCAGCCGAGGACCAACGATTTGGCGTCCAAAAACCCGGCGATCGATTTGGACCTACCTAGATGGAAGATTGACAACCTGTCTGGTGACATTTCTGTTAAGATTACGTAGAGAAATCCATTAGTCATAGAATTGGTAACCTGGAAGATTGGCATGGAACCTGGCAAACATGAGGAAACTTGTCTTTGGGGTGTCTTTTGGGTGTTTTTTAAGTTGCAGGTTTTAACATGAATCTTCAGAGGTTAAGCAATAGGTTCTTTATCACAGTGGACGCGTCTTTTCTGCGTTCGTCCCTGTATGACTCCGCCGCGTCGTTTTGTGGGTTGGTGATCACAGTGGTTGCACCCTCGGCACCGCTTCCTTTTCTCACCGCTTCAAATCCTTTCCAAAACCAAAAGAACACACAGTCCCCGCTGGCGCAGGACGAGGGGACCAAGATCCTACAAGTTCCTCGGTGAGTCTGATGCCACTGCCGTCTGGCACCTGGCACTGGGCGGGCTGGGCACCCCAAGCTCCGACCTGACGGGTTGACCTCGCCGGTCATCGATTTGGTTCCTGTTCGGTGGTCAACCAGATTCGACCCACTGCCAGGTACGTGGGAGTCATGCCAGAGTCATCCCCTGGTTCGCCAGGTACGCAGGTAAACCAGCTTCTTTAGCCGTTTGTGACCGAACTGGAGGGTCTTCACCCGTTTGTACCTCTTTCGACCTTGTTTGGAGCTCAAAGGATCACATTGAACAACCCAGGCAGTTTTCTGGTCTTGTGATGGTATCATTCGTACATTGAACGTGTGCCACACACCCTCCAAGAAAGAAACACGGTTACGACGTGCGGTTACGACACCGGATGTGTCGGTGCAACCGATCGATCATGGATCCAACAGTGTGAGGAGTTTTTCCAGGCAGTCGATGTCTTCTCCTGGTAGATCCTGCTAGCTAGTGACTTGAAGGATTCCTTTGAGATCGATTTTTTGAATCCCATTCTTTGGAAGCCTCCAGATTCTCCAGATCACAACTCACTGGTCCATTGGACCACATGGACAACTTAATGAGCTTAGGCGGCCGACAACTTACAGCTGGCGGGCGAAGAGCGTGCACGTCGACGTTGGTTGGTTCAGACGGTGAATGCTCTTTTGGACGCGGTGCCCGATGCTTCCAGCCCGTCTGGAAGCCCCGGAGGAAGCTCTCCACCCCTGCTGGAATTGACGGATGGGCGTACGGGCACACCGGTGGACGACCTGCTGTGCGCCGGGGAGCAGCTGCTGGCAGAAGTGGCCTGGCTTTGCAAACTCACTGAGCAGGCGATTGCGAACAACGAGGAGAGAGTGGAGCTTTCGAAAAGAGCCTGGCCCAATCAATGTCAGATTAGAGTGGGGGCAGGCTGCCAAGCTCAAAGGGGATTTCAAGCTTCAGATCTATTGGTTTGAAGGGCAGACCACCTTCGGCCAGGACCTCTGAGCCCAAAAAGCCTCAATTCCCACGACGCCCGCCCCTCGTCGCCCCTCGTCAGGACGCCTATCTCGTCTCCATCCTCCCGAAGATGGCGCAGCTCGAGGAGATCCAGCTGATGCGCATGCTGGGCAGGTGGGCGGCGCGCTCCCTTCCGGTGCCCAGCGAGCTACAACCGCATTTGCAGCGCTGTGTGCAGATGGTGCAGAGGATCCAAGACCTGGAGGTGCCTGGGTCGTGCCGCTGCGCGTGCCCTAAGGGCCGTGCCCGAAGGGCTTGGTAGACATCCCAAGGTGGCCTTAGAGTTCATGGCCACATGTAACGAAAAGAGTAGTAGGGCTGGGATCTATCACCAGGTAAAGGAGACCTTCTTCCCCCCAGAGGTGAAGCTCCAGCACTCAGGTGAAGCTCCAGCTGATCTTGGAAGCGCTGGACCGCCCTCACCATTCGGAGGCGAGATGGGCGGTCCAGGTGGTGAGATGTGGGTGAGGGCGGTCTGCCTTGGGCGGATGGAGACTCTCTCCAAAGTAAGGAGCTCTACATTGCCTGGGAATCATCATGGCAGTGGATGGCCCCTTGGATGACTCTTGTTCCACTTTTTATTTTTCCTCTACCAACAAGGGGGCACCATCCACTTCCGATGACTTCAGGGAGAGTGGAAGAAAGGTCTATCAAATTCATACCGCATTTTTCCGGATTTTCAGGCCTATGAAGCCCGTCGATCCCGTCACTTGTGAAGCCGGTGGCACGCGCGCGGTGGGGGTCATGTCTTTTCTCCTCCCCAAAAGAGGATTCTGGTCGCTCGCACAGAGAGTCTGGGAGCTCGTCAAGTTTCGGGAGCTCTTGAGATCCAGACTTGCATACTTCCGCAGAAGCCCCGAACGATGTCAGGCCTTCGTGCAGAAGGCCTGTGGTGTCTACCTGCAGCTCTTGGAATACCTCGAGAATCCCACCAGCGGCCAAGTGGAGCAGCTGACGAAGCAGCTGGTGAGTGAACGGAAGGAGGTGAAGAGCGATATCGCCTTCGTGAAAGATCGCTTGACATCACTGAGAAAGAGGCGGGTGACCAGTTGGTGAGTGGTGACCAGTGGTGAAAGAGAGGTTGAGGTGTTTGGAAGCTGAGTGGATCTTGATGAATTCAAGACTATCGAACATTTTCTCTCTGTGCTTCCTGATAGATGGTGATCCACTCCGGTGATTGTGTTCCGTTTGTTCCATGTCTTGTTGATCGACTTGATGGTTTGAAGTTTGAACCTGTTTGAATCCTTTAAAACACTCAAACATCCACGGACTCCAACAACTACTGTACTCCAAATCCCAAATCTCGGTCACCGCTCTGGTCCCCGCTTTTTTCGGCCACGGTGACCGCCCGCGACTGCTTCGGCTTCCGCAGGCATCGGATCCTGCGCTGCCTGGCGCCCAGCCGGACGGCGGTGGCCGCCATGACGGCCAAGGAGCTGCGGCTCTGCTTGCAGATCCACGAGCTGCCAGACCGAGGCTTCCGAGAGCGGCAGGACCGGCGGTGTCCGGCGGGCGGTTTCCACCACCACCGCCGTGGAAGCCGTGGAAACCTGAGGGAGCGGTGTAGATGCGTGTTGATGCTGCGTGTAATTCCACGGGGGGGTGCGCAGCTTCTTTCGCAGCATGGGGAGCTGCCCCTCCAACAAAACAAACGAGTGTACAGTACCCTCTGGCATCTATCGAGGCAAATGGAAGCCCAAAGGCTTGAGCTCTCCCACTCACCGCAAGCTTAAGGGTGCCGGTTTCAACCGTCAGGGCCGTCGGTTCCTTCAACAAAGCGGTCCCCAAGATTTACCTACATGGTGTTGTTGGTTTTGGGCTCTCCGACAGGACATCATCGACGAATTGGAGAAAGAGGGAATCCTTCAACCAGAGTGACTGGGCAGGACCACTACCAGTACACTGGAACCGGCCGTGGCTCCAGTAGCGTGATTCCCGCTGTGCCTGCGCGCGGAGTCCAGCAGAAGCTGAGCACTGTAATAGACCGGTGCCAGGGATGAGTCGTTTGCTTCTCTGGTGCACGTGTGCCGAAAAGCGAAGGCCGAACGCGCTGGTGTCAGCGGGCATCAAACAGCTTCATTGTTTGAATTTAGATGAATTTAGTCTGCCAGATGCTGCCAGTACTGAGGCCAAATGTCTACACAACAGCTCTGGTAAACCATCGCTCTCTTTTCGTTCGTGTCACTCCTTTGGGCCTAAATGGCAGTGGGTGAGAACATCTCAAAACCTCACCCACCAAACCATGGTTGCAGCTTTAACAATCCCGTATATAAAGAGGACTCTCTTCACGTGACCGGAAAGCAAAGCACCACGGGGGCCCGACGGACGCTGTCCAGCGCCCGCAGGAGCAGCCCTCCGTGGCGACAGCCGCAGAAGCCATGGGTGCTCTGGCCCAGCGCATGGGTGAGAAAGGACGGGTGTGGTGGGTGCTGGTGCTGGTGCTAGTGCTGGTGCTGGTGCTGGTGTGGGTGGGTGTGAAGACCTATAAATAGAGTCGCCACCTGTCAGAATTCCACCATTGAATTGGCAGTGTCTTTTTTCCATGAAACAGATCGGGGCTTTCTGCTCAGTGGTTTTGGACACCATTTGCAGCGTGGCCGCGTGTCCTTTTTGGCCCTTCCAAGGCGCCTTCCATCATGGCAGGCATGGGCCTCACTTCTCTCGAGGCGAGATGAACCTTTTTCTGCGTCGGGTGGAAGGATCATCTGGCGCACGCCTCTAAGCTGCTTGAAGTTCTGCCATGAACCATGGAAGTTCATGACCTCTAACAGTAGTGCTAGGTCACTCGAAGAGCCTCGAAGAGCCGGTGCTTTTTAAAGGTCTAAGTCTTGGATTTCTTCCGTCATCAACGACCTTGAGGTCGTCAGCCCTCGTGAGGTGGCTCCATTGAGGTGTTCCAATCGAAGGGAAAGGAAGGGCAAGAAAGGGCATCCTCCCAAAACATCCAGAGACACCACATCCTGAGATGCCACCGAGTTGTATGTAAAAGGAACGCTTTGAGATACATCTGGCTAAAGGCCAAGGGAGTTTTGAGATGCATCCCCAAGGCTCAAAGGATGAGCTCCAGCTTCGCGCTCCCTTCTCAGGCGAAAACCGTCCTCGTGTTCCGGCCCCGTGGCAAACTCAGAGGATGGTGGCCGAGAAGGACCAGGACGTGGCTCTTGGTTACTGGCTGATGTTTCCATCTAGGGCGCTCTGGTTCATGGCACTGGGAGAGTGAACAGAAACCGACGGTCAGCCTCGGTCCCTCTGGCAGGTCCAACCCACCGGGCCCTTTTGACCACTGGAAATCACTCACTTCGGAGGGCGGACTGATGGCAACTGTAGGACCGACTACCAGCACCAGCACCTCTGCCAGGTCACCGAAACCCTGCCACCAGGGCCCGAAACCGAAGCCTCCATGCTGGATCTGACGCCGTTGGGTTTCGGTGCTGGTAGAGACCGATCTGACGCCGATCTGACCGTTGTCCTTCCCACGATGGGCACGAGGGGATCGTCCGATGGCTCGATGGGGCCGCGGCGAGGTGGTGGCTCCATCTCGACCAAAGGAAGGTCCTCCCTGGATGGTCCCTGGGTAAGGCCCACTGGAGCTGAAATGCTTGAGGGGTTGAAGGGGGGGTTGAAGGTGTTGAAGGGGGTGAAGGTGTGGTGGCAAAAGAGACTTCACCTTCCTAAGGCCAGCTCTTGGTGGGGAAGGTAGAGTCAGGAGTGTGTGCTTGGATTTGGGAGACGGAGAACTCTATAGAACTCTTTCTAGGAAAGGGGCAGAGGAAGACCTGCTTTGGGGAACAACTTGTATTTCTTTGACCCATCAAGCCAAATGAACGTGAATGACACCGCACATTTGCCTGTTTTGGTCTTGGCACGTCCGGGGGTTGGTGGAAGTGAGGCCTGCGAAGGGAAACCAACCTGACAGAGTGAACTTGGTGACGGGTTTCAACTGGACTGCTGATGGTCGAGGGAAAATCCTACACCACCAAGTATGGGAAAATGGGACGCTGCTGATCCTATCTTTTGCACTTCTCTAAGAACCTTGTAGTAGAGGTTTTGGATGCTTCATTCTGGTGCTCTTTGCCTCCTCGTGTGTTCACGTCGCATCTCCGCCTTTTTTTGTTGCTTTTTTGAGCACGTTTTGGACGCGCCAGGCAGGGCCAGGAGCATACGCGCAAATCCGCATGGACCTCAGTATGAAGGCGTGGAAGCAGGATGAAAGAGGGGATGATGCCACCCGATCCTTTTTGGCAACAAACCTCATCTAGATGGCGGATGAAACAAATCTCTCAGGACTGGAGATGTCTTTCACCATTCTGAATCCAGGGGGGGTGATTTCATGGATGATTCTTCAGCTGTCAGCCAGTCCCAACTTGAGCCACTCGGGCATGGCATACACAACACGAGCTTTCCAAGTTTCTGCTTCGGATGGTCACCCGCCATTCCATACCAACGACCTGAACTTCTTCCATTATAGCGAGCGCCACCATCTCTGTCTTCAGAGACTCAGGTTGCACGCTTTTACAAACATAACATTAAAACGCATGCACATCTAAGTATATGATTTGCTTTCTAAACTGGAATACAGTCTTTAAGATCAGCTGCGGCCCAACGCACCGCATTCGTCATCCACGGCGCGGTTCCCTTGTTGCGCCGAGCCACAACCTCTGATCGTCCCAGTTCGGCCAGAACACATGCACCCCCGCGAGCATCGCGTGGAAATGAGTGAGACCACGGTCTTGGACCTATGGCCTGATCGCAGGAATTCACGTAGCATTTTCCCTAGGCTTCCTGGCCCACCATTCATTTTTATACATTTTTATAGGTTGACCGAATCAACGAAGGATTTTACACCAAAGCGTCGTGGTCGAAGGCTTTACACTGCGCTGTGTAGAGTCTCGCGGACTCGCTGCCGGTCAGAGATCAATGGTCGAGCACGAGTCGTCCGGTCGGCTCGGAGTCTCCTGGATCGACGAGAGACGAGACGATGACCGTCCTAAGGAAATGAGGACCGAGGCGCTGCCTGCCGCGCCTGCGCATGCGCATGTGGGTACTGTTGTCAGAGTGTGTTGCAAGTGGGAATCTCCATCCTGAGGACCTGGCGAGGACCAATTTCGATCGATTTCTGAGAGGGTGGAAGAACCACGCTCTTAGGAAAAAGAAACAGCACTAAGCTTGGAGGGGTCCTAGTAAGGAAACATGTGTGTTGAGCTCTAGGGGCAGAAATGTCCGAATCCCCGAACATATCACCCAGAATATCTAGGCACAGAATCTCTATTTGGTTCACCCACATTGCTTGAATTTCTTGGGCCAACCTGTTGAACCAAACCTGACACCAGGCATGGAAATGTCCCACCAGTCGAGAAGAGATGCAACCGGCGGTGTGCGCCAAGCAGGCCGGAAACCGGTTTCCGTTTGGGACGGGGATCTGAGATGAAGGGACTCTGGCAAAGATGGGGTTGAACATCAACAGGATTCATCAAAGGTGGCAGCCGGATTCCGACGTCTCAGGCCATGAGATCAATTAGGATCTGCAATTATCACTTGATCAAACCCAAACATCTCTGCACCGTCCAAGAATCTCCCGCGTCTCCCCGTCCGGGACAGCCCAATCAACGCCGGTGTGTGCAGGTGCTGGATTGGTGGCCTTACAGCAGTCCGGCGCCCTTGCCCAAGGTGAAGTTGAAGCGGCGCTAGGTCGCCGCCGAAGGCGGCGCCAGTCAGGTGGTAGGTTAATGGCTTCCCCGACACCGGGTGGTGGGGGCGGGCGCGTCTTCAAGAGACTGAAGATGAGCGGGAAAGTGAGGGTTGCTGGAGAAGTCTGCAGTTCTACAAGATGTCTGAAGATATCATTTTTTTTGTTTTTTCTTCAATTGTTCATCCTCTTTGTCCCAGAAGAT
>CAXAMN010000792.1:164236-193284 GCA_963970005.1 Durusdinium trenchii
AATCGTGCGATTGTTGCTTGAGGCTGGAGCTGACAAAGATGCAGCAATGACCGATGGGACAACAGCTTTGGCTGTTGCCGCCCAGGGCGGCCACTTGGAAGTTGTGCGATTGTTGCTTGAGGCTGGAGCTGACAAAGATGCAGCCATGACAGACAATGGGGCAACGGCTTTGTATGTCGCTGCCAAGAGAGGCCACTTGGGAGTTGTCCGACTGTTGCTTGAGGCTGGAGCTGACAAACATGCAGCAATGACGGATGGGGCAACGGCTTTGATGGCTGCTGCCGCCGGGGGCCACTTGGAAGTTGTGCGATTGTTGCTCGCGGCTGGAGCTGACAAAGATGCAGCAAATGAAGATGGGATAACAGCTTTGCTTGCTGCCTCCCAGAACGGCCACTTGGAAGTTGTTCGATTGTTGCTGGAGGCTGGGGCTGACAAAAATGCAGCAACGACGGATGGGGAAACGGCTTTGTTTCGTGGTGCCCTGGAAGGCCACTTGGAAGTTGTACGATTGTTGCTCGAGGCTGGAGCTGACAAAGACGCAGCAAGGCTAGATGGGACAACGGCTGTGTCTATTGCGACCCAGGAGGGCCACTTGGAAGTTGTGCGTGTGATCGCAGCTTCATCCTAGAGCAGACCAAAGTGCATTATATCGTCAGAAAAGGGCGGGAACATGCTGTGGATCGTTCCAAGTGGTTTGTTTTGCTTGTTTCAATCTGCTTTTCATTGTCGAACAGAGGATGCAGGAGGGGCAAAAAGAGACATAACAAATCTTTAGTCACTAACTTTAGTCACTTTAGTCAGGACTTGTCATTTCATACAAAGCCACCTTTTGTTTTGGAGACAAGATTGTCTTGCATTCCCATGGAGATTTGACGTAGGCGGTGACTCTTCTTGATTGGAGTTCGAGCGGATTCGGGGCCAGTGTGAATGTGGCTTACACCTTTAAGATCACAAGTATAAGTATCAAAAAGGCCTCGATGTTCCGACAGGTTAACATAGACCCCCTCTTTCCTCTTTCGCGCACCATAGGCTTCCGCCCGCGGTAGGTACATAGACCCCCCCCCAGAAATCATGTGGTTCTTCCAAGTGGAGAGTGACCGGGACCATAGGACCCTTTCGCTACCTGGGGTACCGAACTGGGATAGTCTAGTTAGGGTTCTGACCCACCTCTGTTGGTTGTTTCAGTTCCTCCCTTTCAGCGTTGTCGGTCTCGCTCCGCCGTCCCCCGAGGCCCACGCCGCCCGCGGTGCCTCCGGCGTCCAAGGCCGTCGCGCCCGTGGGCTCAGCGGGCGTGTCATGTTGTTTGCACCGCTTCTGCCGTGCACTGAGCTGCTTAAGACCGTCCGCATGTTGTGTCATGTTGTGTCAAATCCTCAGTCAAACAACAGATTCAGAGGACTTGACTGATTGATCAATGGTAGTTCAGATTCAGCCAATTGAATCGATTGGAATCCTAGGGTGGGAGTCCAGCACCGAAGGAAAGCGAGCGAAGCGAGTGCTTTGATCGACCTCCTCCCGCCGAACAGGTCCATCGATCGTTCGCCGGTCGTCGTCGTCTTCAGATCGTTGACGCATCCGGAAACGACGTCCACGTCGACGCGGCCACAGCGGTGTCGATCAAGTCGTTGAGCCGTGGTGGCCCCAAAGCTGAGGCCCGCTGAGTCCATGGTTCCGGAGGCACAGTGAAGAGATCAGACAGCAGTTTTCCGTTTTCGGATCGGTTTCAGCGGTTCAGGGTGTTTCCTAGATCTTCCATTGATACATTATTTTTTGTGCGTTTTCTTTTTTGCTCGTGAGAGCTCTTCAAACACCCCCAACGCTGAAAACGCTCGACTCTCCAAAAAGTGCCCGCGCTGTTTTCCACGCACACTCACTTCCACATCTTCATCAACGTGGACTCAGCCGGGAGACTCAGAGACACTGGGACCAGGCTGGTTTCACACTTTTCCAAAATGGCGGGCATATTGCATGAGAGATCGGGTCATGACTCTTAGGACCACCAACCTGTTTGCCGCCACACGGCGGCTCAGTCGCGCAATCCTACCTACAAAGTCCTCGTCTGACCAGCAAGCCCACATGACTGGGTTGCTGATCTTTTCACTCCCCTGTGTCAGCTCATCTTTCATTGACTGCCTAGGTGGCATTCTGTGGAGAAGTAGTCAAGTGGAATCCCCAAATATGATTAGACAAGTGGCACTAGGTGTACAAACATGTGTACCTCAGGCATGTGCAGTTGGGAGGTTTGCCATCAACTTAAGACATGGTCAACAAAGCCAAGTTTCTTTGGGGCGGATTCGGAAGTATCGCCACTTTCTCTGGGCGCAAAGACGCGCGAGCCCACTGTAAGCTTCCTAGGATTTCCAGGTTTGGAATGCAATTACCGGGCCCTAACTCCAAAGTTGTTAATGTGTGACCCAAGTGTCCCCAACAGAAAACCCAAGGTCAACAGCATTTTGCGCTGTCCCGCGTGACATCCAAACGCCCTGCCCATAAACGATGTGGAAAAAGTTGTTGGCCACATAGAAACTCCAGCGGAGCAACTCCAAAAGGGCACGGTCATCAGGCTTCAGGACCTTTGGTTTTGGAGAGCAGGCTGAGGTCCCCCAGTCAAGGGCCCATGACATACTTGCAGCAACAGGGGAAAAGCACACACACACACTGCTAGGTAATTGAAAAGCACCATGGTCTCCAGGTCCAACTGCTGAAGTTCTTCCAAAAGCCACTTGCACAGCAAAGTTGTGTCAAAAGCTTTACCGGCACCTTTGGGATACTTGCTGGTCCTTGGCTACTTGTCCAAATTAGGAGAGCAGCTTGAAGACTACACCAACCCCGCCCTTTTCCTATATATATTCAGCAAAACAGCAAGAAAAAAATCCAGTTGTCTCCACATATAGCAGGAGTCTGTGTGACCTTGAACTTCTGTGCGTTGAAGCACTTTATTGATGTAGTCTTCTTGTTTGCAACGCACCATGTATAGAAGCTCTCGTAGGCACTCTCAAATCGCTTTGGGGCACTTCTCCCTATGAAGATCAGCTTCATGCGAACCAAAAGCAAAATGCTTGAAGCCGCCATGTCCCCACCAAAACCCAGATTGAATGCGTGAAGGAAGTCAGTTTTTATAGATCCAACTGACCATCCAGGGATAGCTTCCAACGGGGTCGGTGTTCTCTTGAAAGGGGACGGAACTTCCCCTTCAAAACTGCGCGCCTGGCCTTTTGCCGTCAGGTCCCACCACTCCTTGGCGGTTTCTACAGGGTTCAAACAGGGAAGCACTTAAGGGATGCAATCAATTGCGTGCAAGCTTCGACACCTGGGCACATGTGGCATTTACGAGCACTGGAGAAGCCAGTGTTGAGATGACAGCTCTTTCTGAGCCAGGGCCAGTCGCCCTTAATGCCAACGAACACCGGGTAGAACTTCTTTTTGGTATCACCAACCTTACTGCAAAAGTTGTGACCCTATAGGAATGACACGTACACTTCCAACCTTTCGGTGACAAGAAGCTTGCACTGGACTTCCTTCATGAAACACAGCTGCGAGGTCCAACGACAACACTTCGAGAAGACCATCGATGGTGGCATCGTCCGCGTACCAAGTGCTTGGGACAACTGTGTACAAAAGCCTGGTCGTAAAGGAATGCCTTGGTCACCCGTTGTTGTCCGCACCACAGGGTTCCCTGTAGAAAGCTTGAATGGCAATATATCTAGTTTTAAATAACTCAAGAGCATACCCAATGTTGCTAAGATTCTGGGATCCTGCAAGTTGATCTGCACCGCTGCTTGGGATTACTACCTGGAAACTCACGATGAGGACCGGCACTTTGTTCAGGCCTCTGCCTTCATCTCCATGAAGTGCAATCGGGACACATCGAGCTCTTTCTTCCCGTGTTTTCTCCATATATACAGGATGTGTAGCCTGTACTCCCTCAAAGTTGTCCCAAAAATAGCTAAACATGTCCTCATAGCTTTTGCATTGGGTATGTAGGTCATAGCCACCAAGGAAGAAACTTGGGTGAGTTTCCATGATTTTTGCAAACCAATCAGAGAAGCGGATGATGGCATGAGGGTTCCAACAGCGGACAAGTCGTACGATGCCTGTTTGTGTCCTTTTGCGGACTTGCATTTTGATCGTAGCTGATGATATAGTCACCCCAAAAGCCTTCCGGTTGCGATGGATCCACCTGTGAAGATCTCTGGCTGCATTGCTACCCTGCTTCCTCGCTGTCCGAGATTGACGGTAACGGGCCAAACGGTCAAGTTCGGGATCAGAGATACCTCCATGGTGTGGGCTAAGAAACCAAAACCTTTAACATGTGTACTTACAGAAACCTGACAAAGCATATGAAGTAAAGTGCCTAGTGCTTTCATCCTTTTAGATGTGCGGTCGGCCAACCGCACCATTCTTTTTGCCGGCATGGCCTCGGATTAAAGAAAGAAACAAGCACGTAATTCTTTACATTGCATGGGAAAAAATGAATGCACACTGAACATGTTAGCAGGTCTTAGCTAGGGGGCCCCTTCTTCAATCTCTTGAAGAAACGTGCCGACAAGGTCATCAGATGATCCTGCAGAAGACGGTGCATCCTGCTGCTCAAATTCAGTAGAGAAGGCCACACCTGCGCAGTGTTGCAGTGTCTCTTCTACAAATTGTTTCTGAGAACTTGAAGAAGTAGGAACTGCATGGCTGGGAAGGAAGGCAGTGCAACTGCAAAAGCTAACTCTTCTTCTACCCCAAGTCAGCTTCAGCGAGTGTTATCACACTCTTGGCAAAACGCTGTCAAACTCTAAACAAGCCCCGCCAAATGCCAAAGAATCATTCATGGCCTAAAACACAATCAATTGCTTAGATATATCTTTAGCTGCAACTTTAGCTGAGCACCAAACAAAAGCTAAGTCGGCAATGCGGGAGCGTCAAATTGCAATCACTTGACCTTTTTGGCCTTTTTGGTAGTTTTGGGTTTGGCCTTAGCCTCACGACCTTTCTTTTGAGGGGTGGCCGGCTTAGCCTCCTCTTCCCCTTCTGGCTCCTTGCGCTTGGCAGGCAGCTTTGCTGCAGCTGCCTTGGCCTTGGCCTTACCCGAAGCCTTACTGCCAGGAGCGGTCCCTTCAGTCTTGTCGGCCTTGATGTTCCTCAACATGCAAGATACTCCAGTTGTCAGAAGAAGTTTCCCACAGTTGGCTGACTGCATATGAACAACAAATTGTTGTCTTCCAACTTCAAACAAAGCTAGCTATATATACGATCCTTGAGCGAGTGATATAGTTGTTGAGGGTGACATCATCCTTGGTGCTTGATGCAAACAATGACAGGACCTCTCGCTTCAGCTTGTCGGCATCTGTCCTGAGATAGGCCGGCTTTCCAATCATGGGATATATATACAGGATCGAGGTGTGCCAAAAAAACTAAATCTGGACAAGATACGTCTCAGATGGATCCATAGCTAGAAACGATGCCTGTTTCTCATTCAAAGAAGAATAGTAGCCATTCATACGCTCAAGAATGGTATGGATATCCTTGGCCATCCTGAGCTACAGGCAACCCCAACCCTCACACATTGTCGGATAGAACGCGCATGAAGTCTAGCATGTGTACCACCTGACAAGAAGACCAAGGAACAGTTTGGCCCGGGGAATGTTCTTGGATGCCAGCCTCTCCTAAAAGTTAAGCAGAAGTGGTGAGGACACGCAACAAAACAATCTTGGGTTTGGGAGTCTTTTTCATATGCGCTCCTGAATCACTGTTGCAGAGTCCACCTTGCGTCCTAGCACCTGTAGCCAGTTTGGCAAAATTGTGAATGGCGACTCGTTCCTTTGAAGTGCCGGGAACACCAACCTGAGCTGAGTTGTGTAAAAGCTTTGGCTACGCAGGGCCACAGAGCTAAGCTTACATGCAAGAGACGTGTCATTTCTACCTAGTGACTTTTTTCCAGCAGCAGAATTGGAGGTAGTGGCAGCTGCTTCCAGAGCTGCTTTCTTCTCAGCATCCTTGTCTGGAACTCCAGCCGGCTGCTCAGTGGCACTGATGCCATCAGTGATTGAGTCCAACAAGGCTCCATCAGCGTCCTGCTAAAGCCCGGTTGCTGGTTATATCTGATTGAATATATAGATATAGTATTAATAGATGTGCTGCAGTTTGATATATTGTTTGAAACTCTTTTTTTATAAGACAGATAGGTCCTCAAAGGTCCCACTACCAGCAGCGTTTGTTGATGTTCCCTCTTCGTTCTCGTTAGCAAACCAATCTTCAAGTACGAGTCGAGCTTCTTCTTCTCCGTGCACTGGATTAGTTCTGACTAGGTTCCTCTGTGATGCCCAGCTCCATGATCGATCCACCATGGGCCTAGGCACCCAGCCTTGTATTCTCTATAGCTATACAGTTGCCAAAAGATATAGGTTTAACAAGCGGGCTTAC
The DNA here is from genome assembly GCA_963970005.1 of Durusdinium trenchii. Lineage (NCBI taxonomy): Eukaryota > Dinophyceae > Suessiales > Symbiodiniaceae > Durusdinium > Durusdinium trenchii. The sequence goes on from CAXAMN010000792.1 coordinate 170,648, forward strand.
AAAGAGACCACATGCAGCCATGAATCTTGGTGTAAAAGTACTGTGTCCTCAAGATGTCCTTTGTTACCCATTTACCTTTCTGTCCATCATTCTTCATTTGCTTCACCCATCTTGCCACAGCAACTTCCAGGTCTTTAAAGTTCTCGTGTTTCTTAAGGAGCGCTTTCAACTTCTCGCCTTGGTTCAGTTTGCGCACACCTATATGTACTTATATATATATATATTTGTGCATATGATTAATCCTATATTCATTGCAAAGACAAGGAACGCCCCTCAGAATTCTCAAACAAGGAGATTGCCTCTTTGGACGCTGTAACCTTCTTCTTGCCATCCCCTACGCAATAGCGACGCAGCCTGAGCCAACACCCCAAACCTTACAAAGTCTGAATGAGCAAAACTAGTCTTACATATGTTGCACAACATCTTAATTGTTGAATGCCTAGGGGCCGGTAGTAGTACTTGTCAAACTTGCTGGACTTCACACCTTTGGTTTTAGTGGAGGGATCACCATCCTCCTTCACATCACCATCCTCCTTCACATCACCATCCTCCTTCACATCACCATCCCCCTTCACATCACCATCCTCCACCTCATTGCCCTCCTCATCCCCTTCCTTTTCATTGCTCTCTACCTTGCTTGCTGCCCTTTCTGGTACAGCAATGGCCTCTCCCTGTGTTGCAATACCTGCCTCCTGGGAAACCTGCTCAGTACTCTCCCTTGTACTTGTTTTGTGTTCCCCTTCGCCTTTCCCTTCCACCGCAACTTCAGCTTGTTCTTGTGCGGGTGTAACATGTTCACTTGGCAAGGCATCCATTGCTTGTTCTTCTGCAGGTTTAGTAGCCTCAGCAATCACCTCTACAGGTGTTTCTGCCCTCATTCCTGTTTCACCTGCAGACCCCTGTGCTACAGCCACCTCACTTGCCCTCTCCACCACATGTGTGCCACGCTTTTTGTCTGCTCGATCTTGAACCCTCCAATAGCTGTCATAGCGTAAGGTTGCACTGCCACTGCCATTCGAACTGAGGCTGTCCAACCTTTGCATGCAAACAGCCCCTGGTGGCAAGGTCGACAGTGGTACGATCTCATTTCCAGCCACATAACCCACACCATCACCAGCAGCAAACGACGGTACACCTGAAGAGCAGCATAAAAGCAAAAGGGAAGGAGTTCCCACATTATGCATTATATATATATATATTTCTTTATATGTATGTCCATGCCTGCTGGCGGCGGTGGAGGAGGTGCTTTTGAAGTCATCAGTTTCTGCAATCGTTCAATGCGTTGCCTTCGCTCCTGAGTCGGTACCAAGTTGGAAACTCATATAATGGTTGAACCACATGCCATGAGATCATACAGTATATTAGTTATAACCCCACCACTCCTCAATTTGAGACTTGATCTCTGCCAAGCGCTGTGGATCCACCGGGGGGTTCATCATAACACCCTGGCAGCCCTTGACAAGGGTCTGGGAAGAAGACAAACGCTCTGAGGTCATGTTTGATCCAAAAAGCAGCCTCAAGAAAACGAAAATGAGCACTTTTTTAAATTTGCGGCTTTTTGCGGGTTTTTGCGGATATTTGCGCTCGTTTGGCGGTTTTTTTGCGCTCGTTTCATTTCAGAAAAAACTTCGAAAAAACGAAAAAAAACATTTCGAACCATTCCGATCCTTTATCGAGCTCACTAGTGGTCGAGGAAAGCTCCGAACGGCTCAGGTCAATCGATCATGAACAAGGAAAGCTCCGAACAGCTCACAGGCACCGTTGAGTCCAGCGTGTACGTATCGGCCGGTCCTTTTACACAGCAGGCCCACAATATCATATGTGGGGAAAGACAACCCAGATGAATTTGATATGCGAAGCTCACAGCTAGACGTATACTAATTTTTGCACCTACCGCATAGGGTTTCAATTGTACTTGTATTGCTTGAAGCAATCAGCTCATTCAAAGCCTGGCGATCCGCTTCTGGTACAGAAACCTTGGCTGCAGCATCCCCCACATGCAAATTCCCAGAGATATATTTAATATTTGAATCACATTAAGAACCTCCCAATCGTAATCAAAGAGCCCTTTCCATCAACTCCTTGTTGAACTGGTGGATCGAATCGTGCCAGGAATCTGGAACCTTCAAATGTTTGCTCCTATAGAGGTAGGCCCATGCTAGATGAATCTTGGACTCAATCCAGCAATCCCCTAGCGGCATCTCCTGAAAAATCATACGGTCAGATTTGCGTGGGTTGACAGTTGCTTTGAATCGTAGCGGGCCCTTTGCATCAGTCCGTGCTTCATAGGAATGTAGCAGCTGCAGTCCAAAGCCCCTTGGGTAAGACCTGGGACATGGGAGCAGGGGAACAACCCAGCCATACATAACAAAGAGATCTGAGAATCCAACCCTGTTTGCTTCAGCTGGGATGTTCCATGAAATTTCCGGAAACCATTGCGGACATAATTGCCTCAGTATACGTACACTAAGCTTTTGGATCCTAGCTATTGCATTGTATATACTGCATGCATGCTCATTGGGGTCAGTACGTGTAGGCTTTATGGTCGTCAATCTCTCCCTGGTCGCCTTTGTCAACTTGCCCAGGTCCAACTGCTGAATCCACAACGCGTTTGCAAAGACAACGCTCCGCTTTGCAGAGGCGCTGCCCATCAACTGCATCCAGAATTGAACTTTGGACACCTGGGGCAAAGGCATCATTCCCCATTATATTATATATATTGTATTTTCTTCTTGTAAAAAGATCCTGATATAAAATGATCACCAACCAAGACACATACACAATGCAGTTGCAGAAGTATTCAAAACGGTGATGCCGGTGGAGGAGCGTGTTGACTGGTTGTTCAAGTACAAAGTAGCAATGTTTCCCAACCAGCAACATGCACAGCAAGGTGACCCTCAGGAAGGTGCTGGTCACTAAACAGCTTGAATTGTTCAACATTCAATTCCTTTCCCAATTGCAATGCACTTTCACATGAATATGGTTCCATTCAGCTTAGAAGCAAACTTACCATTTGGTTTCCACAGCTCACAAACTGCAAGTGCTCACCGCCAAAGGCGTTGATGAACGACTTCTGCGACGTGTGGCGAGCAGGCATGCCCCAGGGGGCACAATCTGGCCCTACAAGACAAAGACCCTCCTCAAACATGCATAGGATAGTATGGACCACCACCCTCAGTGACTAGCAACACAAAAGGAACAAATTGGCATGTTGCGACACAAGGCCAAACAGTTGAGGGCAAATTGAGGTGAGTCACAAAAATCCTGGAGGGGTTGTAAAATCCATTGATCGGTCATCAGCCATCAGTTTGTCAAACTTGGCAGTGCTATACCCATGTTCATTCCTCAGTTCACTGCCACATCATACTGGGGCAATTCCCTTAGCAGCTTCAGGGGTGTAACCTTTGGGCAACCAAGCTTCCACACAGCAGATGCTTTAGCATCACCACAGAAGAGGTCGAAGAAGTGATAGCGAGGTTCAATTGTCGGGAGATTGTCCATCCACATAACTCCCAGGACAATGGCTATCAGCACCTAGCCAAACAAAGCTAGCAGCTATATATATATATATAATATGGCTCCAGCCCCTCAAACCGTAAAGCAGAAAGAGAGAGCTCCAAGGTAAAGGTACCTGACAAGGCATACATGCATGATGCACCTTCGGGGCTCCCAATTGGGCCAGGTTCATGACCATGCTTTCGACTTCCATCTTGAACGCGCCCGGTTTCACCCACTCAAAGCTGCGGAAGAGAACGGATCAATTTGCTTTTGACACACAAGACCTAGCAACTCAGCTGCGCAGGCGGAGACAGGGCGCACCTGCTCGTACTGCCCAGCCCTCATGTAGTATCGGCATTGTTGGCCTCCAAGTGTGCAAAACGTACTGATGGGGTTCAGCCCACTTCAAAAATTGCTAAAACTTTAGCAATTTTTGAAGTTGGCTGCTTTAGCTATTTTTGAAGTTGGCTGAACCAATGCAGAAATCAAATCAGACTGCTGTTCGATCATAATGCACAGGAAATCACAGGAGTCTCACACTGAGAGGATTGATTTTTTTCTGCTCAACGAATCTCTGCACTCACTGCCATGTGTGGTACATGGATTGGAGCACAGCGCACGCACTAGTGAGGCATACACACTTGTGCAGTCCCAGTGCATGATCATCATGTGATATCACATGTAAACCCCAAGATTGCTGCAGCCTTCTGCTGCCAGCACTCCCACGTGTAACTCGAGTTCAAGTTACATTCCCACAAATCTTCAGCTCAGACTGTAGACGCGTAGGCCTAAGGTTCAATCAACTTTTAAAACTGCAAATTGTAACAAGACAAGTTCTTCTATATGATGTCTTCTTAATGGTTTGGTTTTCAAATTTCAATTCTTTTATGTGCAACAACGTTTTCTGTCAAGTAGCTTTCTTTGCCTCCAAGCGTGCTGTTTCTTCATCTAAGCCATTCTGCTTTGCTTGCTTGTATGCGCAATGGTATGCTGAACTCTTCCGGCTTGCTTTAGCTTTCCCTGCTGTGTTGTCCTTTGCTTTGTTCTGTGTCTTTGCATGTCCTTTTGGTGCTTTGCTCCTGCTGCTTTCCTTCTGTTTCTTCTCGCTTTGATTCTTCTTCAGCCTCTTAGTGGCTTTCATCTCCTCCCGCTGTTCCTCCTCCCCCTGTTCCTCCTTCGACTTGCTCTTGTTCTGCTTTTCCTTCTTCAGCCTCTTGACTGAAGGAGCCTCAGGTGCATCCGTCTTACCTTTTGCCTCCCTTTCCTTGGGCCTCTTGGCTGAAACAGCCTCACCCTCTACCTCCCTTGCTGCTGCCTTAGCCTTCTTTGTTGGTGCTGCACCTGACTGCTCAGCAGCTTTGCCCTCCTCATCAACCTTTGTCAGTTTCCTTCCCTTGCTCTTGATAGTCTCTGCTTTGTCTTGCTTAGTTTTGCATTGTTTTGCTCGCTTTGCTTTCGGTTCATCTACTTTAGGCTTGGCTGGAGTGATCCTTCTTTTGCTCCGCTTTGGTTTCTCATCCTCCTCTTCCTCAGATACATCCTCGCCCTCCTCCTTTTCCCCTTGCTCCTCATCCTCATCCTGCTCCAATTCATCCTCCTCCATTTCATCATCCTCCATTTCATCCTCCTCCACATCCGTTTCAGGTGCCTTGCGTCGCACTGCCTTGGCCTTCGCCTTGCTCTTGGCCTTAGCCTTAGCAGCTTTCTTTTTCTCTGCATCTGCCTTTTGTTTTTCCAACTCTTTCTTGGTAGTTGTCAGCTTTGTTTGCTCTGTTGGTGAGACAGGTGTGAGCGAATCTAGAACCTTTGGGCGGGGGATGGTGATGTTTTCCCCCACAGGTTCAGGTGTCTCCTCAACTTCTTTGAACGGCACCTCAGGCTCAGCTGGGCTTGCTGCAGCGTGAACAGCAGGCTCCTGCGTTTGAAGAAGTTAAACTAGTTATCCAAGCAGGAAAATTGTTGGCCAGTCCTCCACGTGAAGATCCATGGGCAGAGTCTCCACAAGGTCGATATTCTTGTTCATATACAGATCACCTTATCCAGGTTGCGCTTGCATAGTTTCAAAGATTTCTATACCCTGCAGTTAAGCAAACATGCAGCACTGCACAGGTTTTCATACAAGGAACTTGGGGCAACTGCACTGCCAGACGGAATCGTAGAATTCAACATGGATCGTTCGGCTTCTTGTTCAAGTTGTTCCTTTTCAACAACAGCATCAAGCTGAACCTGCAAGAGTTCCTCCTCTTCCTGAAGTAGCAGGAGTTCCTCATACAAGCTCTGCTCAGTTTGAAGCATTGCAAGCTCTGACTGCAACAAATCCTCTAAATAAGAATCTGATGTTTCCTTGGTGTCACCGGAAACCACTTCATTCTCAGTCGAGGGTTTGGGCAGTTTCTCTGTGCTTGGCATCTCATCAAAGACAAGTCCTGAGATGCAAAAACACGGAACTTAAAGTGACACCACGACAAAACACGTAATTGAGACAGCTAGTTCTTCACATCTTCACAAAAATTAAAAACATATCAACTCTTTTTTGATGCTGCTGGGGTTCCTTTGGGGGATGGGGTTGGCCCAATGTCCGACTTCCATGAAGAAACCGCCTCTGGGGAAGCTACCACCGGTGGAGAAGCTACCTCAAGGTCAGGTGGAGAAGGGCTGCGTGTTTGTAACAACTTATCATCTACCACAGGCTTTTCCTCAATGTCCTCAACCTCCACTACAGGGTCTTCTTCCAATTCCTCCTCTTCAGCGTCCTCGTCAGGCTCCGCTGTACCTCAACATCAACAAGGGCAGGACAGCTGAGATCAAAGACTGGCAACTCAACTGCAGGTAAGAATTGCGGTGGAGGCACCCTGATCCAGATCCCCTTCCTCCAAAACAGTGGCCACCGTGCCAGCAATTGAAGCCTCCCAACGGCTTGGCAGGTAGAAGTGGTTGAGATGTGAGCCAGATCCATGCAAAGTGTTTGATTGCTGACGTTAACTAATCAAGAGCCTCACCATCATCATCTTCTGCAAGGTCAGAAGCACTGCTGGAACCTCAACGGGTTTTCATTTTCATGCCCCTGGTCCCCTGGTCCCTGAAACCGACTACTAGTCTATAGCCCTAAAATACATATGAAACTGAATGAAACTGAGAAGCGGGGATCTGAAGGTAGCTCAATGCCTGCTGATTGAAAGAGTTCTCTCATGCCAGGTTCACGTGGATAGTGCCCACGGGAAGCAGCGCGGGTGAACAAAGAGATCAAACGTCTGACCAGCCACGCCTGTCCACGGGCAACAGCACCTCAAGACGCCGCACATGCATGCATATGTGTCTTTGGGGGTTCAAGTTTGCACCATCCATTTTTAGGACCAAACATCTATATGATTCTATATGCATTCAAGGAACGTGGGAAGGCCGGTTTTCCCCTAGGGCGCATTTGATATAGGAACTCTTCAACAAGGTCAGTCAAAGATTCCACTGAATGCTTCACCCCCATGTGGAAAAGCACTGGCGCAACCACATGAGAGTTGGCAATGACATCACCCCGTTGCAGCCCGTTTCTGTCCGACACCGAGACCAAATGGCCCGCTGCACCCTTGGTCGCTATAATCTTGTTGGCCATCCATTCTTCAACAACAGGGTGAACCATGGCACACACAAAAACGCGCAAAGGTACTGCAAAGCACCTTGACGTTCAAGCCAAATGCTTTGGAGCAAAGGAGGTGGTATGAATAGTGGAACTGTCAGGGATTCGTCAAGACCTCCTGTGTAGAATGAAACAAGTGGAAGCATGCACGGTGCCTCCAATCACACGTAGTTCCAACCAAGGTCTCCAGCCTGCCAGGTAGAACCCAACTAGTTTGATGTTCATTATTTTTCCTTTGATGAGGCACCACTTGAATTGAAAAAGTGTTTCAACTCAACACATGCAAGGAAAACCTCGGCAGCCTTTCACCACCAGCAAAGTTCTTAAGGTACCTTTCCAGAAAGAGCGTCAGCAAATCAAGATCAAATACATCAATGTGAGAAAATTGTTGAAGATGCATAAAGTTGACAGGGGTACCTCAAATCCTTGGGGTTCAGGGTGTCCACGCCAAGCCATGCATCCCGCCGTACCTGTGGCTGAGCCAAGGCAGCGAAGGACTTGCTCAGCGTGCACAACAACACACTCAGGGCACACAGCTAGCGCACCACAGGGGCTAGACAACAAAACTATGGGCCACAATGGCTAGTTTGAGGAAAACGCTCGACTTCTCGAAATGCGCTCGAGACAGTTCAAGAACATGTGGATCTATAGAAAAGGCTCGAGAGTTAGAGAAAAGGTACGAACAAGTGGAGGGGCAATAATTAATGATACGTTGGATGATGTAGGTTTTTTGGGTATGTGGAAGTCGGCTTGTCTGAGGCATGGGGAGGACATGTGAACGTTTTTTCCAGCTATAAAGCAGCAGTGTTTCTCAATCTTCCTGTGTCCTTTGGGGAGAGCCACTGAACTTGGGTGCTGTTTTGGTGCCTTTGTTGCGGTTCTTGCTGGGACAGACGCGCAAGGACTTCCGTGCACCCCAACTCAGCAAGATTATGTTATGTATGATTCTGTGACTCACAAGCACTCCACTGGGGCTATGCCGGCCATGATAAACTACTGGCATGTTCAGCCCAGTGCCCGATGGGGCCAGGAGGATCTGTACGGAAACATCGGCGACGATGACGCCGCCCGGGTGGAAGTGGCCGCGGGCGCGGCGGTCCTGAGGACAGGGGTCGGCCACCCGCGTGGCCCTTCTGGCAGGTGGTAGGAATGAAGCACCTCTTGGGCGCCAAGCTGACTATCTCTGGGAGGTAGTTTGTTGTTTGCAATCTGAGTTGGAGGATTGCTTCAGCAACAAGGTATATAACCAACAATGATCTGGAAGAAGGAGCGGTGCTTTAGGGTAGGGTCGGGTTCAGGTTACCTTTGTGGTTCCATGCATCGGACATCGTTGGTGCGGTGGGCGAACCAACGACCAAACGACTCCATGACGCAACGACCAAAACCCAGACATGACCTGTCTGGGACTGCCAGGACGGACTGCCGCCCCAGACAGACCCCCCTGGCACCACCCCCTGGCCGTTTTGAAGGCAGTCCGGACTGGCAGTCCCAGACAGGGTCGTGTCTGGGACATCTGAGCGCCAAACATATCAGTTACGGGCCCTGGAAGGGTGTTTGGCTGCCCATGTTTGGGGCGCAGATCTTCGCAATGGCCATGGCTGGAGCCATGGCCGGTGGAGCCAAAAGAAGTCTTTTGTGCCCTGCCTTCGTCGCTGAAAGGTTAGGTTTTGCCTGGCGCGGGGCTACATGGCGCTACGCAAAAACACCTCCGCCAGTCCATGGGCAATCTTGGCTCTGGGTATCAAACTGGGTCAAAACCGGGGCACCCTGTTTTTTCCCACGAAGATTCAGCAGACTAGAGTACCTGGGAGGTCAACCTGGTTACCAGGGGTGAAAGGAGCTCCAGGTTTTGACCCACATAGAGAAAGAACCAACCACCCGGTGCACCACTGACAACACGCCGCGCTGAAAGGACCCGGTTCAATCGACTGACTCACCACGCGATAACGCGACGGGACGGTTCGACCGAGGCGAAGAAGCAGAAGACGGGCTCCAGCTACGCGAGTGCCATGACGGCCATGCTGAAGGGCGACTTCGACGAGGACGAGTTCTGAGTACCGCGGAAGGGCCCGGAGCATCGGAGGAGCACCAGGGTGGAGAGCGGAGCACCAGCCAGTGGTCCATGCAAAACAATCGTTGGCAAAGTATGGAAGGACCAGGCAACGAAAAGAGATGAGTTCATGACGCCGCGGGGAATTGGTCGTGAATGGCAAAGGCCAAATCCGGCGAAAATGGCAAAGACGCACAAAAAGAAAAAGAGGGAAGACATGGTGTCTTCCCATGAGCACACTTCTCGTCATTTCCAGAAACAAGTTCTACCCATTCGTCTTTCTGTTGAAAACCCTCCACGCTCCACTGTTCCTCGGTCCCTGTTGTCGGGCCTTCTCGGGCCTTCTCCGTTGACGACCGGGAGAAACAGCGCGACGCCGCGACGTCGGGCGAGGTCCCGGCGAGGTCGAGGAGATGTTGATGGTGAAATGAAAGGGGCGAGGTCGGGGGAGCCCTGAAGAAAGATACCCCACACTTTTAAGGCAACCTATTTGATGAACAATCAAGGAATAACCTGAGAGTATTTGAGCTTGCCAACTTCTGAGGATTTCTGAGGTGTTCAGAGAATTGCTCAGGTTGTAGACTCTGGACTTGAATGTGAGTGGGAGGCTGCCGAGCCCAAAGAATGGTGAGCAGGTTGTGAGTGGAATTCTCATGCCGGAGTTTCACAAGTTAAGTTTGGTCTCACACTCCAGCAACCAATAAATACAATCAATAGAGATATATAAGACATAGTATCATAGAGTATTTATCCATAGAGACTGGTTCAAAAACATGAGCTCCACCCCCACAGACTGGATAGTGGTTGGGTATGCTCCTGTAAACAGTTCAGCCAGGATCCATGAGATCCTGCTTTTGGAAAGGATCCATGATTTCCAATTCCACATGTTGACTGAAGGATCTCCACATATCTAAACCATGTCTTCTTTCACCGTCTTTCACCTGTCATGTACCAGGTCCGGACCTCCGCTGCTTCGGCTGCTTCGGCTCCAGTGGGCCGGGCGGGTGCGCCGCCGCTCACCCGCGCCGCAGGCCTTCTGAGACTGGACGGCTGGAGCAACAAGAGTCGACTCTGGTCATTTCTGTCAAAGAACTAGTAGCCAGACCGGATGAGAGAAGTGTGCATGGGCAAGTCATGTCTCCTAGCTGCATAGCTGACACATCAGCAGACACATCAATCAACTAACTTGAAATCTGAGGTCAGCATCAGGACACCATGCAGATCATTCTCTTAATACCAAGAACCCTCGCTCAGCTGCCCCCCCTCTCTGCTCTCCTTGGCTTCGGATATCTCTCTGAGCCAGCGTCAGGGACGATGATGAACTGAGTCGATGGAATCCGAAAGGCCAGGGGGCCCCGCACGTGGATTGTTTTTGATCAGTTCAGCCGACCTTTGATCAAGAACTCTGGTAAAATCGACAAAACTCCATCTTCAGGTTGGTTTGGGGGTGAGTCAATAAATATATCCAAATTACCATCCAAATTCATTTTCCGTCTTGTTGTCACTAGACATGTCAGAGTGATTACTCTTGTGAAGACAAGCTGCAAGCTGTTGACTTGCGACCCAAATTCAAGTAGGCGACCCCGTCTCTGTCACGTGTGAATCGCTGTTGCTTTTGCGATTGTTTCGATGGTTGTTTGGTGTCGAAACATAGGCGGTGTTCCAAACAGGTGTTTGACCTGACCCCTTCCCAAGAAACACATTGGAGTTTCCTGTTGCTCACCGGATTGAAACCAACAGTTCTCGCGCCCCCGAAATGTTGTAGCTGTAGCTTGCGGATCATCCATCCATGATGAGGCCCAGAGACCCTTTTGCTCAACATCCATCCATTTCGGGGGGCTTATTGACACGGCTGCTTCGACAGATGCACATCTGACGGAGGGTCGATTGGCTCCGCGCTCCGCGCGACGAAGCGCCGGAAGCGACACTGTCCATTTGTGGAGGGTGTGGCGTTGACCGTGTTTACCTCTGTTTTCACATGTTAAAGAGGTTGTCCTTACCAAGACACAGAAGCTGCTATTGACACTGAAGCATTCCTTTCAAAGTACTTCCCATTGATCAGGCATCTTTTTGTTTGCAAAACGTGTTTTTTTCGTTTTGGGCAAAGTAACATTGCACAAGCCTTGGAACAACTATGAGAAGTGGAAGAGCAACACGCACGTTCAAGCCGAAGTTGTGGGGTGGCTCGCCATTTGTGAAACCGTGGCCATTTTTGAGCTCTCAATTTCCTGTTCATCACCGCGACCAATGTTTGATCATTTTTGTATTTATTATATCCCAACTCCACCGCAGACCCTGTGGGTGCTTAAGCACAAAGCTTTCGATGCAGAACCAAAGGCAATGTGGCCGATGCTCATCGTGTCTGGGTCTCGGTCCAGGCCACCGTCCACAGAACGCTACTGCTCCGAACCGTCAAGCAAGCGGAGAAAAAAACGCGGTCGGCTTCTACACGCTGTGCCCTTGCGTGTATGCGACGTCGTTGCGAGAGTTCGCGTCGGGAGGGGGCTTGTACGACCGCGGCGGGGGTTTGATGCTGTTTTTTGGGGCTTTTGGATGCTTGTGGTGGGTGGTTTTGGATGGCCTGCACTCCGAGACCCCCTGTTTTAGGATCATGATTCGATCATGGGTCACGTGGATGGCACCGTGACTTAGACGGATGACCGGTTTCAATCCACAGACCAAACAGGTGGTGGTGAAAACCACTTCACCATTGATGATTTCAGGGAGTGTAGTTTCTGATTCTGGTCAGGGACCCCTTAAGATATCCCACATTTTTGCAAGTACTGTTACTGTACCCATTTCATAGACAAAATGTGATAACCTGAGAGTATTTGCACTTGCCAACTTCCGAGGTGTTCAGAGAATTGTCCATGTTGCAGACTCTAGACTTCAATCTGAGTGCCTAGCCCAAACAGTGGTGAACAGAGTGTGAGTGAGTAACCAACACCCTAGAGTGAGTTTCACACAGGATGTTTGGTCTCACACTCCAGCTCAAGAGTGCAAACAAATAAACATAGGCAGCACCAGAGGCAGGTTAGAAAATAAGCCTGAGCTCCTCCGCTCCGGGTCTGTGCTACTTTTGCTCTTTTGGAGATCCAGGAAGTTGCACCAAAACATGGAGCAGTTCCTCTCGGCTTCACTGCAGATTTCAGTGTTCCCTTCGATTCTGGGAGAGTGGATGGTCCATGGTGGAGGTCCAAAACGCAGCGCTCTGTGCCGAAGTCGAAGTCGTCGTCGTGCCGGGTCGCTTCCCAGCGAAACGAAGTGGCCGCCGCCGACTCACCCTGCAGCATCGGTGGGCTCGGACAAACCCTTCCGGCCACCTTCGCGCCCGCGCCGCCGGCGCCTAGGCTTACTGGAGCCTTATAGCTCGGGTTTGGACCGGTAAGACCAAAGCAGCATGTAGATGCAATTGAAGGTCCAGAAGACTCTGGAGAAGGACATTCATGTAGACTCATTGATGAATCAAAGCACCTTATTTGGATTGTAAACATGGAAAGCTCTTCACTTGGTTCTTCAAAGTGACCTTTTGATAACCTGGTTGGTTCGGTCACAAACAAGCCTCCGAGTAGGGTCCCATTTTTTGGAACCTTCAACAGGTCACCGACAGAAGCTGGCAGATGAGGGAGTACTCACAATGACTCACCATCCCCATCCCTCAGGTGCTTTGGAACTGAATCGCTCCGTCTCGTCTCTCGTCTCTCTCGGTCCGAGAACGTCCGTCCCGGTCCGTCGTCGTCGGGACCCGGGACCCGGGACCTGTCGTGGACCCGGAGCGGCGAAGCGACCCGGAGTGGAAAGGGACCCCCGGAAAATCCGGTCTTCCGGAAGGATGTTTCTTTTGAACGACCGAGGTGGGGATTTTTCGGAGAAATGAGGCAACACATGGCGAGAACGGTTGCGGCTTTTCGGTTGAAAACAAAGACATCACTGACATCACCCTGTGCACTGTAGCTGGTCCGGCCCGAGGTCAGGGAAGCGTTGGGATACCAGACCACTCTCCGAAATGCATATATAACATATATCATATATAATCATATATGTCATATGACCTACCCCTTCTTCCCTCGGCTCTTCAACGGGTTCATTCTTGAGATGCCTTTCTGAAGTAGAGCGCGCCAGGGTCGATGACGAACTGGGAGATGAATGTATTTTTTTTGCCACAAATGAATTACATAAATCTTCCAAGGTGAGGTCAACATCTTCGGGCATGTGGTCGCTGTCTTCATCCACATCCGACAAACCAACAGACCTCATAGAATCTTCCAGCTGTTTTGCCATCCAGGCTCCAAGGGGTGTTGGAGTAGGTGGACCCCCCCAGCCCCCCTGTACGTGAAAGACCTCTTGGAGGGTGCTGCCATCGAACCGGAAGCGACGGTCGACGCACCGCAGCGCATCTCACGTCACCCGGGGGGATCGGAGGCCTTCGGCACCGACCGTGTGGCCTTCATATCTCCGAGACTCACCTGGTGCCTTGGGACGTGGCGCTGGGTTCGTCGTGGTTTTGGATCGAACGGCAGGTGGTGCAAGGTGGTGGAAGGTGTGACAAGTGAATGAAAACGGCGTTGAGGTGGTTGAAAGGGTGGTCACCGGGTGGTATCCATTCTACACCTACACCTCGCGTTTCGGTGCCAACGAGGGAACAGTTGGGAAGCCTGGTACTCTTGGGATGGATGAAGATCCAAGGCCTGGAGCCTGGCCATACATCTGGGTGTTCGTTCTATCTGGAGCCTTAACAGCATTTGCTTGCTGGGCCAGACAGTGGCCTTCGGATCCTGCACAACACGGGTGTTTGTAGTGCTGACCGTAGCCGACCGGAGGACGAGCGGCCCATATTGTTTACGTGGGAGGGATCTGCCGACCGTCTGGGCAGCCAGAATCCATCCGGTTGGTGTGAATCCATCCGGTTTCACTCCATTTGAGGTACTGAGGCGTAAGAAATGATTAGAATACTCCATCTGTCAGTCTTCAATGTTTCGCTCCATCCCTGGCTTGGTGATGAAATGGCGGTGGGTGAAGGGCTGGAGCCCCAAAACCAGGTGCCCTTGTTCCCCCTGCGCCATGACCCACGGCCGATTCATCACTGAGACAGACTCAGACGGCTGAGTCAGAGTCGGTCTTAGACAGTTGGTCTTAGACACACCCAAGTCGAGGAGAGACCTCAGAAGCCAGCTTTGCTGCTCATATCCAGCAGCTCCGCGGCTCATCTCCAGCTCTCATGCCCTGCTCCCAGGTGACGAAACCAATGATGTTCAGGTTGCTCTTCAGCTTCCTACTGATGGCCGAATTGAGAGCCGAGGAGAGAGTCGACTGGGATGAGACTGGGACTGGCCGGGTGTGGAGGATCGAGCTCGATCGAGGACTGGCTGCGGCTGCGGTAGATGTTCCTTTTTGTGCTGATGAACGATCATCTAGAGCCAAGCTGGGATTGAACTAAAGAAAGTAGCTTGTAGATTTGCACCCCAGAAGATTAACATAGAAGTTGACAACCCCTGGGCCCTGGGTTATAAAAGAAAATAGTCTTCCAAAGGTCCATTCTGAGGTTCCATGTTAATCTTCGGGTGTGTACTGAAAGAGTAGATGAGACCTTCTTCTGAGAGAGATCCGAAGGACTGTGACTCCGTCTCAAAGCTGGACTGTTCCCCAAGCTGGACTCTACTGTACTTAGCGCCATCTCGATGGAACCTGTGGCGACTGATCTTGTGGGAGGGAGGTTGGCCTTACTGAGGTTAAGACACTCCTCACTCATCGATCCTTCCTTTGGTGAACTGCAATCAAGTCTGGACCGATCGCCACCCCGCTCTCATCCGCTCCATTGTGTTCCCTTTGAATCTCTGACCTTTGGGGACTCTTAAGAGACTGGAGCCAGGAACTGACCCAGGCCCTCTTGCACGGTAAACCCTGAATGAGTTGTAGGGCGCGGAGTCAGCTGCTGGATGCGAACCACGCCGGGCTCCGGAAATCCGGAAATCTGGGGTCGGAACCCGGCGGGGCGTTTCGGGGACCGTGGGGTGCTTCCCGGGCCCGGATTCGTAAGGTAAGTGACTTTTCTGCCACGTCCCCATGGTTCAGATTTAAAGAGTCCTTCTACTTCCGTCCCTTAGACTGAGGTAGCACGGAGATGGTCTTGAGGCTTGGCCTTGAGGCTTGGTCTTATAGCACAGCCCAACCGAACTCAGACAACCCAACGTAACCCAACCTCATGCTGGATCGTACTTGTTCATGGCAGTCCGTCCCCTTAATTTCCCAGATCTTCCACCTTATCCATCTTCCATCTTCCAGGAGGAGGCTCTAGCTCTTATCCAAGGGCATGCGAGAAAGATCGTGAAGAGCAAGGCAGGGTCTTTCCATGCCCGGGGACTTGAGATTTGCCAAAGTAACCCTCCACGGAGGGTCGAACGGGACCCTGTTGGTACCCTGGCCATGTTTGGCTTCAGGTGGCAGAAGCTTGGAGTAAAGGTCTGCTGGTCGAAGGCCAAGTCAACCATGGCCTTCCCAATGGGTGACCCGGTTTTGCAGTGTCAAATCCTTAAGTATCCCCAGTATCCCCAGGGCTCCTGGGTCCATGGCGAATTCGGCCCCAGAAGTGTTCCACATGTATCCGATCATCCTGGCCGCCTACCTCTTTTTCGAAGATGGTGATGGTAGGTTTGGCGGGTCGAACCACCGCCCAGGGTACATAAAACAATGGATACGACTTGGTGTTTTGGTAGCATATATGAAAAACACTTCAATCAAGGATGGGCCGACGGAAGCCTGGCGCCCCGCGCGTGCCTGTGCCTGTTATCCTCCCGTGGTAGCCACGGATGCCACGGTGGCTCCGAGGATTCCAAGGGATCGGAGGTGACCTCCCGAGCTCGGTGTTTTCGGATGGTCCAATGGTGGAGCTGTTTTCCTCTGGATGAGAGCTGTCGACAGGAGAATCGAAGAATCAGAACACAGTCAAATGGACATTTGGTGTCTCAAGATATCTCAAGAATCAGTTTTAGATGTTCATCAACTGTACACACACATGTACACACTGTCATTTGCTCACGGGTTGTTTGGAGCTAGGCCAGACCAATTTTGAGATGCTCCTGGCACCTTCAACTCTGGTCACTTGAGCCTGTCTGCTCAATGCCGTTTCTTTTCGTTTGTCCCATAGAATGAAACATCACAATGACAAGGTTCAAGGATTGTCAAGGATGTAGTATACAGAATCTCATAAGGTGTTCTTGGGGAGCGTGTGCTTTTGGCAAAACAAACCAGATCATGTTACAGTAATTCATTTTGTCCGGGCCAAAGATTGGACACCTCCACGATTTACGCGTAAGGTACAGTAAAAGGTTTTCCAAATGATTGATGTGTCTTTACAGTTTTCAACAACTTCTAGGAGTTTTGAAGTATAGTTTGGATCTGTCTCATTGCTTGTAACAGTTGGCAAACAAGAGCATCACTATTTCAGAGACAGGCCTGCAACTGAACCATCATCCACTGGGCCCTGGAAACGACCGGATCGACCCAAGAAATACAGTACCCAATTGATCGTGTTCATGGGTCCACTTCTCGTTCCAAACGTCTTCCCGGACTCTGCTGCGACGCCGCGCAGGCCGCGAAGTCCGCAGCTGCCCCTCTCGACGATGCCGCTGATTACAAACGACGGACTGGGAGAGACGACTATGAAGCCATGGGAACCAAGCAAAAGCAAAGGAAACCCAATAGGAAACCACTTTTGCAATACGAACCGTGTCTTGACAGCTTTTCTTTGCATCAACCGTGTTCATTATTCTTCTTTTCCGGGAAGAAGCGATGCGTTTTGGCGAAGCGATGAATGCACATGGTAACGGATGTTTTGTCTGTGCTTTGCTGCCGCGCTCCACGCCTTTCCCAATGCACATGGGGAAATGGGGGGACCGGAAGATTGGCCAAGAGTCAAAGAGACGAGTCGAGTCGTTTGGAAACTGCTCGTGCAGTAGGAGACGTATCAAACAGCTAGCGGATGTATTTCAAGTGGACAGTTGGAGGGTCTCCCCTTTCTTTGGTGGGTGTATTTCAAGCACTGGGGGGAGACCCCTCCAACCTAAAGGGTCCCTGCTTGATCATGAACCCCGTTCGTCACATTGCTTGGGCTTTCGGTGAACGTCCGGACCTGGAGCAGGGCTCGATGGATTCCAAACTCCAAGCTGCGCGGAGGTCTGCGCTGGTTCATTTGTTCATGATTCATGTCCGTTTTGGACTTCGAACTGGCCAATTGGTGGCTGTTCTTCTCTGTGGCTTCTAGTTACGATTTCATGGCTGGTCATGTGACCGCCGGTGCAGCTCTGTTTTTTTTTCGCATCTAAAAGAGCATGCGAAAGAGGTTCATATTTCCAAAGGGAACCATGATCCTGTTTGGTTGTCCACTTCAACAGTGAGTTCCATTGTTTCATCATCCCAGTATCATCCATACCGTAAATCATACCGTACTTCCTCGCCCTGCCGCCCTTCCTTTCTGGAGAGGATGTGGCTTGCATTTGACAGCACATCGCCTAGTAACTAGCTTCTTCCTGCCGTGAATGGCTTTCCACCAACAAAACACTTGTCTCAACATTGTCTCAGCTTCTTTTGCGCAAAGATGAGGCTTTGTTGGACATGGAAGGCCTCTCATTGATGCAAGGAGCAGGCTGGATTTTCTCAAAGCAGCACCACCGCGGCGCGATGTGCGACATGAGTCGACTGCGGAACGGCAGTGAGTTGTGCATGTGCATTCGCATGCGTTCGCATCAGTTTGGTGATTTGAACTGGGGTGGACCTGGTTGTTTTAGTATTTTTGATAAGTTCTGAATAATAGTATTCCTTACTGTAGTATAATCTGGAATGATGTTACAACAACTTGTCGTTCAGGACACACTAGCACCCTGCGCCCTGTGCTTGCGGCCAAGAAAATCGGTGAAACATGTACATTCTGCAGGCCCGTATCCATATGGGTGTGCAACAAAACCCCACGAGCAACAGTTTGTGTTTTTTTGGTGTGAATACCCATTGGCAGGCTACAATTTTGGGGTTGACTACAGGGGAAATGCACCACCAGCGACCAGGAATGTGGGAGTGTATTGACATAGGGGGAGACCATCTCATAGGTTCAAGATGGTTCAAGTTGATTTTAAGTACAGATCTATTCGATAAGAGATCTCATAAGGGATCTATCGATCTATTTTGAATGGTTCTTCCCATACGGGATCTCTCCATTGAATACCATTGAATACAGACCCTTCGGATCTCCATCCAGCAGCATCGACGAAGGACATGAATCCCTCACGGACGGGTGGTGTTGTGATGTGTTGTGTGTATATATGTATAATACATACCAGGACCCTCCAACAGGTCACCACCTGTGACTTTTAAGTCTACAAAAGCCTCCAGAAGAGACCTGTTGGAGGGTCCAGGTATATATATATATATGTGGAAGCGGATGGCCCTCCCTGCTTGGTCTTCGGACTTGATTCATGGTCTAGAACTGCCTGTTCTTTCCCACCAAAAGGTACCAATACATCGCGACCTCTGGAGAGGCAGGGGATCGACCTCTGACTTCGACCATGGGTCTTCTGCCTCTTTTTCGGTGACCTGAAGGACAGTCGAAGCACCTTCCCCCCGGAGGGTCAAGCATTCGTTGTGCCACATGCCCACCCAATCAGGTGCTCAGTGCCGCGTGAACGTCGGGTGGCCCTGACTGACTGGGGCGACTGGAGGCGCCTCTCCGACGCACCGGGCCGTTCTTCGCTTCTTCGCTGAGGGAAGAAGCGCCGAAGAAGCGCCTTTTTCTGCCCGGCGAGGGCGGTGCTTTCGGGGATCCGCTGGACTGGTCACCTTTGGGAAGAATCACCCAAAATGAGGGAAGAATCACCCTCAGAGGAGGGTGTGGGTTGGGAGATGGGTCGTCGCGTGGGGTGATTTTCGGACCACCATGGAGGCGATGAGCATGATCGAAACTGGCATAAATGCTCTGACTTAGTAACATAGAAGTGCAAAAGGGATGAAAAGGGCTCCTTGGAAGACTACTTTCCTCTAGAAATTCCACTTCCATCTTAGTGTGTCAAAGTGTAATTAGAGCAAGTACCGGTCACCAAATGATGGTAGCTGAACATCTCGACTTGACCGTTCTCTTTGGGTCTTAGGGCCTAGGGTCTACACAAAAAGGACTTGGCATGAGCTGTCAAGTACCTTCCCTTCAACAAGACTGGCTCATACATATTAGAATTGTGTTCAGTTTCAATTGAGGGACTTTCAGTGGACAGTTCCTTGGTTCCTTGGTTGGATCGTATCCAAAAAGACATCCGTTCTGAGGACTCCCACACACCGTGCCCGATGGAACCGAGTGGAACGTGCCGATCCGATTCGGTCCATCCGCCGAGTTGCACCGACTCCGAGGCCCCAGAGAAATGCACCGCCCGAGTTCGAAGGGCGCCTCGGTCCGTGCGGGGAGGTCGCTCCGCAGTCCGTCCGTTCGGCCCGTCGTTCGTTCGGGTCCACCCGGCTTGGGTCCTTCGGTCCGTTCGACGTCCGCGCGTACACGTGGCGGCGTTTCCTGGGATGGGGAGGGGGGTGGGGGGGGCTGCCAAACCTCGGTGATGTCGGTCCTTCGTGCTGGCGCGGAAAGCCCAGTGGCGCGAGCGACATCGTTGTGTCGGGAGTCGACCGATGGCTCTTGGAGGTCCCTTTTGACTCTTCCTTGGAGACATGCTAAGAAACATTGCCAACCGAAGTCGTCCAATTCGAAGCGAATGGTGGTATGGAACCTGGGTCATCTGACAGTTTGGATATTAGCACCTTCAAAGCCCGGTGGTTTCTGGACACCCCTTAACCACTAAGCTCCTCTTGGTGTCGGTCCTGGTAGAGAAGACCTGTCACTCCCAAGGTGAACCGTCGAGACTCAGCCGCACGTCCACAAAGTCTTGCGCCTGCCACCAAATCTGCACTCCAAGGCCCGCAAAGTCCTGCACCTGCCACCAACTCTACACTTCCACATCAAAAAGTCCTGCGCCTGCCACGAAATCTGCACCTCCCTCAGCCGCCGCTCAGGCGAAGCCGGAGATGAGCACCGACCCGGTCTTGTCGGCTGCAGTGGCCGACGGTGTGGAGGTGGGTGGGGGATGGTGGGCGTCTGGGACTCGCCGTGGACTGGACCGACCGCAGCGAGCGAGCGAGCGAGCGAGTGAAAGGACGACTGAACGGAGGACTGCACTGCTGCCGCTGAGCCGCTGAGCCGCTGAAGCTCAGAAAATCCCACACTCCTCACCCCGGTGTCGACGGTGTGCTGGATTTCCACGGAGGGTAGATACGAAAGACAGAAGGAGCGTGCACCGGTATCGACGACACCGGTGAAGTTAGACCGGTGTAACGGCCACAGGTCTCGAATGATCGTCACCCACTCCGGCTTGTCAAGCGAACCAACAGAGGTTAAGTGACCTTATAGGACCCGTAACCTGGGGTACCTATGGGATAGCCTATAGGGTCCTTCAACCTCTGTTGGAAATCGTATCAAGATCGCCCTCTGTTGGTTGAGGGAGGTTTCAGTTCGTTTTCGTTTTCCAACATTCTCGCACAGAAGGTTGAACAAGCTTTGGGAGTTCCACCTGGAACCCTAAACAACCAGAAAGAAATTGATGTTTCATGATGTTTTCCCAAGCAGTCATTTCCTATTGTAAAGGATTTCGATGGCCATATTGGAGCAACCATTTGTTTCTGGTTGTTTGGGGTTCCAGGCAGGACATTGAAGACACCGATCGCAAGCAAAAGCATGATTCAGGATGGGGTGGAAAATAGACCCACGGATCGTCCGAAGTTGGGATCTCGGACTGAGCTGAGATCTCTCAGCTGGTTTTGTTTGTCTGACATGTTTTGATTTGGTTTGGCCGGCGATGAAATCGCAGACGGAACAACTATGCAGAGCTTGTCGTGAGCTTGCTTGGCTGAGCAAGTCACAATGAACCCACAGCTCCATCAACTTTGAAGCGAAACTGCATCTGAAATGGTCTGAGGAGTGAACATCACATGGACGCCAAGATACACAGGAAGGCTGGATGAATGTAGATCAGATGTGTTTCCAGATACGTGATGTTTCATCAATACACATCACCTGGCGCAATCCATGTCCACGAGACTTTTCCTGGCAAAACACAGGCGCTTGACCAACAAGTTCGCCCGTCTGACGGTTGACCAAGCTTCGGAACCAGAAACCGACCGACGCTCCCGTCCGCAGAACTGGACGAAGCAACAGACATGGGACTTGAAGAAACCAACCCCTAGACTTCCGTTCGACCATTAAAAACATGGGAACGACCTGGTTTTTGTAGTGTAAAATCCTTAGTTGATTCGGGAGTCAGCCTATGAATGGTTCTTGGAAGCCAAGAAACCAACAGGAGCGACCTATGACCGTCCTTAGGACCCTTTCGCTCGCTACCTGGTCGGAGCTTGGAGCTTCGGAGAGTCGAAGGTTCGGGTCACCCAGCTCTGTTGGAAAAACCACCAGTTCGCGCGGTTTGTTGACAACGACGAAACATCTTCATTGTGACTGTTTGCTCATTACCATGAGGGATGGATGATTTAACGGCTGGACATAGTGATGGATCATGGTTTTGCACTCACCAAATTTCATACAAACAGCTATTCCACAGTACAAGCCTACTCTTTTGCGCAACATATCTTTCAGCCATGGTTCGTATGCTTGTACCCTTTTCATTGCGCCTCAATGATGGAGATTAGGGCCGTGTCTGGCAGAACAGTTGCTCAGGTGGATGAGGATGAGTTGCTTGACATGGTTGAACATGGAAAGTCCTTTCTGCACCTAAAGCAGCTCCTTTCAGCTAAGCTCGGACACTCAAGATTTCGACAAAGGCTCTTGAGTGATTCGATGGGCGAATTGCATGACGGCATGCCGCTAACACCAGTTTCAAGTGTGCAGCTGGTAATCCTGGACTTTTGTGCTCCAGACGAGACTAAGTGGGATGAGCTAGTTCAAGGCTGTCGGGGGAAGTTGAAAGCTTGCTTCAGAAACCGTACGATCCCAACTGGAGAGGTGGTGCTTTCAATATGATGCCCATTCATATCGCGGCTGACAGAGGCCACTTGGCGGTTGTCCGATTGTTGCTTGAGGCTGGAGCTGACAAAGATGCAGCAATGACAAACGGGGCAACGCCTTTGTTTATTGCCGCCCAGAACGGCCACTTGGAAGTTGTCCGATTGTTGCTGGAGGCTGGAGCTGACAAAGCTAAAGCAATGACAAATGAGGCTACCGCTTTGTATATTGCAGCCCAGAATGGCCACTTGGAAGTTGTGCGATTGTTGCTGGAGGCTGGAGCTGACAAAGATGTAAAGACAGATGGGGCAACGGCTTTGTATATTGCAGCCCAGAAAGGCCACTTGGAAATTGCCCGATTGCTGCTGGAGGCTGGAGCTGACAAAGATGCAGCAACGACAGATGGGACAACAGCTTTGCTTGCT
>CAXAMN010000792.1:193294-206552 GCA_963970005.1 Durusdinium trenchii
GACAACAGCTTTGCTTGCTGCTGCCCACAAGGGCCACTTGGAAATTGCGCGATTGTTGCTCGATGCTGGAGTTGACAAAGATCATGACAGAGAAATGCAGTAAAGCCTTTGCTTATTGCAGCCGAGAAGGGCCACAGTCATTTGGAACCTGTGCGATTCTTGATGCTAGAGTTGACAAGCATTTATCAAGGACAGATAGGGTAACGGGTAACGGCTTTGTTCCTTGCAGCTCGAAGCGGCCACTTGGCAGTTGTGGGATTGTGGCTCGAGGCATAAGCTGACAAAAATGCAGCGAAGGCAAATGAGACAATGGTTTTGTTTGTTGCAGCCAGGGACAGCCACTTGGAAGTTGTGCGGTAATTAGACCGTGGGGGCAACGGCTTTGTACATTCTGCCAAACTTCCCCCATCCCCGTCAGAAACCATTGTCACCACAAGAAAACAATATACGTGTTTGACTATTGAAAATTCACCAACAAGTTTTTTTGCTACTCCTCTTCAAGTACCTTGTAAAGAGATTGGCAGGGAAGGATTCCAGCTTCAGCACTTGCCACTAGACTCAGATGATGATGCAATGACCAAGCCTACCCCGGGTGATTCTACAGCTACATTACTTCTTTGTACTTTGGAGTTCAGGTTTCTAAAGCTGTTGTCTGACTCGCATAGTGACTATATATAGAAATCCAGGATGACCACTTACCAACGACTGGTCTGTTGGCACCGTTTCTTCTGCAGATGAAGTTCGGGATCTTTCCTGCCACGGAGCAGGACAGCATGGCCGCCATCTCCCTCTTCCAGACGGGGCGAGGCTCGTTCCGCAAGGCGAGCGGCCGGAAAACTGGCTTTCACCAGCGGATTTGGAGCCACCTCGGAGCGAAGTTCGAGCAGGTGTCCCAGATCTGGAAGTTTTGGGGAGCAGATCTTGCGATCTGAAAAAGCACCGGTTCTGGACTAGCGGCTCTGCAAGTGAACTCTCAACATCAAATGGCCAGATCTGGAGCCCTACTCTCCGTCTCTCTGTCTCTGACCCTCTCTATATATACTGCAGACCTTTGCAACCCGAACCTCACCCCCTCCAAACCTTCCTCAGGCCTTTCAGGATCTAAAAAAGATGGTGGGATACGGTGGGACCTGGTTTTTGTAGTCCAAAATCCCTTGAGCTAAAACAAGGGTGGCTAGGGTTTCTTTGACCCTTTTCCATGCATGGTGAGGCCAGGAATCTCGTCCCCAAATAGATAGTGACGCGCTTTCGAAAACATTCTTAGTGGGGATCTACTGTTCTATCATTCTATCTAAGTGGGGGGTTATAGCTCCCAGAGCTTCCAATGACTCATTTTACCCCGACATTTTTTCCACGTCTTATGGGGTAAAAGGAGTCACGACTGGACTTCCAGGGGCCCAGCAGAGGTTGAAGAACCCTATAGACTATCCTATAGGTACTCCTGTAGAGGTCACTTAACCTCTGTAGGTACCTCCGAACCTATTTGGGATGAACCGGAGGCCGACGAATGCGGCTCCTCCGGCCGCGCCGCCGCCAGCGAAGCCTCCATCGACGAGGCCGAGACGTTGGTGCAGACCGGTCGGTTTTGGAACACGACCAGACCGTTGGTGCGACCAGATTCTGGGTGTTTCATGGAGTTTCATGGGTTTGGGGGGACGGGGATGGATGGTTTCTGATGCAAACATCTTCAAAATATCTAAACGCCCTGGCCAACCGAAGGTCTGATTGTACATAGCTCCGGTTTTTGGCACCTTCGAACGTCCTTCGCCCATTCCCGGACCCGAACGGGCAGAAAGGCGGTTCCGCGCGGTTTCCGGGCCCACCATGGATTGATTCTCCTTCATTGGCAGCGGCCCAGACGTGATCAACATGTCCAACATCCCAACCGACTCATCTGTGCCTGCCGGAGGATGACGGGCATTCTGCCCCTTGAAAACACTCAAGCTGACAGCGATGATCGAAATGTTCACATGCCCTTTTCCGAGGTGACCTCCTACCAACTTTGTTGACCGTGCAAGATCGCTGCGTTTCACAGCGCAAATCTTTGGTCGCCTACTTTGGCCACTGGCAGGGCGCAGATGTTTAGCAGCATCAGCATCTCTTCTGTCAACTTACTGAGTCTGAAGCTGATTGCAGGAGACATCCCGTATCATCTTCGTCCTCGATTTCGCTGCCGAGCCCAAAAACATGACGGCCTTTGCCAGCAATCAGTGGCAGTGAGGAATTCTCTCCCGATTTGCGTGGAAAAAAAAACATTGAAAACACACACTTTTTTTCCCCAAACAGTGTGCCAAACTCGACTTTTCGTGACAGGTGCAAGGGATCGGAGCGGTTTTGCTTCGAAGTGCAGATTTCATGGCAGGCACAGCACTTTGTCAACCTTGATGTGCAGATTTTGTGGCAGGCACAGCACTTTGTCAACCTCGATGTGCAGAAGCACTTTGTGAATCTCGATGTTCAGATTTCGTGGCAGGTGCGGCACTTTGTGAACCGAAGTGCAGTGCCGCATCTGCCACGAAATCTGCACTTCGAAGCAAAGCCGCTCCGATCCCTTGCGCTTGTCACGAAAAGTTGACTTTGGACCACCAAAATTAACACGAGGTTTCCCGTGCGCCTGCCACGAAATGTCACCACCATGTGCGAAAGTGCGCTCGCTAGAAACATCCGCCGCGGGCCCCCAGATTTCGCGAGCCTGTGCAGTCGAAATGCACTTCGAGGATTTCTAGAGGCATGAATGTACTGTATAAATGGCCAACACGCCCGCGCGGCACAGCGATCTAAGCACAGCTGCTTAACCCTTACCGTAAGAACCCCTAAGTGTGTCCACACTGTTTGGGAAATTGTGTTTTGTTTGGGGAATCCTTTTGAACTGTGGCCTTAGAGTTACCACCTAAATATGGCTCATGACACTCTAGACTCTCGACGCTCTCTCTCTCTCTCTCACCCCCAAATCCTGTCAAACGACGGGGTCAGAACCTGTCACTGCGTGCGAACTCACTCGCCCGCCGTGGCGGTGCTTTTTGCTTCACCGAACTCGATCGGTCGGCGACTCGCGCACCCGACGGATGGCTGATCCGACTCGTGTGGCTTTTGTTGGATTGGACGAACGTCAAGAAATGACCACTCCTAAGTCACCTACTGTAGTAGAAATCATTTTCGTATCTTCTTTTCATTTCTATGCTCTTTGATCAACTTGACCATCATGGCAGAATTCTAGCAGATCAATGCCCTATCTTATAACTTCTTATATATATATATAACATACATGCATATATATACTAATGTTGGATCCTGATTAGCAAATGAGATTCCCCTTAAACAAATGGGAGGTCCTCTATAATAAACTGCCACCAAAACAAATCTGGGTTCCTGGGAGGATTCCTTTTGTACTGACTGTAGTATATTGTAGTATTCATCTTCCATTCTTGTCATCTTGTCAAGTCATAGATTATAGTTATTCATTTTCCTTTCGCAGGTTCTTTGTAGATATTCTGATATTCTCAGCAATTCTTCAATACTACTAAGAAGAGTCAGAGTACGAAGAAGGTTCTCAGGTCCTCTGTTTTTAAAGAAGGACTTGAGAAACCGATCTATGGCCAACGCTCCCAGCAAGCCAGTTTCATGGGCTTAGTAACTATTCACAGGGCTCTGAAGGATTACTTGGAAACCCCTGAATATGATCCAGAAAAGAACACACTTCGGATTTCAAACAGACATTGCATCATAGAGGACCCTTAAAGCACATTTGGACAGTCAGAAATATTTTTTCAAAAATGAAGCCTCAGGATCATAGCGGATTCGTTTACTCCGGATTCAACATGAATCATCTGTTGGGGCACGCCACTCACGCCTCTCCACCCTCACCCCTTCACCGCTCAGGGCGCCGACTCGGCGGCCACCTCGCTGCTACAGCAGGAGCGTAGCAAGATCAAGGTCCGCAAGGCCACCTGCCTGTGGAGGGTAGGTGCCTCTGGAGAAGGAGCCAAGTGGGACCACTGCTTACGACAACTCCAAAGACATAGTACAGTACTTATACTATAGACAGCAAAGGCTCGGAATACATTGACATTAAACCGTTTTGAACCTTCAGAACGAGCAGGGTTCCGAATCCAGGAAAAAACAGATGTCGAACCTGCCTGCCTCGGCTTCCGCCGACGGCGTGCGTCGGCTTCTCCCTCGACATCGATGAGTCCACGCTGATGGACGACCTGAAGGGCCCACCGACCCCCGTTGAAGCCGTTGACCGTGGTTCTTTTTCGGATGGGCGGAAGGCGTCAGACAGCTGGTCTTCGTTTGGTCTCCGTTTTTGCCTCAACAGTGGTGTGTCCAAGACTTGGGACCTGGGAGCCAGGACTCTGGGAGTCTTGGGAGCTTTGCCAGTTTTTGGGATCAACAGTGGTTTGTATTTGGGAGCTTTGCAGTGTCAAGAGTCTTGGTATTTGCAAGTTTTTGGTGATTTGGCCATGAAATTGGGGAAAAGACCACCAGCTACGCGGTGTCTGATACTGTAGCTACTACGCCTTGGACCCTTGGAACGGGGTCTTCTGTTGCCATGGAGGCTACCGCGCCAGGTGAGTATCCCTTGAAGCTGTGGGAGGCTCAGTGAGATGGATCCTCAGGAATTTCATGCGTAACCATGCGGTCGCCATGTGCCTTTTTTCGGGCTCGCCACGTCAAGGATTCGGTGTCTCCTTTCGACGTGTTCGCCGTTTTGGAAGGAGTTCTGCACGGTGTACGCCACAAAGCACGGGGTTCCCGTCTTGGAAGACGGACTTCCCGAAGTACGGATGGCAGCGATCCCGATCCCTGGCCGATGTCGTGATAGGGACTCCCCTTTGAGGTGTGACACCAATTGTCCAAGATAAAGAGGTTTTCATTTGGGGACAGCGATCCAACATGGTTTCTGGTTGCAGATGCTTGTATACCATCAGGCAGACCACTAGACCATGGTGACACTTCCAATCCCTTGGAATCCAATCAGAAATTCCACGAACTGTCGTTCCATTGTTCCGTTTCTTCAAAGTGACGACCATTCATCGATCCCAAGTGACGGCTTGAAATGGGGCACTTGGAGCCTTGAGGCATGCACATTTTTTGAGGAATTCAAGTAACATCTGAGGTTCTTCCAAGTGACCCGAGCTTAATATCCTGCTTTGAGGTCACGAAAAACGACCCGTAAACGGATGTAAAAGGATGGGACTCCCGAAAGGGCACGAACTGAAGAAGCTGGAAGTCCGCACTGTACTTTACTGAATCTCCAACCTCTTGCTTTAGTCCGCTGAGGCACAGCGTTGCAGTCGGGAATGATGCCCGCGGTTCTTCTTTTGTCTGACGCCCTTGTTTCTTGGTGCCCAAGTATAGATGTGATTTATAGATCTATATACATATCAATACATTCATACAATCCAGGAGTCACAAAGGGGGTTTCTAGTCTCTAAGTGCGTGGATGTGACAGGGGCACCCCGACTTCCTCCAGTTGTTCGGCACCCCTTTGGAACTACTGGATTGTATATAAATACAGTTTTCGATTCTTCGAAGGTCGAGTTGCGAGGTTCCATTTGGGGCATCCGCCAGTGGAGACCATGTCTCCTATCCAAAGCTTGATGCTCGACTGGTGCCCTTCGTATCCGACTGACTCGACTGACGACTGGCGAGAGGAAAAAGTGGCCTGGAAGAGGTATGGGACGATGGGAACTGCAGTGACGGTCAAGACGGTCGTTCGCCAGTTTAGGATCATGACCCATCGGGTCGTTCGCTGCATCCATTGACATCATAGTAAACGTATTCCAGCGAATCTGACATTCTGTCCAAGGAATTCATGTGCATGTCTTTTTCGCTTCACGATGTCCTTAGACTCTCTATCTTCCAAGGACGTTTGTATTCACTTGGTGATACTGGTACAGATCTCTCAGGAATTTGTTGGTGTCCTTCCACACAGAAAAGTGGCAAAAGAATCATCCTCTCTGTTTGGTTGGGGTTCACATGCAAACACCTGGAAAAAGGAACCACGTACTGGAGAATTGAGAATTTCCCTGCAGGCAAGCCACTCCTATTGTTCTTGAGTGAACATGCATACTTTTGCAATTCCAAAGAAACATGAAGATAACAAAGATAAAGAACACGGAGAGGAACAAGCAGCAGAAGAAGAATAAGAAGAACAACAAGGGGAAGAAGGAAGAGGAGAAGACGGAGGAAGAAGAACAAGAACCGATAGGTGTTGAATCCTCCGGATCTGCGTCAAACAAAGCCTTGCTGGCTCTGGGGCGCGTGCCCGGGCGTTTTTGGGGAGATCTTCTGCCAGTAAAGGCTCGACGCAGTGGAGCGGCGTGTGTTGGGGAAGCGTGGTGCACCAACCATGCTGCCAATGTGGAGAGTTCTCAGCATGGTGGGTTGGTCGGTTTACGCAAGGCCATTGCTGAGAATTGTCATATACCTCCAACGGCTCAAACACAGAATGCTATTTTTGGAACAAGTCTGACTAGACTCTTCCGACGCTGCAGGTGTTTCTTGCCTTGCCGGACAAACTAAATACACATACCAGAGTGGTCCTTGTGGTACCTGCTACCAATTGAATCCTCCAATTGCAGCGTGAATCACGAGCCTATCCGAGTAGTTCCAAGGAGTCGGGTGCCGGTTCCGATTTCGGATCGTCGTGACGCTTCCCCGATCCATGTCACGTCCGACTCAAAACCACCTGGGTCGGTGGAATGACCGGGTCCCAGACTTCAGAAGCTCCGTGCGGAGCTCTGCAGAGCCGCTCCGTGCTGAGCCAGACCAAGCAGCCCTGTTGAGAGAAAGCAGAGAGGTTTTCTTGGGGATAATAAGATGTCGAGTTCTTATAAATCAAGGAAACCAGTTAATTAATGGCTTTGTCATTTTCAGCGGCCCATGACCTTCTATTGGTTTCCTTTGGTGATGCTTGCTGCTTTGCATCCGCCCGTTCGTTTCGTCAGATGCGGCAGAAGATGTACTGCGCCTTGCAGTCCACGCGGTGCACCGTGTGTTGTCACACGGGAGGGGGACCTTGGCCGCAGAATGAAGCGTTGGCCTTCCAAGACCAGTTTTGAAATGGTTGACCCGGTTTTGGAAGGCAAATCCTCAGTAAACCCATGGTTGTTTTGGTCAAGACCAAATTACATGCTTCCTGGACTCTCTATGAGGCGACCCTGCCACTGTTCTGACCCTCTTTGACGGAAGTTGAGATGATAAGGCACACAGCGCTCAGCTAAAGGGAGAGCAGAGGCTCTGCTGTCCAGTGCTGACCAGCTTGTCACCGGGCGCCGGCCATGCGTTTTGGAACTGCCTCGGTGATCCGACCGAGCGGTTTTTCGACCGAACTGCTCGGTTTGCTGTGGTCTAGTAAGTCGGTCGATTCTGGTGTCATGGAGCATCAGTGGTGGACGTGTCCATACATTCCCTAGCGCTCCAACCATATCCTCAGAAGGTGGTTAGACCCCAAAAACCCACCCCAACCACCTTCTCAGGAGGTGGTTGGAGCCCTAGGGATTATGACATTATGTCCATATCTCTTTTCAAGCGCGTGTGAAAGGCTCGAGGTGTTTTCAACATGTGCGGAAGGTGGTGAAAGCCAGCCACGAGTCCAGGGAAGAGCATCTCAGACCACCCACGATCTATCGTATACAGTATAGACATGTTTGAGCTAAAACATACAGCACTGCATAATAATAGGGTTCCAGCCAGGAGTCACAAAGGGGTGTTGTTTAGTCACATCCAGTGAGTGGATGTGACAGGGGCACCCCGACTTCCTCCAAGTTCGGCTACTGGAGGTTTAGAACATATTGTTATTGTTCATGTGTGGTTCTTATTTCTTTTTTGGTGGGGTCCACCTGTGGCACCAGCTTGGCAGAGAGCAGGTCAGTCCCCGCGATGTGGAGGAACAACGTCCGTATCGGGTGAACTGGATCAACTTGGATGGCTTCTCCTTCAACTCGCAAACATGGCGAACATGGGCGGTGACAGTTGGTTTGCCATGCCAAGTTCCGTTTTGGTCAACCGTAAACGCCCGTAAACCTCACTTGCTGCGGCAAAAACCAAGACTCCCTTGACCAGATGCAGAAGTCATCTATATATAATTACAGTATATGCAGTTTCTATATCGTATACCCAGACACACCATGGGACTGCCATATATGCCTACGTTGGGGTGGTTTGAGGGGTCAATGGGGCGGCAGTCCTATGGCAGTCCCAAACAGGTCGTGTCTGGGAGTCTGGTTCTTCAGGTTAGGGATGTCACCAACGCTTTGAACATCTACCAGCACCCTCCAACAGGTCACCACCTGCGACTTTTAAGTCTCCATTTCAGCCACCAGAGGAGAGCTGTGAAGTCGGGTGCTGGTAGTGAACCATCTAATTCAGTGACACGAGTCCGGACGAGCCTCAGAGCAGACCCACGTCACTCCCCAAGTCGACCCACGCCGCAGGTGCCGCAGTGTGCCTGCGCAGATGGACTGGCTCGACTCCGACGAGGAGCGCATGGGCGAAGGCACGGACGTAAGTACTCCCGGGAAGTATAGATGGATAAAGCATTGGCATCCATGTATACTATGTATAACTGTATAACTGGTACTGGCACCATCCTTTTTTCTTTACTTTTTGTTGGTTACTTCCAGCTTCGTCACACGTACTTGTACTTCCAGTTCTTGCTTCCAGTTTGTCACCCTGTCAGGATGGTTGTAAACACGGTGAAAGCTCGGAAAAAGGGGTGTGTTTAAGCCACCCAATCAAATTCCAAACCAAAGAACCTCAGGACCCACAAAGAGTGGTCAGTGGACCCCGCCGAACATGCGTTCGCGATGCGCTGACGCGTCCCCAGAGGCATTTTGAAGGCGATGAGCTTTTCGGACTTCGCCGACGTGCCGGCCATCTCGCAGGCGGACGTGACGGACCGCGGACGTGTTTTGTTCTTCTATTTCCCGCCGGAATCCGGAACAGCGGTTTGTTCTTCCCCAAACGCGGCGGTGGAATTTGGAGTTTGGAGGGAAGGCAGCAATGGCGCCAGCGAAAGAAGCGCCACTCACGAGGTGAGCCCTGTGAAACGCCGGCGCTGGGGCTTGTTGCTCCTCATCGTGGCGGTTGGGACCCCAGGATTCAGGGCAACTGGGCGAGCGATTCCTGCGATCCACGAGCCATCTGGGACGGGGTTGGATAGCGCCGTCTGGGGGTGGACGGACCGCCATTGACTCCACACGAAAGGTGGCACTGGCATATTTGCAGTGGTGGTTCAAGTTGTCCATGGGGCGGCAGATTTCCAGTGCCCGTCCGTTGTGGTTTTCGGGTTTTCGTGTACACGAAGCTCCGGAGCGAGCTCTGAGGGTGTCCACACGAAAAGATCTCTGGCGCTCCATGGTTTGGGCCATCCACGCACCTTGTATACCAGCACCCTCACTGCCAGGCCACCACCTGCCACTTTCAAGTCTCCATTTCAGCCACCAGAGGAGACCTGTAGAGCCGGGTGCTGGTCAAGGGTGCCCACATAGGGTGCCATCCGAAAAAACACCATGTCAGATCGGCACAGGTAGACATGGGCCACGCAAGGCCACGCGGGGGTCTAGATCTAACTTTCATCTCACCCAGCACGGAGCTCTTGGTTCGTGCTGGTCGAAGGTCATCTTCCATGGTCATTCTCTTGCCCCTTGGAGGTCCCAAGGCCCCATCCCAAGGCTGGGCCCTGCCAGAAAAGGCTAAGAATGCTAAGACCTCGAAGGAAGACGGGCCTCCACCAACGAACGAGTAGGTCTACCAGTCGATTGGTGGTAGGTCAACCGGTCGGTTTTCTGGTGCCATGACTGGTCTCCTGGTGCCTGTCTCAGGTCATTTTGGCCCTTCTCCAATTCCGCTGGCCCGGTCAAGACACACCTACCATGCAGGCCACGCTGAAGCTAGGGGTGGAGAGGACGAATCCTTGGGAAGCATGGGAGCAGTAAAATGTCGCATTCCCTTCTAAAGGCTGGCAGGAGTAGGAGATAATCAAAAGGCATTATCCAGCATTATCCAGCATCAAAGCATCCTGTTTTGCTTTGACATATTCATCAGCCACCCTGGTCATGTCGGCAATCCAACACATACGTCAGCATGACATCAGCACACCAGAAGGTCAACCACCAGAGGCATCATTCACGGCCGAAGCCTCTGCTGGATGCAGCAGGTTTTGAATGGATCCAGTTCAAGTCTGTAGACTTTTGATTGAACATCACCCATATGAAGAGGGGTCTTACAATCCAAATCCCATACACTCCATGGGACTGGAATACAGACCCCCAGTCAACCACCCTTTGCCTTCTCTCGGCAGTCCGGCAGTCCCAGGTCCGGGTCGTGTCTGGGACATGTATCATGGTGTTTCTTCAACCAGCGGTTAGCGGTTGAAGAACCCTAGTTCGACTATCCTAGTTGGGTACTCCTGGTGGCTCGGGTCCTACAGTACGGTCCCGGTCACTTAACCTCGGAATCTAGATCGATGCTAGGAGGCCCAGCGTCGAAGGCCTTGCAAGATGCTTCCTCGCTTGAAGAGTCGACGCTTCCTCACGCGGTCGACATGTCGGCGTTTCGATCCGGTCCAGCGTGGGTGGCCTTCGTGACACTCCGGAGAAACGTCACCACCCTGAAAACCGGAGGTTTGGTAGAGGAAATCCCTCCTTCAGGGGCCCGGGCCAATCTGAAAAAACCTGTGACTTTTCGGGAGGGGGGACCAGGACAGGACCGAGCTCCGCATGTCTCAGGGCGACTTCGCTGCCGAGGGCCGATCCTACTTGAAGGCGCACCGGGTCCATCGACCTGCGCGAGCGACCAAGCGGAGCTCACCACCAGTCATGGGTGCGCTGGTCGATGTGGTGCGGACGTGGCGGGTCTCAGACCTGACGGACGTTTGAGCGCTCGGCTCGGGCGCTCGTGGCTGGAAGTCCGATTTCGGGTGATCAGTGGGCCAGGGAACCCATTCAAGGCCGAAGTCACTGGCTTTTCCTTTCACCCACCGCCAGAGTTCTGGGCTTGGCAACCAGCAGGAGTACATAGTCACATAGTGGATTGGGGACCGTTTTTGGGAGTGGCTGTTTGGGCTTCAGAAAGAAGGATGTGTCCGGTGTGTGTCCCATTACCAGCAAGTCAGTAAAAGATGATCACCACCTTTGAGAAAGGGCTGCAACCTAAATCAATCATGAGTCAAGGGCTGGCCGGGGTGAGTGCCGGAAGACCCAGCGCACTCGCCCAATCCCCGCGCGTGGCATTTGGCCGACCCTTCTTTTTGGCGATCAGGAAGGATCGGTCTACCAGAATGACTACATGACCTTGTGGAATGTCAACAATGCCAGTGACTCAAGAAACCGGCGTTTGGGACACATATAACATCCCTGAAGCATGTCCATGTTTGGGCTGGGCATCGAATGATGTGGCTTTGTTTGTTTCGCAAGGCTGGGCGGCTGGGCTCAGTTTTGGGTCATCTCTTCGTATCCGAGTCCGAGGTCTGGAATGATCAGGAGGATCATCTATATTGCACGGTTCTCCAAAAGAGATCATGACAGGCGTCACACGCTTCGGGTTGGTCATAGAGGTCGCTGCACATGGATTTTTCGAAAATCCCGCTGACTTGGTACATTGCTTCAAGGAGTCAAGGAGTGCAGTGAGGTGAGACACAATCCTTCAACAAGAGGTTTTGAAGACCGACCTTGTTGTTTCAGCATGGTTTTGGGCGTAGACTTTTCACTACCGGTGGGTTGTGTTCAATGGCGGAGTTGACACTTTGATGGAATGCACAGAGTTGTCATCGGAAACATTTGTAATAAGAATCAGCTGCAGTATCAGCTGTATACTATACCAGAGAGTCACATTTGGTCAGAACGTCCTCACACACAGGGCCTGTTTTCTACCTTAAGTGTAAGTCGCGTAGTAAGATGTGGATGTGAGTTTCAGATGTCCAGTCGGCTTGATCCTCACTGGACAAGCTTGGCTACCTCCTTTGTGCAAACGGTCGCCATCTCTGTGTTTTCGTTCGGAAGATGTCTCACGAGCTCGGTGGAGCGCCAGCTCGTCCCGTTGGACCGTCCTTTCTCCACCGAGGTGGCCATTTCCGTGACGTTGAAAATGCAGGACCGGCGTCCCATGGCGGGCGCAGGCAGACCGGTGGGGAGAGGCAGTGGTTTGTTCGAACGAAGCTGCCTCCGGACTGGCCATGTCACATCATGTGATGTATCAAAAAAACGTGGCGCGCCTCTTTTCTTTGCGACACACCCTCCTTCTCCGACTCTTCTTGCAAACAATTTCTCCTCCGCTGCGAAAAACCCAACACACAGGAACAGGGGAAGTGAGCTTCCACCGGGGAACAGGCCAAATGGCCCAAACGTAACCATGCCTTGCCCAAACCAAATTACATCACAAACACAAACTCACACTGCGCATGTTTGTGAACTATTTTGGAATGGGATTGTTTCATGGGTGGTAGTGGTACGTGTCCGCATTTGTTTGGGAAAAAACATGAATCCAATGTGCACGTCCCACCCCTTCCGTTCGGGTGACCGAAACGCATGGTGAAAAGGACACCGGCCACGCGGTTCGTCCACGTGGATTGCCCATGCGGCCGATGACGCGTTTCCGTGACCTGAACAAGTCCGCCCGTCCGACGGGTCGTTGAAGCGAAGTAACGAGCTCCGCAGCGAAGGGTTCGTGGAACCCACGCTCCGCCCTCCATCGAGAAGCGTTCGCAACATCCGCTCACTTCGAGGACCTGAGTCACTTCGAGCTGCGAATCCAGAACTTGAACTCCAAAGGTGCCAGATTTCACTTCACTTTGACTCTTGATTAGTGGTCCGCCCCCCCAGTCACATCCATGAGAGACTCCTGATTAATAATTGATTCTGAAAAAAGTCAAGAGGAAATCAACAGGATTCAATAGGAATTCAAAGGATATTTCAACGATTTTCAATTCTTCTCCAGGCCTGAAGAGGTTTTACAATCCCTGTTCATTCAGGTCCACATGAAGAGAGGACCGTTTTTGTGACTCTCCCGCCTGATCAGACGGGTTTGACGCGAACAAGAAGGGCGTTTTTCCTCCACTTTCCGTGACCAACACGCGACGGGGCGACCGGTCTGGGACAATGACGACCGGTCTGCCAGGAGCGACTGAAGTCGGGACCAATATGGACCAATATACATTGGCTCAGATACCCTGGGAGTCCAAAACTGTAAGCATTGGATCAGATGAGGGCAAGTCTTACAGTTGTCTATGCTAGACGATGGGAACACTCACCGG
>CAXAMN010000792.1:206562-248869 GCA_963970005.1 Durusdinium trenchii
CGACAAGGGATCGCTATAGTGCGTTCTGCCCTCATTGGCCCCAAAGTCTTTTGGGTGTTTTTCTTCTACACAAAAAGCACGACCTGTACATGCTACAATGCTGCACTGATTCAGAGGTAATTCTTCTTGAAGTCAGGGGTGGGAGGCATTGTTTCAGCTGATTGGGTGATGTGCCACGGAGTTTGGGGGTCACTTGTTCGAAAACACTATATAAGTGGTTTGAATGGGATCCGTTACTGCGGTCGTTGAAATTGGTTCCAAGACATCCTCACAACCACCGCAGAGTTGCGGCTCTCTTGCAGCGTCGGACGGACTTCGATCTCGTCAGAC
This sequence comes from Durusdinium trenchii, assembly GCA_963970005.1. NCBI lineage: Eukaryota > Dinophyceae > Suessiales > Symbiodiniaceae > Durusdinium > Durusdinium trenchii. Next base: position 206,893 of record CAXAMN010000792.1, read on the forward strand.
GCTCCGATCTTGGGCTCCCCGTTGGGGTGATGTGCCTCCCTCCTCAACTCGCAGGTGGTGGGAACGACGGATGGCCGCGCCCTCAGCCCGTCCTCGGGTGTCGCGATCGACCTCTCCGTTCTGAGCTTCGGACCGTGGCTCGGTCCCCGTGGTAACGGCCGGGGTTTAGCAGCGGACCGGAGGATCTGCCCTCGGTGTCCCCCCAAAAAGACATGCAGCCGAACTTGGGAGGCGGCCTTAGGCTGGAAAGGAAATCTCTTTCTCCTGGATCCTGGGTCAGGCAATTGGAAGAGAGTCTAATGAGAAGCATGACTGCTTGGGGATGAATTGGTTGTCAACCTTCGGATGGTAGGGATCTGTGCACTCGTTCTGACAGGTGAAGTGGAAGGCCAGTGCCAGTTATCGTCCAACATCTGTCCAGCTTGTACGCCCGGGAGACCCACATTGGAACCTGACATGGACCTTTGGAAAACTCTACAACCCATTGGTTCCAGATTGTAGACTCATAGCTCTGGGCATTCTCTAGATGGTGTTCCAAAACACCTCTGACTCAGATTCAGATGATGTCTCAGATTCTCCAGGAATTGTGAGCCTCCTGACCTTGACGCATTGTTAACAATTTTTGGTGAACCAACCCAAGACATGGGCCTCAACTTTCCCCCGCTTTTGCAACAAGTTCGACTTTGGAATTTTTCAGTGGCAGCGAGGCGTCGTCCCTTCAGACCAGTCGTCCCTGAAGCGGTCATCCTCCATCACGTCCGCCACGTTCCGCTCCCTCACCTGGCCGTTCCGCTCTCCAGGTTCGCCGTCCGCGGCTCCTTTGCACTAAAGCCTTTGGACACAGAAGGCTCGGAAGGGGGAAGTTGCGCGCACTCGAGCGGTGGCCCATTCGCACGGAACTTGGGGCCCGTTCGGAGCCGCTCCGCGCCGTGCCGCGCTAGGGAGGCGGCGTTGGGTGTGTGCGGAAGGCACCCGGCGTTGAAAGATGTTACGTACCTTTTTCATCCTTTTTCTGCCGCCGGAGGGATCTTCGAAGCCATGAAACGCTCGGGAGAATGATTGTTTTTTCTTTTTTTCAGATCCTCTTAAAAACGCATCTGAAGAGGAGTCCAGAGAGACAAGGACTTAAAACTGGTTCTTCTTGCTGGCCTTCTTGCCACTGGCTACAGACCAGGTCTTAAAGTCATGACAAGCCCGGTCATCAACTTGAAGTTCTGACTCACACTGACACTCCCCAAACATCCCCAAACAGAACCCATTTTAGAGCCCAAACAGAGTCCAGAAGTCATTGGCCTAGGGTAGCCTTTGTTGGACGATGCTTTCTGATCTTTCTGTTTGTCACGGATGAAAGGGAAGGGACCTCACATCGACACACTAACTTTGATCTATACTGAGGGGTAGGGATTTTAACATTATTTGCACTGACACTCTCCAAACTAGCACCTAGAAGCCTCCAAACCCACATGCAGCCTGAGAAACCGTCCGTCCGTTGGTGGGTCTGGGGTCCTCCAGGATTCCAGCGTTCGGAGGATGGGGGGATGCCATCACCTGCAGCGAAAACTTGAGAACTTTCTCCATGAGGAAGACGTGACGCTTGCAAAGAATTATTGGAGCCTTCAGAATTCCAAGCAACAAATCAGCCCAAGAAGTATTCTACTTTTCATGGAATCTTCCAGAACTATGAAGATAGAATGCTAGATGCACCGTACCATTCATTGATATGTGGATAGAGATCATCAACGCTGTAAAGTTAAGTCCCCAAAAAATCAAGAATCTGCTCATCCACAGCCCTTGAAGTTGGGGTCTAAAAACCCACCCCCAGGCACTCCAACTTGGACTTCACGGTGACCTTTTGCTTCGTTTCAGGGTCTGGGCGCTCTTCCCTGGACTCGCTTCCGATACCCATCGCCCGCACTCGGAAGCCGCAAGGTCGCTTCTTTTCGATTTGGCCAGATCCTCATGGAAAGGACAACGTGGTACGGCTCTCAGGTGCTGACTGGATGATGGCAACTCCATCATGTCACCACCATGGAAACTCCGTTTTTGGTGTGGCCACCATTGGTGAGTCACCGTGCTTGGCGAAGAGACTTGAATCGTCTTCGCGTCGTCATGAGTGGTTCGGACATTGGGAGTTGCCACGGCTTTGTTGGGCTTGGAACTTGATTGAGCATGAAGGCCTGGAACTTGGAACCGACTTGGCATTTCGGCCACGGCCCTTCCCCCCAGATGTGCTGCCGGTGTGGCTGACTGAGCCATCCAGCTGAGCCGCCAGTCCAGTTCGTGAGTTCTTAGGTGGTCGATTTTGACGAGAGCAATCAAGATGGAGCTACGTTACTGTTGTACAGGCCAGGGAGAAACGGAGCCGCCGGGGGCCATTTTTGCCAAATCTAATATTGGATGGGGCTGCCTGCTTTGCGGAGCCTTTTTGAACAGCGAAAAACATCGAAAAACAACAAATACGAGAACGTTTTTCCTCCTAAATGATCCTAAATGTGAGGTTTTATGCATTTGGAGTCAAAGTGGAGAGCTGGTGAGGAAGTACTTCGAAGTGTTCTTTTCTCGCAAACGTTTTGCATTGTGTTTTCGCACCAAAACACAGCATTTCACAGGAAAATCACCACATGGCATTGAAGAGAGATCGAGATTCACCAGAATCCCTGGGAGAATTCACCAGAATCCCTTGGAGAATTCACCAGACTTCCTCCAAAACCACCATAGCCTACCCCAGGCTTTGCAAGAGGATTTTCCTATATGTTCCTTATCGAAATCAACGACATGAGATGATTTATGGGGAGAGATGGCAGAGCCCCTGAGACTCGTTTCCCCGCCCCGGCCACTTCCCCTCATCCTCAAACCCTTTGCCCCCCTAACCCGCCGATGTGGCCCCCATGTCCTCCTGAGGGTGCTTCGAAAGCTGGGCGGTGCGGGGATGATGAAGTTCCTGCAGCTCAAGGTGGACGCCACCAAGGTGAGACTGGGGACCCGTGGTGTCGGCCCGGAACGTGCTGCGTCTGGCGGTCGGTTTGGTTGGAGGAACAAAAAGGGTCAAGGAGGGGTAGGGTTTCAGGGTCAAATGCTTCTTCCAGACGGTTGCCACGAACTGGTCACTTTTTGCGTGTTTTAATCAAATAATCGTTTGTGTTAAATCGGTAGCCATTTCGGCTGAAGCTTGACTGTCCAATCTCACGCCTCTCTCTCTGGTTCTCTTGAGACCCCGCAACAGACGCCGGTCCGCCAGTGGGCCATTTTTCGGCTTTAAGCCTGGGACTTGGACCAGACCCCCTAAGCCAGCTCACCCGTATCTTTGAGATTGCCCAACCTCGACGTTGGGATGTCCTGTTCCAAACATGGATCATCAAACCTTTCAGGGCTCTCCACGGCAAACACCGGTGTTCAGCGTGGATCGGATGTCGCTGTGCCACCGCGTCGTGAAGTTAGCTGCGGTGACTTAGCTAAGTCAATTCTAAGTGAGGTAAGTCTAACTTGGACTTAGCTTCAACCCTTTAAGCGACTTAAAAAGTCAAGCTGAGTCAAAGCTAAGCCGAGGCTAAGTCAAAACTAAGTCGAAGCTAAGTCAATCCTAAATCAAAGCAAAGTCCACGCTAAGTCCAAGCTGTAATATCTGAAGTAACTTGAGAGCAACTGCTGAAGCAGACGCTTCACTGCAAACATCTGTGGCTTTGCCATGTTTAAGTTTCTTTTGAGATTCTTAATCAGCGACGCGTGTAATATATATAACATAAATCTATTTATATATACATCGGTGCCAGAATAGCAGCAAGGCAAGTGCCATGGACATGCAACAACAAGAGGTTTGTTGAGACAAACTGCGACAAGAATAGCTCATGTGTCGTGCAGTTGTCTTTTCACAATTGCGCCTGCCGCGTCCTGGCGTAGTAAACTTTTGTGGGCAAATAACCAGTAACCAAATGTGTAATTTTGTTTGCAAAATATTGTCATATTGTTTCCTGGCAAAACATGTATCTCTAAAAATATCCAAACATGTCGTAATGATGACAGCCAGTCTACGACATATACGTTTTGCTAGTAAACCGTGTCATACCTTTTGCGACGGTACTTCTTCATGAAAAGTGTAGCTGCCATAATCCGCCAGGAAAAACATATGACAATAATTCGTCAATGAAAATAAGGAAATCACAAATGTAATCTTTATGTTTATGCATTTTTCATGACACTTACTTTTAAAGGCAAACATATATTTTACTATTAAAAACTAATATTTAAATATATATACCAGCACCCTCCAACAGGTCTCCTCTGGTGGCTTTTGGAGACTTAAACGTCGCAGGTGGTGACCTGTGAAGTCGGGTGCTGGTAGTTGTTTCAATTTTATGTACTTGCCTTAAAACCTTTCAAACACACCTTTAAACAATGTTAACATATGATCGAGAAAGGAGACTGTGAGTTGTTAACGTTCATCCGAGCAACTTGGGGATGCACATTCGGGCAGAGATGCTCAACCAACCGTGAGTGATGTGGATGCTGCGCGACAGTCGGGGATATGGTTGGCCATTGCGGCCTGGCGCCGCTGGTTGTTTTGTTCAAGCTTTCTAACCAAACATAAGCATCAGAAGCAACACTTTAGTAGAATGGTAGAAGGCAACTATAAGGCAATGCTAAGTCGATTCCAAGTCACAGCCAAGTTGGACTTAGCTAAGTCCAAACCAATTACTTACTAAGTGCTTACAATTCAAGGTTAGACTTAGTTAAGCCTAGCTAACCACCATCCGGGCAAGTATGTTGCACTCAACCAGATGAAGTTCAACCGTCGCTCCCTGGAGTTCGTCCAGAACGATCGAAATGTTCAACTTTCAATCGTCTAATGAATTGATCCCCTTGCCCAAAGAATCTACATGTTGTTTCAGGTTGCTTGCCATGTCCGGTTTTCACGTTGAAAGCACGTAATTGGTAATTCGTTCGGGTCTTGGTTTCATCAGTGTTGAGGGGCAAACCTTCGAGTTCGATAACCCGTAGGATAACGGATAGTGGTCTGATGTCATTCATGTTCTCAAGCTGAGGGCTCTTGTCAGTCTGTTCTCCCACAAATCGTTCTTAAGACTTGGCCACTTCAAACTCCTCGTCGAAAACGGTCACCCGAAACAGTGTCGTGAAGTGTGTCTTGAGCTCTTGAGACCTTTCCTCGTTCTCATGAGACCTTTCCAGTCAGGCATTTTCAGTTAATATAGTACAGCTTGAGATGTAAAAGGACCATTTGGACACTATACTTGACTTACCCCCCCAAAAAAAATTAAACAACGGCTGGAAAAAACACTGACCCAGACCAGTTGCCTACTATTACACGCTCAAGTTCTTGGTCAACATCTGCGGGACGTGTAGCAAGAAACGGAACAACCTTCAGCGTGCAGAAAACAATCAATATTCCAGATGGACAGGACAAGATTGAATATGTTTCTTGAGAGGGAGTTCAGCGATGATGAAGAAGACAATATATTATTATAGATATATTTATACTTTGACTTTACGGAGTTGAAGGAAGCATGGCGTCAGCGGCGGGGAAAAGTCCATATGATTACCCTTTTCAAAAAAACGAGGAATATAGTGAGGAGTTTGCGGTACCCTTTCAGAAATACAGTTGACCCTGAAACCTCAAAACCCCTACTTTACTACTACAATTTTGTTTGGGATGGGGTGGCTTGCTGAGTCGTGTGGATAGCGCGGAGAAAAGAGTGGAGGCGCAGGTGACTTGCTAAATAGTTTTCCGTGGCTTTGGGAAAGATGACTGGTGTTGGGATGTGGCAGTTTTTCTTTGCCGTAAGCCATACTTGAAGGGGTGAGTCTTTTCCTGGTGGGTTTGTCGGCGGGCTTCCCCAAAAACGCCGATTCAAACATGCCGGCCAGGACATGGTCCTGGTGAAGCCTAAAGCGCGGCTCCTTCGAGCTTTGTGGGACCAGCCAGTGTCCCTAAGGCGTCGCTTTTGGCCGTGCAACGGCGGGTCAGAAGGGAAGAAAAGACATGGGACTTTGGGTTGGAGGATACTCATCCATCAATCAGCATCTTTACGGTGACTTTGCGGATATTCAGCTGGAAAACAAAGATGTCAGGTCAGACATGCACTGTGATGGCAGGTCCATAATATATATATATATATATATTGGGCATTAAAGGGAAAGGGATTATATAATGTATGGTTTTCTGGTCGCCCTTCCAGTCTAAGAGTTCATCCAACCACGTTGTGGCCAAACGGACTTCGGTGTCAGAAAAACACATATCGTTTTCGAACCATGTCATTTGCAAATGAAGCTCATTTGAGATCTTGTCACGTTGCAAGTCCGCATCATCTTCACAGGGCACCGTGACTTGCAACGTGTTGGCGCCGCTCCCGTCGCCGTCCACCCGATCCCGCGTGGAGCCAGGTTGACGACCGAGGACGGGAGTTGGGTCGTTCGGAGGGAGACGAGAGGTGGGAGGCGAGAGGGTGAGGTGAGACTTGACTACATTAGAAGTGGAGATGACGGAGATTGATGGTTGAACAGCATCATAAGAAGGTACTTGTACAGGTTGAGGCCTCAAACAAAAGAATCTGGGTGTGTTCTACATGGCTATGGTAAGGGTTCTACAAAGGAAGATGTCAGCGATGTCCCCAGGTTTTTAACCAGGGTAGCTCTATGCATGCATGCAGTTCTGCATTTGCAGTTGCCGAGAAATCGAGTTTCTGCCATCTGCAACACACGCCACCTGCAGTGAATCCCCCGAACTCCTAGCCGCTCCGACGCATCCGGTGGTGAGACCCATATGCGGCGGCACCGGATCTGCCGGGACACGGCGTGGTTCACTCGAGGAGCGCCTGTGGAAGCCGGAGCTTCCAGAGGCTGAGGAGGTCCCAGTTGGGTTGATGGTTCCAGCTGCAATCGCTACAAACACCAATTAAAAAAAACCAAGTTTTGGAACGTAATTAACGAGCTTTTGGAGAGAGTGTGGTTGGATCACTGACAAGGATTAGGGATCTGCCGAACTGTGCTGTGCCTGAAGATCATCCATGGAATAAGCCGCTTGAAGCTACAGTGTCACATGTGGATTGGACACGTCCTGCTTTTGGTACCTTTGTGTGTTTTGTTTTCTCTACCAGAACTCGTCTTTCGATTTAGAACCCTGCACCTGCACTTCCATTTTTGAATATGATGTTTTTGGGATAATATAAAGCACACCCCTCTGTCCGTCTGGCAAACAAATCTAAGAACCACATGGATCCTGAAAAGTTGGGGTGTAGGGCAGTGTAGGGTGTAGGGATAACAACAGTTGATGGGTGGGTTCAACCCCCAAAATGACCTAACGCCCATGGTAAAGGTGCTTGGCACTTTTGTAGTGGATAGCACATTCTTCCACTTTTAAGACCTACGACCACCCACCACAAATCCCAACCTCACACGTCTCCTGTCTCGCGTTGCTCGGAAACGCCCCGCACTCCGAGTCGGACGCCGGGCGTTTTCGTCTCGTCCGCGATGGGGTGCGCCGAGATGGCAGGTGTGACCGGTGCTGCAACACATGAAAACCCGGTGGGCAGCCTCGGACCAGAGGTCGTGGCCGAGCGAAATCCTCGGAGAGGTCGGAGCAAAACAGGAGAGACTGGGGGGGTGACATCTGGATCGCGGTCTGGTGAAATTTGGGCCGATTTCGGCTACTGTTTTAAAATGGAACATATTAGTATTAGACATAGATTCACGGGAACGTGCTGTTTCTTATACTGTATATGGCCAATCTATGGGAACATTGAGAAAGGGCGGACCAATTTGGCTACAAAGACGAGAGGTGCTGGGCGTTCGGTAAAACCTGAAGCTGCCGGAGCATCTGCCACATGCGCATTGTTAATTGTAGACTCATCAAACCACCCCATGGATGTTAAAGCTTCCTCATATGGTGTTGAAATATGTTGAAATATCATCAAGCCCTGAGAGTCGGAGTCCAATGGCCAGTCAGTTGCGGTGCGACTCAGGCGAGCCTCGAGGAAGGCTGGTCCCGGGTACGGAATGCATGTCGTCCGGCGAAGCAGCAGGACGAGACGCCCCGTGGGTCGAGAATGAAGAATTGGTCTTCCAGGTGGTTGATGTTTTCTTTGGTTGGGTGATGGGTTCTTTTGATTGGTTCTCGTGGGTTCTGTTGGTCCAGAAACAGTGACGTAACCTTTTTTGAAGGCTCTTTTCTCCCCAGAGCACTGGCTCTAGTGACGGCTGTCCGTTTTCGGGGCGCAAAGAGCTCTGGAGACACGATCCAGCCAACCAAGTGACCTAGCAGCAGCCCGGTTGCCGATGCGACAAGTGCGCTTCGAATCTAATCATGGCACACTAAATTTTGAAATAGTTTGGACAGTGAGCTATGATAGAACATGCCACTGCGACCGGGCTGGCTGTTTGGTCAGAGCAAAGGTCAGCAGGCTGGGCCGTTGGCCGCTCGGACACATTTGAAGTCCTGAGCGATTCGATTGAGAGATGGAAGGGGGCGACGGCAGGAAGTCCCACAGGTTTCTGCATTGAATGAATCGATCTGTTGACCACATTGGCATTTTATAGATATATTAGCCAGGGGGGGGTCTCCCCAGTACATTGCAATAGCTCAGATTCACCGAGTTGTGTTCATGCTCCGCCGTTTCCAGCTAGCCAATCTGGATCTGACTTGGGCTTCTATTTGAGAGTCATGCTGATGGGGACTTGCTGCCATCCTCATGCTGGCATTAGTTTGCATGCATGTGGTTCTGTGAGTCGTTCCTTCGAATGACTGCAACCCCGGCATCTCGATATATAGATACCTACCTGCACTTCAAGTTGGGCACCAGGATGAGCAGGAGCATTCACTAACAGATGGCACTTGGTCAGGGGGTACCTAGTGGTATGGGATGCACAGTGGGATGCACCTATGCTTGCCCAGACTCTATCTATAGCTGTGCACTGTATGAAGCCTCTCGAGACTACCAGCAGTCTCTCCGTCTCTTCAAGGTTTGATAGAAGAGTTCTCCGGCACCACCCGGGTGGTTTTACCCCGAAATACTGCAAATACCCGTGGTTTTGTCCATTTCTCGTTGCGGCTTCTTGCTTGCACAAGTGCCAGGTGTTCTTTGTTGCACAGATGAAGGATGGTTTTATCATATACAGTATTACTATTTTTAGCTTTTTTTTGCGCTGATCAAGTTATATAGAAAGACTTTTCTCTGGAGGGGGAGGTGTACTTTCGCGCGTCTCTTGTCTTAGGGCCCTTCGGGGGAAGGGGGAAACGACTTCAGAAACGCCCGCATTTCTGGTGGATAAGCAACTTTAAATCCAGTTGCTCAGGGGGATTGAATGTTGAAATAAACTTGTAACTCAATTTTGAAGTGCCCCCCTTACTTCCGGTTGGAAAGAGCTATTCTTTTTTGTTTGTGTGAAAGGATTTTTCAAGCTCTGCTTGGAGGCAGGTAGTTCATATGGTTCGATCATCTGACTCGCTTCGCGGTAGGTTTGCGGCGTACCAGTGTTGCAAGTGTCAGGAGTTCCCAGCCTCACCCACCCAAAGTTTGCTGGCAAGGATTTCCACTGCTAGCAGGGCCGCGGTGAAGGCGATTTTCATGCCCGACTGCGCGCTTTTAGCTGCGCTCGGATTGCTAGGAGAGGATGGATAGGAAGAGAGCGTACGGGAGTAAATGATGGGAGGATTCGTAGGATTCTTGGGAATTCTCAGAAGGGCACTGCTTGTGAAGTCATGATCCATATACCATTGGTTGAGATTCTCACCTAAGATCATCACTGAATCTCGCATTGTCTGCAAATTGCCTTCGGAAAGTATCGGAAAGGTGGTTCAGATTCAGATCTGATCAATTCCAGACAGGAGACAACCCTCCCACGAAGTACTATGGAAGCTTTGAGGTAGCGAAGATGATAGATCTTAGATGATCTTGGATACTTTTCTCGGTGAAACTTGTGTTTGGTGGAAGCGTGCCTGGTTCATCAAGCTCCTGTAGGCTTCCCGGTCTCCAATTCGAGGCTAACCCAGAGAGCACGTATTCCTCCCTTTTCTCCGCAGCATTTTCTCCTTTCTCCCGGGGACCGGCCACGACTTCGTCCTCGACACAGAAACCGTTTCGCCGTCGCTGTATTTGGCTCGCAGCCCCAAGGGATTTTCTGATGAAGCATGTGCCCCTCCTTGGGCCCTCCGGGGCCAACTTGAGGCCCGCGACCAAGCGCGGTTTACCTTGAGCGATCAAGCGTGTGGGAGTGCATGTGGAGGTCTTCCTCTTGTAAAAGAATACAGCATAACACAGCCATTTCTTGTCCAGAATGTCTCTTCTCCATGTAGACGTCTCCCTTGATGGCAACGTGGTGCAGTGACTGCTCCACAAAATGTGCACATGCATGCCAAAGCAGGCACAGCTGTCCATCAGAGGGTTCCTGAAATGGACTTGCGAGCAAGTTGACGGATGTTCACGGCAGATGCGCCAGGTGTTCATGTCATGCGACAGCCAGGCACGGTGACCGTCATGTGGGACTGCTGTGTTGCGAAGGGACTGGGACTGCTGCGTTGCGAAGGTGGGATGTTTGTTGTAATGAAGTATCCTCGGTATTTCTTGGTTGAATCAACAAGGAAGGAATCTTGATTATATAATAAGAACCCTCCATATATTTCATATGAAGAGGTCTTACAAGCCAAATGCGGGGTCTATTGTGTAATATATAATCAAGAGTCTATACATCACAGTGAAAAAGAGTCTACATGATACATTATGTATATATAATCAAGAGTCTCAGGGATCTCAGGGGTTGCAAAGATCTCCCGCAGTACTGGATCCACGCAGATCTGTTGAGGACGCAGTTGCCAGCATACCCACGAGTCTCCATGTCCACAGGTTTCAAGTCACAAGCAGTCTCTTGCATTGACGATACTTTGTAACCAGCTAGGTCCGGACCAGCGTCCCCAGCATGGCACACACACATGGGGTGTCCTTTTGGGACGAACACACCACGTGTTTCGTTTGGATCCCTTCAGTCATTTAAGGAATGGACTGAATCTTCCCGGCATTGCATGTTCCCGTGGAACATACCTCTTCGCAAACAAAGCAACACCATCAGTTACACTGACTTGTTTCTTGTAGCCTGCATCACATGTTCACTGGGCTTTTCCATGTTGCAGCTTCCCACGCCCTGTTTGACCACTGTTCCTTCCGAACCGAACCTCTGGACATCTCTGGACCTGTTACCGTCGTTGGAGTCCCCCAACGCAAGCTGCGTAGCGCACGCCCGTAGGCTGGTCCTCCGGTCTCCCCACCGGTTTTCGATGTCTGCCGCCCCTCGCGCCCGACGCGCGCACGCACTGGTGCGCCCCGCACCGGAGTGTGGTGGAGTGGCGAGGTGAAGATCTGCGAGCCTGGTGGTGGAGGGATCCTTCTGCCGCTCTTCGGCGAGGCCGAGCAGGCGGGTCCCGACGGAACGGAGAGGGGAGCCTGGGGTTGAAGAAAGGGGTCGAGAGGGGTGGAAAGGGGAAGGGGGATTAGAGGAAAGAGTGGGGGTGGGGTGGGCAACTGTGGAATCAGCACGGAAAAAGATTGTTATGGGAGGGAAAATGCAAAGTCAGGGAGTCAGTCTATAAACCACCCTTTCTGTGGTTTCGTTAATTACTGGTTTGTTTCGGGAATGGTTTGGCAGTGTGGTGAAAGACATCATTCCATTTGACGCAAGAAAACGGATGTGAGTCTACAGCGAACGTATACGAGAGAGATAGATCAGGATTCCAACTTCGAAAGTTTCAATTGATGTTCCAAGTGATTCATTCAGACCTTGGGTCTTTGGCTTTTCCACACCTCCGGGTGCCTTGAATTCAAGCTCGAAGAGCCAGGAATGGCGGAAAGGTCTTCGTGCCGTGCTGTACCTCTTGGGCCTTCTGTGGCTCTTCCTGGCTGTCTCAGTGGTCTCCGATATCTTCATGGGTGCCATGGGGGTATCGGTTGGCGTGATGGTCTCGTGGGGATGGGAGGGAGGGCCCATGGGTGCCCATGGTGCACTTTGGATCATCGCAAGTGAGTGAGCAATATCAGTGGGCATGTGATAGATATCGTTGTTATCTGCTGGCTAGGACCCCAGTAGTAGCAGTCGTAGTGTCCCTACAACCGTGTTTTAGGCCGATCTGTGGATGGGACTCGTCCCCGAAGATCGACACACGGACCGGCCGATTCTACACCCGTTTGGGACCCGTCCACCTTGGAGTTGTCGGAGTTGTCCATGCTCCTGTCAGTGGGAGGTCATAGACTCATAGACTAGACTTCAAAAACCGAGGGGGTGTCGCTGGCCACCTTTGGCCACGAAGCAACGTCTTCGGCCCCATTTCTGGACAGACGACCAGGTCGCCCAACCCAGACTTCGGAGATCACCTTGACGTAGGTTTCTTTGAACGCCTGAAAGTGATCCGAGCGGATGTTTGCAGTGTGAATGCCTGCGGGGAAGGGGTTCTAAAACAGACTCCGGGTGCAGGATCGAGTATAAAGTCGAACCTCAGTTTTGGTGGAGCTCCCAAAAGCGTCCAAGAACTGTTCATTTTGCATGGGGCACGCACTGTTCGGTGCCATGGCAACGAGGTGCCATTGAAGAGATCACCAGCAAGAAGAAGCGGATCTTGACCGCGAGCGGAAGGCATTTCACCATCAAGGTGTGCGGTTGAGTTTCCTCACTCCACGTGCTGCTGGTGTGGGCAGAAAACGGTGAAACTTTTATGAAACCCTATGGATCCACATACCTTCTCAGAAGGCAATTGAACCTTCCTGGCGCCTACATAAATAGTCTCCAATCACCGTACCTCAGGTTCGGTATGTGGATCAGGGAATGACCTGGAGCTGCAGTGGAGCTCCAAAATGGGGAGATCTGGGGGGTTGGAAAAGGGACGCGGTCACTGACATCACACCCACTGGAGTATGCTCTATACTGCTATACTTCGTTTGTTACTTCAAGGAGGATGCCCTTTAGCTTTAGCTGGACACACCCTGGCCATCCCTATAATTTCTTCTTGACACACCAACTTCCAGTATCAACTCCAACATGCCGAGACGGGTCGTCAACCAACCCACCCGGGTTCTTCACCAGGGAGGTTCTCCACCGTGGCCGGTGCCTTTGGCACCTCCACACCGCGCAGGTGTGGAACGACACCGTGGCGAACCTCACTCTGATGGCCTTAGGCTCCAGTGCGCCAGAGATCCTTCTCAGCGTGCCTCGGCGCCGTGCTGCTTGTTGGGGCAGAAACAGCAGCCCAAGAGAGGTGAAGTGACCTTTTTGGACCATTCTGGGGTACCCATGGGATAGTCTATAAGGTTCTTCTTTTCTCTGTTGCTAGACAACGTAGCACGACATATGAAGGATTTGACCACATCCATGTATGGTGTGGAGAGTGTCGGCCCTCCGAAATTCGGGCCACACCTGGAGATGTGAAGGCCATTCTGGTAGATCGTTTCATTTAATTGCAGTATTGCATATAATATACCAGCACCTTCCAAGGTAAGGGTCATCCATGGAAGCCTTTACACTACATATGGATCTCCATTCCCACACCCCTTGGAAGGTCCAGGTATATGTGAATCATATTTATACTATATATATATATGATTATACCTGGACCTTCAAGGGGTGGTTAATGGACACCCCTTAACGGCTAAGGGGCTATAAATAGACACCCCGTGGAGGGTCCTGATAGTTTCTTGATGTTTCTTTAACACATCAATCCACCTCACCTCCATGCGAAACCCACCTCACCTTGGTGTATGCGGGTGTATGCGCTACATCCCGACTGCGCTCGACTGCTGTCGAGGTGATCGAGCTCTTGGGGAATAGCTTCTACAGTGGAGACTTGGGTCCTTCCACCATCGTAGGCGCGGGCCCCACCCGGGTGAAGAGAAGGAAGGAGCGTGCGAAAGGAGAGAAGCGAGCGAGCGTTCCGGAGCAGCTGGGAGAAGTCAACACAAAGTGGACATGGGTTTGTTGGCATTTTTTCAGATTTTTTCAATGTCAGCAAATTCATTATAGTTCCTATATTAAAATATGTCAAAATCCTTATCATGTCCATGCAGTGCTACAACAAGGTCCAGTTTTTTTGTTTTTTCGGAGCACAGGCCGAGCCGTCGAACTCTTTTCTTGCCGACGCCTCAAACACCTTCCTCGGCCGAGCCGATCGGGCGAGGATCAGCAGCATTCAATCTCTTTTGCATCTCAGCGGTCTGCGTGCTTGCCATCAAGGACAATGAGGTGCGCCCGCCGGGGTGCAAGAGCAATTTCGACATGTTCCATTTAGGCACCCTTCCGTCCAGACGCCAATTGTCCGGTCCGAAGCTGGTCAGGTACTTGAACATGAAACCAAAACCAGCTGTTGAAGCAAACTGCTTGAATTCAGCTGTGAAGCAGCTTCAGATGCAGATGCGTGCCAGGTTCTACAAAATTCGGGCGATGTCTATTTTCCCCAGAAGGGCATTCACCATTCTGGGGATGCACCCATGCTCCCGGTTGCTGAATGTGTGTGTGTGCATGTGTCAGGTGAGATACATCAAGGACATGAATGTCTACCTGGTCACTGCCTTCGTCTCCGTCTTCGCATACCTGTGGTCAGCTTCCCTGGACGAGTTCGAGCGATCGGTCTGCTTGGGGTAGGTGATGCCATCGAAGAATGTAACACAGTCGTTAGAGTTCCTTGCCTTGTTTTAGTTAGATTGGTTAGGTAGTTAGATTAGGTTCCTGGCCCACATCCTCAGGTTAGGTAGTTATAGACCCCTCCTGGGTGCCCCCTTGTCCGACCGAAGCTGAGGATCCGTTCGGCCCGTTTTTTGAGGCCGCGAGGAGTGGAAGTTCAATCTGGCACAAGATTTTCCTCTACCATCCTCTAACCCGATTTCTCGTCATCTGGTCCTTTACGCCGGAAACTCTTCGAAGTCGATACCCTGGCCAACCTATACTGAAGCACGAGAGGCCGCCCTCAGCAGAGGAGCTCTCTCTCACAAAAAATCATCGAAAGGCGGTGAGTTCCTCAAGTTCGACCTTCTGTGAGGAGTTGTGGTGCCCCTCCACCAATTGAACATGGTCCCACCCCCGCCATGGTTCCACCATGGTTCAGCAAAAGTCCGCTCAGATTCGCTCGATGTTCTGCTCAGATCTCCGCGAAAAACGTCTACTCCGCTCCGTCCGTCTACTCCGCTCCATGGAATCTCATCTTCAGCACCCGGTCGACCTGCCAGGTCACCACGATAATTTGAAGTCTCCATTTCAGCGGAAACCAGATCTGTAGAGTCGGGTGGTGGTTTTTTCAGGTCATATCCAGACACCCTCCGGGCCGTTAGGGGTGTCTATGACATAGCCCCTAGTGCCCTGCTGTTTTCTTAGGGGTGTCCATTTTCACCACCCCGACTGGGCCGGGGGTCCTAGTGGTTGTCCCGCCCTCAGGTTGTACCTGGTGGTCTCGGTCATCTCGGAGGTCGGATCCGCTTCGGGAGACGTTCTCGGGTCCCGAGCGAAGCGAAGCCGGCCCGTTCGGCCGGGCGGTTTCAATGGAAAAGGCACCCGTTTGTAGAGGAAAGTCGTCTGGACCCAAGGCTTCAAGGGGACACCATGCCATCCAACCGCCCAATGGAATCTGTTCGTTGCCACAACCGCCGTGGGGTGGGGCGGATCGAAGAACCGTCCCGGCACGTGGGGTTTCTCACCGAAAGCATATCCCAAAACCCGAAACCCGCAATCAACATGCAGAGGACGGGAGAGGTGGCAACAAGACAACTGGTTGGAAAGCATCAGCAGTTCAGGGGCATGAGCAAAGATACGGGGCGAGCGATGTACGTGCTGCAGTCCCCTTGCTGGCAAAATTGGAAAGTGGAGTCCTTCACAGTCAGTCAAGACCAACCGCGGTGCATAGGACCCGACTCTATTCGGGGTGTAGACGACCGCAGCTCTGCATGGCTGGCGGCTTTTTTCTCACTCGCCGGCAAATATAGTCTCAAAGTCAGGGAAATCATTTTTGGCTTTTGGACCCTGAATGTCGCCACTTGACACAGTCATCGCCGATGGTCACATGTTTTTGGCCCCAGAATCACTTCAGCTGAGGGAGGGGGTGGTTGACTTGAATATTTGTTGCAAGGGTTTGGGAGGTCGACCAAGACGTTGCAGAAACATTGTTCACTTTGAGCAACGTATGCAGGTGCTTGTCGACCTCACTGAGTGAGGTGTTGTACGGACAGGTCTTTTTCGAAACTGGTCCCTGCATAGGTCGGATTTTCCATCCACATGATTTCCAAGACATGTCATGGGGGATTTCTTATGTCTTGGTATCTCTTCGGGTTAGTGTTTTGTAGGTGTCCGTTTTGGGGGTTTCTCGATCCGTCAGGACATCGTGGACATCTACGAAGGCCGGAGTTACACAGCTGGGGATAGACTTTTATGGCAGAAGACATGGGCCATAGGGGTGTAAAGCAGTCGAGTGTTTTCAGTTAAAAGACCAATAGCCTGAACACAGGTTTGCCTCTAGACTCTTCAAGCTTTAGAAGCTTTGGATGGATGTAGGTCAGATATGAGAACAGAGCAAACAGGAGCAAACCATCCAATCGTTCAAAGCTGCTGTATACAGATCCTTTTCGGGCAGATCACTGAGGTGCTCTGGGTGATGAAGGAAAATTGAACCTGCGATTTGGGGTCGCTTGGTGGTGGTGGTCCCAAGCTCTTAGTGGTCGAAAAGACGTTTTCTTCGCGCCTTACGGTGACCACGGTGACCACAGCGAACGTCTGCCCTGCGCAGTTTCTTTCGGCTCCTGGGTGTGGGTCTTCCAGCTTGGAGCAGCTGGAGCAGCCTCCACACTAAGGTACACAGTACGCAGGTCGGCCGCGAAGGGGACGAAGGGGAGGTCTCCACCCGGCCCCGCGAACGAAGCCTTTCGAATCGAACAGTTAGAGGACCTGGTCGGCCAACTGGTCTCTGCTGCTTGGTCGACCTGGAAGCGACGGCCCGACGGCCCCAGGTGTTCTCACCTTCTTCTTTTTCCCCATGCTCGTGGGCTTGGCCTTCGCGGCGGACAAAGGTGGGGCAGATGATGGTCTAGCTGCGAGGGTGGATGCGGGAGAACTGCATGGTGAGGATGGACGGAAAGGACTGGGCAAAGGCTAAACAGTGAACCCTCCTCAGGATCCGGACAGGGGTGGTTTTTGTGGTTCAAGAAGAGGAGAAGGGACGAATCTCCTGAACGCATGGAGGTCGAGGGTCAGGGCGAGCGTGATGATTTCGAGATGTATTGGAATTTAGTGAATCAATCTAATGGGGTAAAGATTGAGATGAGGCTGGAAAACAAACACACCATACCACGAGATCACACATCCCAGCGAACACAGCTCCTCATACCGAAATGATTGAAACGATGGTTAAAGGAGCTGCTGATGGTTGGGAACTTCCAGATGTATGTTTATAGCTGTTCAACAGGTGCGGAACATCGCAATCTTCCAATTTTTCGCGACATGAGTCGACTCAGTCGACTGTTGGCTCAAACACGAGGGATGGGGACGCTCACCGAATACATACGAATCATGCCGATAGCTATTCCGAATAAAGTACACTAATTTCATAATACTTATTTATGCAACAGATCGGTTAGCAATGTTTTCCGAATGGTTTGTATGCTGAAAACACGACTTTGCACTTGTGAGGCTGAGTTTCAATGATGCAGATTTCCGCTGTGTCTGGCAGAACAGTTGCTCAGGTGGATGAGGATGAGTTGCTTGACATGGTTGAGAATGGAAAGTCCTTTCTGCACCTAAAGCAGCTCCTTTCAGCCAAGCTCGGATACTCAAGATTTCGACAAAGGTTCTTGAGTGATACGATGGGCGAAGTGCATGACAGCATGCCGCTAATACCAGATTCAAGTGTGCAGCTGGTAATCCTGGACTTTTGTGCTCCAGATGAGACTAAGTGGGATGAGCTAGTTCGCCACTGTCGGGAGAATAATGTGGAGGAAGTAGAAAGCTTGCTTCAGAAACCATACGATCCCAACTGGAGAGGTTGTGACGACAATGCTACGCCCATTCATTTCGCGGCTGACAGAGGCCACTTGAAGATTGTGCAATTGTTGCTTGAGGCTGGAGTAGATACAGATGTCGCAACGACCGATGGGGCAACGGCTTTGTATTGTTCTGCCTGCATGGGCCATGTGGAAGTTGCGCGATTGTTGCTTGAGGCTGGAGCTGACAAAGATGCAAAAAACAGACATGGGGCGACGGCTTTGTATATTGCCGCCTGCAACGGCCACGTGGAAGTTGTGCGGTTGCTGCGTGAGGCTGGAGCTGACAAAGATGCAGCCATGACAGGCGATGGGAGAACGGCTTTGTATGTGGCAGCCCAGAACGGCCACTTGGAAATTGTGCGGTTGTTGCTCGAGGCTGGAGTAGATACAGATGCCGCAACGACCGATGGGGCAACGGCTTTGTATTGTGCTGCCTGCATGGGCCATGTGGAAGTTGCGCGATTGTTGCTTGAGGCTGGAGCTGACAAAGATGCAGCAATGACAGAGGATGGATCGACGGCTTTGTATGTGGCAGCCCAGAACGGCCACTTGGAAGTTGTGCCCTTGTTGCTTGAGGCTGGAGCTGAGACAGATGCAAAAGACAAACTTGGGTCGACAGCTTTGCTTATTGCTGCCTGCATGGGCCATGTGGAAATTGTGCGATTTTTGCTTGAGGCCGGCGCTGACAAAGATGCAGCAAGGACAGATGGGACAACTCCTTTGTCCATTTCAGCCAAGAACTGCCACTTGGAAGTTGTGCGATTGTTGCTTGAGGCTGGCGCTGACAAAGATGCAGCAACAATAGATGGGGCAACGGCTTTGATCACTTCAGTCGAGAATGGCCACTTGGAAGTTTTGTGATGGTTGCGCAAAGTTGGAGCTGAAAGAGATTGATTCAGCAGGCATACATTGGCCGGCAACGGCTTTGATTATTCCGGTAAAGGAAGGTTTCTTGGAACTTGTGCGATTGTTGGTTGTGGTTGGAGCTGACCAAGGATGCAGTTCTTTTCGTCGCGCACATAATGGGAGTGATTTGCCCAGAGGCGCCTGAAGATAAGGTGAGTTTCCGGATGTTTGGAAGACACTGACCAACAAGATCTGGGACAAAAAGGACGGGTGCAGCTAAACACCCTCGGTTCATATCGGTTTATTGGCACTTTAGGGCGACCAAACATCTCGCCCAGCGACAGGACTGGGAGATGGATCTCCTTCGTTGCTTGGTTCTTCCGTTCTCCATGGCACCAACGAACACAGCTTTCCTCACTCGTGTCCCCCCAACCCCCCTCAGTGAAGTTCTGGGCCTGGAAGCCCATTGTGCAGGCTATCTGTCGTGTATCAAAGAGCGTGAGAGCCCGCATGCCGTGAAGGCCCGGCGCCTGCGCGCGCGGGGGAACAGGGCCGCCCTTCCCTTCGCTCGCGGGAACAGGACGTGGGCGCCACGGTCTGTTGGACCATTTTCCTCCAGCGTCTGTTGGGACCGGTTGGGATCGGATTGATCCCGCTCTGTTGAAGCCCCCTCGGTATGGTACCGGGTAGGTGACAGAAATTGACAGTGAGACTATGTCACAGTTACATCATCACACTATGAAGGTTTTGAACCCATGTGTGAATGAAGAGAAACCTAAGTGGAGCATGCATTTAATTCACGGCTTTTGCATCTATGGTGGCCAAACACATTCTGGTAGCAGATCATGAAGGGATTTCTCCGCAATGAGAAATTTACGAACTTTGCTTTGAAAGGTTCGAGCGGTATTACATGGCCATTCTGCCAACGAGAAACGAGGAACTTGATTTGTGTAAGCCTCAATGCCTTTAGAGAGAAACAAGGTTGGTGGATTAGATTAAGCCTTAAGCGTCGCATATGACTCAAAGAAAGAGTTCACTTCTGCAGTATTGGGTATACAGGACGTCTTGAGATTCCAACGCGCTTACGCTGAAAGCCCAATGGTCGATGCACACCCATTGCATTTGTTGTCGAGTACCGTTGGAATCAGAGGCGTGCAGGACCAATTTGATCTGTCGAAATGCGTAGGCTTGTCTTAGTACGTATACCTATAGTATTCAGAATAGAGTAAGGCTTGTCGGTAACTCAAAAGCAGACCCGACACTTCGTCTTCGTTATTGTGCCAAATGGGCAGTTGTAAGCCTGAGGCGATAGTGAAAGAAGTTGCCAATTCAGCCCAAGTAATACCAGGGTCATTTGGATTCGCTGGTGAGGTTTTGGCAGAAATCCAAATTCGTGTCGCCAATCCCGTTCCCTATGAACATGATCTTGCGATGGCAGGATGCAGGGGTCCCTCAGCAGTATTCAAGAAAGGTGGCAAATTTACCCATGAAACAAGATGTAGAAGGGGCGATTGGTCTGGCATGACCTTGGTGTTTTGAACCGATTTCAATTCTTCCTGATGCTTGTTTAGAATAGCTACGTGAGTATTTAGCTACGTAAGTATTTACGTGAGTATTTACGTGAGTATTTCAATTCTCCAAGTCCTTTTCTGGTGGGGCACCATTTTCCTCTACAAACCTGATCAGTCAAGCATACATGATTTTTTTCCCACTTCCATGTGATGTGTTCCAACCAAACACCAAACCATTCCCACTCCCATCGTCCCTCCCAAAAGCCCGTTCATCCGCCCGTTCATCGCCGCACTCCGAGCCGCGGAGCAGCGGAGCAGCGGAGCTCCGCGCGCGAACGAGGCCAAGTTGGAGCTCACGGACGATGATCTGATCCGCTTCAGCCGGGAGCGATGGGACCCGGGGGACAGCCCGTCTGCGGGTGGGGTTTTCATCGTTCGACCGGCAGAAAAGTCGGCGGGACAGAGTTAGATGAGAAAGGTGAAGATGTCCATCAAATTCCAGGTTCAACATGCACACATAGGGCACCAGAAAGAGATGTTTTTCACGTTCTTTTCTTTGACCAGCTAGACATAACTTCAAGGGTTGAATCTTTCCAACTTCGTCATAGGGTCAACCTGTGTGTTCTTCGAGGTACAGGGCTTTACACACCCTGGAACAATCATAGAAGTGGATGGCCTGGCTCCTTGGATGACCAGTTTCCACTTGATTATTTCAGGGAGTCTCTCGTTTTTTGCGAACAACAGGCGAAGTCCCGTCTCGTGCCATGTCTGGCTTCTCCTTCCTTCCCCGGTCTCGCCGAAAAGAGAAAACCCCACCGCCAGGAGAATGGCGCGCAGCTGACCGATTCGCAGGTGCTGAAATATATGGGCATGGCCACTGACAGCCAAAAGATGTCCAAGGCATGCCCCGAACGGAACCGGGTTACGGCGGTACGTCACGGCGTTACGGCGGTACCGCGTACGTTTTTGGACCCGCTGATCTGCTGGGAGCTGGGGGGGGGACCGTATCTACCTTTTTTTTCTTTTCCGCGACAAGAAAGACTCGCGTTCTGCGAGCCTCAGTGAGTTGCCCACTTCTACTTCTATAGGCCGGGTTTTGAAACACCTGGACACGGCGTATGATGTGATGTTTGCCCAAAAATGCAGGGCAGGTTTCGTTCGTGGCGGTTTTTGGCTTGTGTGTGTGATTTACCTGACAGACTTGTTTCATCTTTTTTCTACGTTCGCTGAAGGATTTGGCTCATGTTCCATTTGTCTTCACGTTGGGGTCGTTTCTGTGGGATTACGAAATGATTTCACCGTGGCATTTGTTGTTCTGTTCAGTCGATCATGATCGCACTGATTTTCAAGTCTCATCATGTTCGATACAACGTTTGTCATTGAACCAAGGGCTTCTGCCAGCTGAAACTAGGTCAGGCTGTTGAAACTCTCCCAGGACCCTCCGACAGGTCACCAATTGAAACCTGTTAGGGTCCAACAACCCTCAACTAACAGCCTGTTGGAGGGTGCTGGTCTAGATCTTGCTGGATCCTTATCTTGCTGGGCCCTTTGGAGTGGAGTCCACATCTGCTCGTACAACCTTTACACCCCGCGGAGACTCCAGACCTACAGCCCTTCTCCGAGGTTACGGGTGCGGGGGCGGAAAGCCCTACAGCCTTCATGATTGCCCCCAAACCGGCCGCTCTCTCCAGGGAGATCTTCTGATCAAGACCCACCCTGGGGGGGGACGGGGATGACTGCCGTGCCGTGGGTCCCCCCGGTGTTGGCACCGCGGTCCGCCGGTCTCGGCCGCCTCATTCACGGCCCCGTCGTTCACGCACCCCACGCGGTGCGTCTGCCGCCAGGCGGCCTATCGGAAGAAGGCGCAGAAGGAGTTGCTCCATGGGAAGCCGGTGGATCCCAAAGCGCCCAGGATTGGGTTGAGAGTTCCACCGCGTGCGCGCGCGTGTGTGTTGGGATCGACGACGCAACCGCCGTGCCGTTGAAGGACGGGACGCCGGTCAGCAGACACCGCGCGCGCGTGCGCGCGCTGGGTTGGGTTGGATCTTCCGAACGGCTTCTGCACACCATTGATGATCCATCAATTGCAGAGACGTGAGTCCAAAGATGCTCCAAAAAGGGGTCGCGAGAGAACGAGATTTGCCGAGCAACCCCACTTTTTTTGGGCCACTGCTCGAGCGCATCCTGCTGCTCGTTTTCGCCACGGGGGCGACAGGACCTTCTCGGCGGTGGTGCCGGTGGAGGAGCCGCCGCAACTGACAGGCGTGGAAGTCCGACATCCGACGCGGAGGGAGCAGCAGCGGTGCAGCGCCACGAGTGGTGGCCACTCACCTGTTTTGGACCCACCAGTGAGGCACCCTATAGAGAGTGATTCAGCTGAATGAATGGAGTGCAATCTTTAAAAACACACACACAATCCATGAGAACTGCCAGTGGTGGGAGGAATCAGTGATGTGAAGAGGTGGGAAAAAGGCACATTTTCTGAGTCCTTGGGATCTTGATTGCACCGGTGAAGTCTGGTGGTCACGGCTGGTGAAGCAGTGCTTCCAAATCGTATTGGGTGCTGGTACTGCATGGTGTCTTGGTAGGCAATCTGAGTTCATGATTCATGATGCGACAATGCGTTGGCAACATCACTTGCATCGCTTGGATGCGATTCGCTTCCTCGAAAGGCTCCACCAAGCGGTCTTGTGGGAAAAGTGATTGCTCCAAACTGAACAAGCTGTAGAGTGGGCTACGAGGTATTTGTGCAATGTGGATTAATATAGGGCAGCTTTGGGTAGAAACAAGTTCTGCACTTTGAACCGTCAGTTTGCCATAAATGTTTGTTGACTTGTGCACGGCAACTGTCCCATCACCCCGCGCCGCCGCCACTATATAATTTCATCAAGCGCAAGCAACTCCAGCTAATGTTTCTTACTCATAACCTTAAAACCCATTTTGGTTGACCCCACTGAACAAGAAATGGTGGAGTTCGTTCGGTTCAATTGAATTTCCGCATCGGAAAGTCAGGTCCCAACACCTCATGCAGCCCACCAACTCATCCAGCTAACCTCCACCACCTCTGCCAGGTGAACCACCCCCTCCACCGCTACCCTCCGCGCTGGTGCTTTTCGGTGCCTTCGATTTGGTGCAACCTTGGGGGCACACGGACGCGGAGCTGCGAGGAACTCAACGAACCCCACCAGTCCCCATGGTAGGTTGACCTCCCGAACCTAGAGGAATCTGTTCATTTTTAGTGGTCAATTAGGCATGGAGCATCTGGGATATGGGTAAAACACAACTTCTTTTGAACAAGAATGGGTACCATCGAACGCAAAACGACGAAGTCACCCAAAACGACGACTTTG
Source organism: Durusdinium trenchii (assembly GCA_963970005.1). Classification (NCBI taxonomy): domain Eukaryota; class Dinophyceae; order Suessiales; family Symbiodiniaceae; genus Durusdinium; species Durusdinium trenchii. The sequence goes on from CAXAMN010000792.1 coordinate 230,605, forward strand.
CGGACACACCATGGTGCCTCTTTGCTGTAATTTTGTGGTGAACTGGAAGGGGCTTCGAAAAAGGACCCCACGCAGAGGAAAAGCACTCAAAACTTCCTTGTGACTGTGAGCATGGCTCAGATGAGGGATGGCGAGTTTTACTGTTGTCCATGCTGGACCATGGGGACAGTCACAGAATACATAGCTATTCCATGCTATTCCAAAGTACAATGTATACTCCTGTGCCGAGCTGATCTTCCAGTCATAGATAGTCAGATAGCCATAGTCAAATCAATATATAGTCATGCGTCAATATGCTTGTCCTAGGGACCTGATCTGACCGTGAGCCTCTGTCTGATGGAGATTAGGGCCGTGCCTGACAGAGCAGTTGCTCAGGTGGATGAGGATGAGTTGCCTGACATGGTTGAAAATGGAACGCCCTTTCTGCACCTAAAGCAGTTTCAAGAGTGCAGCTGGTAATCCTGGACTTTTGTGCTCCAGATGAGACTAAGTGGGAGCTAGTTCGCCGCTGTCGGGAGAATCATGTGGAGGAAGTTGAAAGCTTGAATCAGAAACCATACGATCCGGGGAGGTGGTCTCGCCGACTTTACGCACATTCATGTCGCGGCTCACCGAGGCCGATTGTACAATTGTTGCTTGAGGCTGGCGCTGACAAAGATGCAACCACTTCAGAGGATAGGTGGACGGCTTTGTATATTGCCGCCTGCAACGGCCATGTAGAAGTTGTGCGGTTGCTGCGTGAGGCTGGAACTGACAAGGATGCAGCAACTGCAAGTGGGGCAACACCTGTTCGTTAGTCTTGACTCAGCAGTCTAGCTGCCCTGCAAGGACAAGCATATCCTAAGAGGCTTCCGTTCTCAGTTCATGGCGCATTCAGTCAGACAGCCGTGTGCCCGGTTTTGGACCGACAGCCGTGTGGTCGGGCAGCCCGTGATCTTGGACATCAGTTGAAAGATGGACATCAGGGACGGATTCACCACACACACACACTTAGATATAGAGCTCGCAACGTCGCAAGACTCAGTGGTGAACTTCCTGTGAGGTTGGTACGCTTGACCTTACTGCAGATTAGACCTTGACTTGCAAAGACGGTAAGGCGAGAAGTGCGAAGAACTGAACAGTTGAACACACTCATTAGCACTTTAACGGAAAAGGAGGGTGAACAGCTAGGTCAACAGTTGAAAAGGAGCGGCACAAGCTCAAACATTGGTGCGGGTACAATGCGGCGTCCCACATTGCTTCACCACGAGCTGACAGTGTCTTCGTTGGGTAGTGTCTGTCAGTCGTGCACTACCCCCCATGCGAGTACTGTACAGTTTGTTCAAGTGTGTGGATCCCTTGGGAACAGACGTTGGACACACACAAACACACACTTCGAACTTGGATTTTCAGTTAACGCAATTGTCTCAATGGGAAGGAAGGCGATGGAACGGAAAGGTGCATGGATCAGCCAAAAAGTATTGTTGAACAATGTTTTCGAAAGCGCTCAAGTGGAAGCGGCGGTCAGCAGCTGCAGTGCAGTGGGAAACCTGTTTGTGGGGAAAGTATCATGTGGAACCACCATGAATCAAATCGTGGAAAAGTGGGGTGACAGCTTGTGGAAAAACTCAGCAGGTACACAATGCGGCGTCCCGCATTGCTTCACGACCGATCTATCACTGTCTTCGTTGGGCAGTGAGTGATAGTGGTCCACTGCCCCCCTGCCTGTGTGAAAGTGGTGGGGTAAGACCCTTTGTCCAGGGTGGGCTGTGGAGCACCCCCCTCAACCAATTGCGGCGTGCGCTTCGCCCGTCGAAGCGGCGCGAGTCTTGGCGGCGTGACCTGGCCAAGACCACAGCCATCTTCAGACCCACGAGACCCGTTGTTGGGAGAATTGGGAAACACCATGGATCGATCGTAGAGGGTGGAGGGTGACCTTGCACTCCTGGTGAGACCGGTCAGACCCAGGTCCGACGTATGGTCAGACCTAGGATTGAAAGCTTTTCATGGATGTGTGATTTGTTTGCGGAGCTCTATGAGAATCAGTGTGTGACCATGTATGACCACATCATCCTTGCCAGCTTTATGATGCTTGCGACCTGAGGTCACACCACCGTGTCACACAGTCCGGTGTAAATTGATGTCCGTGAAGTGGAGGGGGTTCCGAAGAAGCGATCGCGGCGATCGCACCTGAGGTGGGCAGAACTTCGCTGTGCTGGAGACAGCACCTTGGATGAGTTACACCCCTGTGCCAAAAAGAAGGTTCCATCCATAAATAGGTGCCGGGGAGGGGATCCATCCCAAACAATCCACCTGCTGTGTTTTTCTTTTTGTGAAGACTCATTTGCTAGCCTCATGCCACAACGGGGGGGCGGTTTTTGCATGTTTTGGCATGGGACTCTGGGGCTTTGGGAGTCATAGCCAGAGGGTTTCGGGATGTTTCGGGTGTAAGTTCAGCTCAAGCAGCTTGTTCTGCTCTCCTGTGATTTATTGAGTGAACTCGCCCACAGGTGGAACCACGACATGTTCCTGCGAACTCGCATCCCCACAGATCTGAACGCTTCATCTTGCTTCTCTAATGGACGAAGTGGCCAGGTCCCTTGATTCTGCATGTGGCCAGAGGGTCGGCGGAATAGGTTTTTTCATGTTTGACACCCCCAACATCAGACTTTGCAGAACAGCTGGACCCAATGGGGCCAGTGTTGGCTGTGGAACACTATAGAGCCAGATGGATGTCTTTGATAGGGCAATCCATTGGTCGATCAACATCATGTTGATAAGAATGCAGCCCCCCAGAACTCCTGGCTCACATGCCACGGGCCATTTTTGGCAAAGCCTTATGTAAATAACAATTTGGGAATTGAGCCAAGAGTGTACAGATGTCCACTCGCATCCACTGGCCACTTTTGCTCCAGTATAGTTGAAGCTCCCAATCACACGATCTAGAAAAGCGAGCCCACTTTGCAAGGGGTACGAGTCATTCTTTATTTCTACAGAGTCAGGTACGTGGTTCATGGTTTCATAATGTGAAACCCATGTTGGAATCTGGAAAACACGCTCAACCCTTGGGCTGACTGGTGCGACGAGACACCGGGCGGGAGAGACTAAAGAAAGAAGGAGAAAAACATCCTCATTCCTTGCCCTATAGGGGATCCAGTCAGACCGAATACCGAACCTCAGGTTCGGTACGACTGGAGCCTCCTGGCACCGTCTCATCACAGTGTCTCCGTCCTCATCTGAGAAGGTATGACTGGATCCGGTGAACGCGACGCACGACTCGAGGTGGGAGTCATCCGACTTCCCGTGCTTCGCACCGGAGATCTGGGCTTGACCGCCGCTCGGTGCGGTGCTGGGTGCTGCACGAGCAGCAGGGTGGGTGGGGTGGGGTGGGTTGGTTTGGGGAGCCGTGGGAACTGGGAGGTGGGAGACGAAAGATTCAGACGAACGGAAGGGATGGACCTGCAGTGGGTGAATCTAAATGGAAAGGATTCGAAGTGGTCACTTTCAGGCAATCACTTTTCATCCTCACAATGTAACAGATGAGTTGATGTAAATGGATATATACACAATAACTTATTTTTTCCGATGATGGTGGCCACCCAAACACCTGCTGGCAACACAGCGAGTCAATTTGATGTCCGAAGAAACTAGAAAGGTGAAGTAGGGAAGAATATTGATTGCCTGGTAAAGAACTATGGATGGTCAGGTCTGGTGAGGAAGAACATTTGAACTTCCTCTACTGGTGCCGTGTCGCTTTCCCGTTCTATTTGGAGGGGGTAGGGCCGGGCCGTGGGCGCCCGTCATTCGCTCGCTGCATGCGGTCCGCCGGGGGAATCACTTCCTTTCGCCCCTTGGAATGGACGCAAGTTGGTCTGCCATCTTTGAGGTGATGGTGGACTATTGCTGCAAAGATGGCTTGGCCAAAGACAAGGAGGACTATCAGGCAGATCCTCCTGTCTTAGGATGGGGTAGGACGGTAGGATGGCTCCGATGGGAGATGATGCGAACTCGTCTCGGCTCCCTGATGGACCCGGTCCCTCCGACCCTCCACGGCGGCGGAGTGAACATCCTCGACTGTGAACATCCTCAGAATCCATTTGGATACCCCTTTTTCCGGTTTGGTTGCCATTTTGGGGCAGCTGGGAACCATGGTTTTCTCATATAACATGGTAGAGATCCGTCACCGTTTGCTGGATTCCACTTGATCGTGCCTCACCTGATTCACTCCTTCAACAGCCTGCTCGAAGAAACAAAAGCGGCCACCCAAAACCGCTGGAAGGGTGGGTCCCAGATAAATTTGACCAATATACGGTGGTTTCAGAGTAGATGGCACAAACCCGAAGATGTCTTTAGGATGGGGATCCATATTTTTGGGATTGTGCCATCTATTCTGAAACCGCTGTACCAGTGAGATCGCCTTTGGAGTCCACATATTCTGGGTCTCGACACCGTTTTGGAACCTTGAAGCCTCTTTCGCCTTGGCTTTTGGTGGTTTCCAGCTGGCTGTCCGTGCGCTGATGGATGAGGCTCGGGGTTCCAAACACCAGGGTCCCATATGCAAAGGATTGCGTGGATGAAGCACTCGTCAACACTCGTCAACTCTGTCCCAGCCAATGGTTGGAATGTACCTCCTTGGATGAGTCTTATTCTCGAGTGGATCGCCGTGACTCCGTGATCAGTGGAACCCGCAACGCTTGGGACTCGGGAGTTGTGGAACTCCCAACATTCACACGGCTCCTGACACTTGTGGGATGACACTTGTATGGGATGACCTAGTCCTTGTATGGTCACCATATGGGATGACCTAGTCCTTGTATGGGATGACACCATACAAGTGTCCCACACCATACATCCCACCAGGGGTCACCCCTCCTTTTTGTCCAATGTTTGACTCCCTTTTCTCCGTGTTTGGGCACCCAAGGGCCCTTCAAACCGCAAACCACACTGGCCGTGACTCGCCAGGCAGCCGAAGGCACCCTGACGTTTCTCCCTGATGAGGTGGAGCGGGATGTGCAGGAGGTGGCAGGTGCAATTGGACTATACGTTGGACTCATTTCATCTCAATTGACCCCTTCACTGTGAGTCAGTGAGTTCTGTGTGAGTTCTGTGTGACTGCAACCACTTCGTTGGCCTCGATATGCCTCGATCAGTTCGAACACCTCGGTGAGGGCTGGATTCGAAGCTGCGGAATCGATTCGAAGCACATCAGCCTTGTCCAACGTCCAACAGATCGATTCGAATACCTCAGTTGGGGGAGAACGAAGATGCTGAGAGGGCCGATACTGTAGCAGGGATCTGTTAGGAGGAAGCCAAAGTGTTGAGGTTTGGTTTTGATCGTCGAATCATATTTTTTTGTTTGAAGATCAAGCTCATCTAGCTCCAGCTCTGTCAATGGGAGCGCTCCAGCTCCAGCTCCCATGAGGTCGAGAAGACCATCGAGATCATCATTGTCAAGGATGATGTTCCGGAGGACCTCGTCCTAAAATGCTGGACATGTCCGCAGAAAAAGACGAATGTTTGGGGGCATTTCCATTGGCGTCGCGTGTCCGGAGCGTCTTTTTTCGTGCCCTGCGCTCTCTTTGCTCTCTTTTTTTAGCACCAAACCGATGTAAGAGCGCCTTTGGATCTCTCAAAGTTCCGGGAGGATTCCCAGTGTTTCTTAGGAGGTTCGGACGGTCGCAAGACCCAAGAGATCAAATTGGCTACCAGGCAACATGTTGGCTTTTCTTGCACATCACCTTCAACATCCTTTTAACAGAAACAAATCAGAACAAAACATCGGTTGCATCTCAATTTGTTGCTGCACACGGGCCTGCCGCTCGAGCTCGCTACCCGTGAAAGGTTGAGGGTGTTCACTTCACCGTGGCCCTCTAGGCTGAGTCAACCGCCGGAAGGGGTAAAGCATGGTAAAGCATTTTATAGAAGAACACAACTCCCCAAGGTTTGGATCGAAGTGAGTACAAGAATCAGGCATGGACCATGGGCAAAGCAGCTGAACCAAGAGCATACCAAACCCAAACAGGATAAGTCAGATGACCTAGGGAGGCCGAAACAGGACGGGAAGGAGGACAGGCCTAAACAGTCCCACCAACGAAGCCGGACAAGAGGCCGAAACCAAAAACCGGTTGCATCTCACGTGGCTCCTACCACCTGGCACCTCCACCAGTGGGGTGACGCCTTGTCCTGGCGGGGTGACGCGGAACCTGCCCTGGTTCGGGGCGTCGGTTCCGCGTCCAGGACAACGAAGACTTCTTCGTGGAGCTCGCCAACCCCCGAAGCTCCAGTAAGGTGGGGGTGCGGACAGGACCCGTAGACGGAAAAAAGAAGCGTCCCCATAATTTGGGGGGTGGAGGGGTGGGTGGGTTCCCCGCCGTGGGTGGGCAGACTGGACATTTGTTTTTGAAGGCTCTTGTAGGAGCTATTGATTATGGATCACCTCTATTCACCTCTGTTCCCTGCCTTGAGAGCGATGTTGAGGCAGCATCCACAGCCCCAGCTCGGTCTTGCAACATGTTGCGCCTTTGCACTCCCTGCCCCCAAGTTTGGTAGAGGAAAGTCAGCTTCATGTGATGGTGTCATTTCTGCAAGACTTTTTCATTTTGTAAACCTCCCCTCCTCCAACGTTCGGGGTGTCATCGAATTGGGTGTAGACGTTCCACGTGCTTTTCAATGCAGGGAGGGAGGGAGGGTCATAGGAGTCAGTTATACATTTGGACACAGAGTTTCTAGACTTCTTCTCTACCATCAGGCTCTCCTGTTCTGCTACATTACATGGCTGCTTGCACTCAAGAGGGTCCTTGGAGAGATTGCGCACAGTCTTCATCTAGCATGTAGTAATTGATGTTGTGGCTTTTGTTCATCGCCCCATATCTTAACCGCTACTTGAGCATGAATGACCTATGTACGGCAGCATGACTGGCCATGCCTTGCGGTATCCCCCAAGCTGCTTCAAAAACAAGCATCACTATAGCGGGGACCAAACGAGAAGACCTTGAAACTGCCATTCTGAGTAGCTCGGACATCTTGGAAAGACGATGCAAATAGATGCACATAGATATTTTTCCACTTCCATATTCTGTGTTGAAGGACAAGGGTACCCCAAAGTTAAAATCCCTGGCCCCAACCTTTCCAAAGTTGCAAATGACTTAGTCACTTCAACATGGGTATAAGTGAGCGTTGGAAAGCACTCACTCAAACCACCAACACGTCCAACCCCCCCTTCCGAGCTCGCTCACTCACTGCGCCCAGGAGGGCTTCGCAGAATTGGGCTCAGTGGCTTCCGCGAGGCTCCACCAGTCAGGGTGGTTGAGGAGCCATTAAATGGACACCCTTTCGGTAGTGCTGGTGTTGATGGTTGATGGATGCTTGACACATGACCGTCACATGCCCTACTGTCCATGGGCTGTGGCATGGACTGTCCGCAAGTCGCGCCATAATTATATACTTGGAGAATCGAAAACGATATATGACAAGTTATGACACATGTGTTTTTGTTGACCCTCATGACCAGTTCATGATACCCAACAGTTCCCAAAAGACAATCCTTTTCAGCCAAGTGAGTGGATGCTTTGGGCACCCTCTATCCTCCAATCGTTCGCCCCTAGCTCAGCACGGCGGCTCCCTCGCCGCTCCGAATCCAAGCGGCTCGACCCACTGGTAGGGCCTGGCTGCACGAAATCCTGCGATAGAACACACATAGATGTCTCTTGCATCGACATCAGCGGCGGCTTTGGGCTTTTTGTATTCAACCACCGATCTTCGTATACCCACCCCCAAACAAAAACATAGAACACGCACCAGCACCCTCCAACAGGCTGTTAGTTGAGGGTTTGTTGGACCCTAACAGGTTTCACTTGGTGACCTGTCGGAGGGTCCTGGTATGGGTGGTGTAGCAATATAGGGAGACCTCCTAGTTCGACCCCCCTGGAAGAAGAGAACTAGACCAACACCGATTGGTTGAAGGTCTCCCTATTAACATACACACCCGCAAGTCAAACATATTAGAATTTGCATGAAGAGTGGAGTTTACATGTTCAAAGCAGTGGGCTTTCAGGTTCCATATGGTTCTACTCTGGTTCGACTGACTTAGGCATTGAATCGGGGTGCATTTATCATCCGACACCGTCGACCAACCGGTGGATAGGTGACGGGCTGCTGGCGATTTCCCCCGAAAAAGAGTGCCCCTTTTTCCATGTCCAGTTTTAGCATGTTTTAGCATTCCCTTGACAGAACCCGTTGGCATAATTTTTTGCCTTAGAATAGCGCTCTGGGGGTTTCCCGACGACTCCGAGATGATGTTCTTGCCCTATTACCCACGAAGATGGCAGGGTCATTATTGTTGACACCGACGTGCCGTCCATCATCTACACCGATGAAGACTGCATCATGGTACACGAGGCGTTCCAGCTTTCCGCGATTTTTTTGGTTCAAAAAGGGATTGGCCGGGGTATCTCCATGTGGAGATCGCAACTTCAAGCAGATCATACATGTGAACTGTTGATCAAGAAAACCTCCCATATTCGAGACCCGTGCGCTCAGACCAACTGTTCTTTCTATATTTCCAGGGTGAATTTGTTTGGATCAGGAGATTTTGCACATCTCATGGCACATCGAATCACTCCTTCGGCCCAAACGTGGGACATGTAACAGATAAACCAGGTGGATCAACCAGTGACAGTCCCTCTCCCCCTTTAAACTGACCCACCGACATTTGGACCTGCACTTTAGGTTTCTTGAAGTTCTCAGAGGCGCAGTTTCTGTACTTAGACTATTACCAGCACCACCCAGCTTGGGTGGTTTATGAAACCCCCATGAAGATGTAGTTTCCATCTAATACCCACCCGTCTCCTGGTTGGTGCTGGTACACATACAGAAGTTGGTGTCTCACCACCCCGGATTCTGGCGGAGAGTGCGACTTCGTCACTTATACAAACAACCTGCAAAAACACCTGCACGTAGTTGGGCCGCAATTTGGGGCACCATTAAAAGGATGCCAAGAAGCAGGGGTGGTGTTGCCCCTTAGCAGGTGACCCTGGCTTGGCGCTTCTGTTCTTCTTGTTTTCCGAACTGGGTGAACCCCCTTTGCGGGCAAGATGTACTTTGTCCCTGGTTCCTGGACCGCAAATCCAGGTGACTGTTGCCTCATGTTTGCGACCGTGAGAGAGATATGAACAAGTCCATGAGGTTGTCTTCAAAAACCAATTGGACCGTTTTGCACCAGATCGAGTCTTTGTTGTGGGTGGTGTAGGTGGTGTATTGGAATATAGGGAAGACCCCGAGTTCGGCCTGAGTTCGACCCCGTGGAAGATCCTGGAAGAAGGGAACATAGACGGGAGGTTCCCTATTTCTCAAACAAACCCATGTATAGACTGTCTAGAAATGTCTAGAAACCTTCTTCACCTTTTGCTGAAAAAGGCCTGTGGATCTCGCGCGGCGCCCGGAGCCCCGTCTGCACCAGGCGAAGGCATCTCCCGAGGAGGGCGACAGCCCGAGGCAGATGGCACAAGAGGTGCATCTCACTGTGAGGCGCGAAGAAGAGCTTCTGATTTTTATCATGTTGCTTTGGTTCTGATGGACTTTATCTTTATATTTTTCGCGTCCAAGGGAGAAGGTCCGTGTTTTTCTATTGGTTTTCTTGAATTGGTTGGACTATGAGTCCTTTTACCAAGAAGACCTATAGTTCATGAACAGAGATCCAGAGAATAACCACCAAGGGGGATACAAGAAGCAATCTGAGAAAGTCTTGCAGATTCTAGTGGGAGGTATTGTGGTTGACCTCAGGCTGATTAGACTGATAGAGGTGATGCTCATCCAAGTCTCTGAAAAGAGATCAAAGATACTTGGGATTTCCCAAGGCCAGTCTCCTGTTCTGCAGAAGCTTCCGGCGTCCTCCCTCCTCCCTCCAAGAACGCCAAGCCAGGCCATTCCGGCCATTGACCTGTATCTTTCAGCGGACAAATCATCGGAGCGTTCACTTCTTCGGGTCCTCGAGCCTTCCCCGACCCCCACGCCGAAAGGAAAGACGAGCCTCGAGCCTCGACGAGCCGACACTCGGACGAACACATGACTTGACAGTGGTGAAAAGTGGAGTGGACATCCATCCTGTTCGTACCGGAAAGCCGTTTTCCTTTGACCATGCCATCCACGTAACCATGTGATGTGCTCGTCAGAGTGTATTTGTTTGGGGTCTCTAGTCTGGTCTTGGCCGCCTACCTAGAGAACTGGTGGAGTATGGTGCAGTGACGAGATTCATTCGACTTCCCCGCATCTTCCCTTCTGCACCTCATAGCATCCCTTTTGGTGTTTGATCTCCAAACGGTGCGCTGTGTGGCCAAATAGTCATCGCCTGAAGAGTCATGTGCTCGTGAGTCCTGACTCCACCCGATGATTCAGGCGGAAGGATGGCTGCGGACCTGTCTCCTGCAAGTACATCACGGAGGACTGCTGTGCATCAAGTGGTGCTCGCATTTTTCACAGTTGCTGTGCCTATTACAAGCGCCTTCTTCAGTCCCACACCAACAGCGGAGTTCTTCCGCGCGGCACACCGGTTGATGGTGTTTGGAACAGCAGCGCCTGTTCTCGGGCACACGCAACCGTCTGTCGCAGAAATCCAGTGTTGTTCAAGGACACATGGGTGGTGCAAGAGTTGGTTGCACTGGTTGCACATCTGTTGCGCATCAGCTCCTGCTGGCTAAAGCGTAAGGAAAGCGTGGGTAGTGGGTAGTGCCGTAATAGCCATAAGCAAACTCTTACGACATCATCCAACGCTTTACGCTTAAACATGTTTGACCACTGTTCAGTTGATAGTGTCATGAGATTTTGCACCATCCCCTGATCCACATAAATCCATTAACAACAGATATTTCAACCAGCGCTAACTAACACAGCATCTGAGAGCTTCTAGAAGGGTACAACACCTGCAAGCTGAATGCTGTTTAAACCAAAGTGTACATGTCCTTGTGCAGAGTCAACTGCTTTGCACACCTGATGAATCCTGATGTCCTTTTGTCTTCTTGAAGGACTCCACCTGCACTGCACTGGCCCTGCCGAAATCGCCCGTCCACTTCCTTCGCCATGGATACAGCAACAATATCAATGCTGAACACCTTAGAGTTACAGCTTTCAGTCCAGAATCCTTATCAAGGACCCCCAACCCTGCGAACCCTGTGGTGATTTCTAGGACGGCTGTGCAGTCGAAGGCCAGGACTCGAGGGTCTGAGGGCTCCAGTGATCGGCGGGATGGACTTGGGGGATTAGCCGCAGGCGGTTCTCGATTTTTCTTAGGAGTGTCCCGGTGTCCCATTACCTGTAACAGTTGGTAAACAATGATCCCATATTATCACGATATAGAGAAAGGATGACTAAAGCCTTTACTATCCTCTACTAATCATCATCATCCACTGTTGCAAGGGCATGGGATACCCCAATCTATGCTTCTTCCCGTCGTTTTTGCTGGGAAGACGGCAATTGGCTTTTACCAATGGACGTGAGCAAGCAAGTTTGCCAATGGACGTCAGCAATCAAGCGAAAGTGTGACGTCTTCAGAACAAGAGTGTATGCACTGAAGATCCAGTTGTCCTTCGCAGTTCCTCGGACCGCTTTCCAGAGGAAAACCTTGGCTGGACCGGTTTCGCAGATGTCTTCGAAGTCACGCCAAACGTGTGGTGTCAAGTGTTGCAAAACATCATTCAAGTCCATCAATCAGAAACATATTTGGGAATGGGCCACGAGACGGTATGGAGGAACCAACTACTAAGCTTGTGGTGTCTAGTATGAAATGTCAACTGTTGCCCTACATAGATTGCCAAAAGGACATATACGACATAAGATTATATAAATTATATAAGATAACATATGCATCAGATAGACATTAGATATACAAGTTGAACACATTGTTTCAAGACATTGAGCAAATCAAAGCAGCTGGATCCAACTGGCACCCCAACTCCAGATAACTTTTGCTGTTTTTCACCTTTGTTCTCAACTGAAGCCCTTCTCTTTGGTTGGCCATCTCACCCTCAGGCCACGACTACGAGGGCTTGGAAGGGGAGCTGCACTTCGAGCCGCACGAGATGACCAAGGAGCCACGTTGGTCTTCGTGCTTTTCAGATAAGACAGGCATGTCTATTCCCAGACGGGCTCCTGGCCTACCTCCATGGTTGCCAGGTCGAACCACCGAACCGTCTCGGAGATGTGGAGCCCGATTTGGCATCGATATGCGACCTACCAGCTTCTTCTGTTTGTGACCTTTTTTGGAGCCTTTGTTTGTGACCTTGTACAGGCCCTTTTGTGACCTCAAACCGAGATATCAAAAGGATTCAAAGGGTCACTTTGAAGAACTATATATATATATGTGTAATATTTGTACCAGCACCCTCCAACAGGTCTCGTCTGGTGGCTTTTGGAGACTTAAAAGTGGCAGGTGGTGACACGTTGGAGGGTGCTGGCATAGATTTTTGCAGTTTGAAAGGCTGGTGAGGTAGATAAGAGACCCCTGCTGATCAAGCCAACAAGGGCGAGACCCACATGGACCTGCTATAAAGATGCTGGTTTTGAGGATCAGGACTTGTGAACTATGAGATCGTCTGCTACATATTGCTACATATAGTTTTGATGTGAATTTTTAGAAGGGATGGAGATCTGTTTGAGACCTCGCCATTGTCAACCAACGCAGGTCACTTCGCAGTCACGAAAAGCCGTGGAATCCACTGTTGCAGTTATCAGTTGATTCCATTACCCAAAGCAGCTGTGTGAAAATTTGGGCAAAAATGTTTCAAACGAGGGGTAGAGCACTACATAGAGAGTCTTGGAGTCTTCACCAAGTCTTGGCTCCGATCGCTGTTGCAGGAACTGGTGATCTCCATCTTGGAGTCCTGTAGTGACCTGGCAGAAGTCCGAGTTTTCGTTTTACAAGAGGTCCACAGAACAACATGGGAGCCCGTGGAGAACAAAGCGACCACTTCTGCTGCGGATGCTGCTAGTGCTTTTCTGGTGCCTGGTGCTGACAGTCTGGGGCGGAGATTTCTCTTCCAAACACAAAGAGATTTCGGGACGAAAGGACTATGACGAAAGGAGCTCCGACATGTTCTGTGAGACTGGCGGTTCCCCGGGGGCAAGCCCAGCGGGGAGAAGTTTGCCTCATTTTGCCTCATGACTGGCTTCAAAACCAAGCATGGACACAATAAAGGTGGAGTTCAGCACAGAAGTGGAAGCTGTTCAATATTGTTCAATAATACAGGGCCTTGTTTTGGATGACGTAGGTATTTCATACAGAGGGTGTGTGAATATCTGTGGATATGTTTCAATGTTTCAATGTGTTCTGTTGACGAGCCACTGTGCCAGAGGGGACAAATCATCATCAAGGCGTGGAACGCATCAAGCTGTCTGGGTTGCAGCTGTTCAAGTCATGATTATTATAGTTCTCATACCCTCGGTGACGAGAGACCCCTCGGTCAGAGAACACATCGCTTTTTGACGTTTTAGGGCACATTCCATGAGAGTCTCTGAAAGAGCAGGTGTTGGTCTATGGAAAACATCTGAAAAAACATCCGGGTTTGGGTCTCCTGCCTCGAAGGGCGCATGGTGCCCTTTGGCAAGATGTATGGCTTTTTGGAGAGGTCGAGTCCGAGGGATGATTTCAGTTCATACCCCCCCTGGTCAACGCAGCTTCTCAGACAATCTCACACATGCTCATTATGGCGTACTCCCTGGGCAAACTACTCCGGAGTGCAGAGGCTCTGAACAACTGGCCTCTGATTGAGAAATTGTAGATTCAGCAGCATTGTGCTTCCTAGTTTCAGGAAGTCCACCTTAGTCACAAAACACCAATATACATCACTATAGATTGCACAGTACACCCCGGTCATCCTATAGTCGCTTTAGGGAAACCGGAATCTGCGCTTCTGGTCCCTCTCCAGATCAATATGATCTATATAGACCCCCAAATAGATAGAAAAGTAGATCCCCACTAAAAATGTATTGGACACCATTTCTATCTATTTGGGCACCACTATATTTGGCCATTGCTGCTTACATCTCGGATGTGTGATGCTCGCTGGACCAGCACTCTCTCAGGCTACAACCACAAGCTGGACGGGGGGCCCGTCACTGGAGGGTTGGGGGGGGACCAGCTACAGTCACCACCATCGTACTGGTAGGGAGTCGAATCGACACCCGAGCTTGGCATCCAACAGATTCCTTTGACTGTGGTGTGGTCAACAGTTGGCTCCTCCCCTGTCTTGAAGTGGACGTCTTCATCCCAGGATGGATCAGCGGCGAATGAACGAACAAAGACTGGTTTTTATTTGGCTCCTGACTCAAGTAGTCGAACGGGCATGCTGCGTTCGTCTGAAGGAGATACTGTAACAGGATCTCCTACTAAAGCAGTCTAAACGAGATAGGGCCCCCACACAATAGATAGTGTATTTGAGTTTAGTAACAAATAAATGTCGCTGTTCATATAGGAGTCCAGAGCACACGGTGCTTAGAACATGTGTATAGTTGAGACGCGCAAGGTGGGCATCTGTCACATTTCTGACTCAAATTACCTACGAATCATTAAATGATCATGTTGATTCTCTGAGGATCCAGCACTTTTCAGGGGACCCACGCCCACTATACTTCTATAATATGTTCACAACAAAAACCACGGCCATGGCCGTTTTTAGCACGTCAAAACCCTGCTCGCCCGTTCCCCGAATGAGACGCGGCAAAAACAAAGGCTGGGACTTGCTGGGTATAAAGCCTCGACCCTAAGGGACTTCTAGTATAAGACCCTAAGAAGCCTAAAGACCCTAAGACTGGACTTTATATATAGCTGGAGACAAAAAACACCCTTAGAATAGACTATAGCTTGAGACCCTAAAACTTTTCTATTTTCGCGGATGGCTTCGCAGTTCGCGCCTGGTTTAAGGTTTTGCAGCATTTCATGTGTGTCACTTGTGGGTGTACACAGATGTTCCCACGGACGTAATTACCTGCAGATGTACCGATGTACCCTGAAGAAAGCTGGCCGCCGTCATTCTCAGCTCTTCCCAACCCACTGTTGAGGACTGCAACAAAAAGACCTGCCCCGCCTTCAGAATCCCAGAAAAAACCATCAGGAATCAAGAGAGACCATATCACCATATCTCTTCATCATAGGTTTTTCAATTGACTCTCTTGACCTTTTTCGGTCCGACACGGATCCTTTTCACCTATGCCCTTCTCTCCAGAACGCTCGAGGATTTCCGCTTGATCCTCTTCGAGGCCACCGGTGGCGCGCACTTCGACGCCCAAACCGATGGCGGTGAGGAGCCGTGGGTGCCCGGTCCCGAGCTCGCTGGGCGTTCCCGGGGCGCGGTGGCCGTGGGAGCAAAAGAGAACATGTATAATACTGGGGGTAGCTGTATGTGGCATCGTTTTGGAGGTTGCATCCAGATTTTGGGGTGGTAAGCCGAAGAGTCCCAGAAAGTCCCTTTGGACAGGTTAAAACCGAAGAACTGGTTAGACTGGTGCCTCGGGACTTTTGTCCATCCACACAGATGGACACAGCCAGGCACCGGACTTCTGGAGGCTGAACATTCCGGGTCTGGATTCGTCGTGTCGTGAACCTTCAGGCTGAATTCATCAGGGATGTCCTTCGTTCTTCGCCTTACCAGGAGAGTTGTGTCGTCACGCTGGTGATCACACCACAGGAGGTGGACGCGACTTCGTCCGTCCGCGACCGGGGGGCGGCACGGAGGTTCGGTGGTGTTTGGGGCGGTCCTTCGCACCCGGGTGTGGTATCTGCACTCCATCAGCCCACCTCCGTTTCGGTTCGGTGGGACTGCGGTGGGTGCTCTTGGGGTCTAACCACCGAACCTGAGGAGATGGTGAAGTCGCCCTAGTCTTCCAAATCGGAAAGCTTCCGGATGAATGCTTTCTTTTCCTCAGACTCCAGACAGCCCCGGGACTGGGTTGTGCAATGGATGAGATCTTGGAGATGAGATTTCGTGACCCTCCAGATGGTTGGGCTTTGATTGAGTTAAGAGCAAAACCGTGGAGTGGGCACCAGACGGTACTCCCACGCTAATCGGCTCTAGGAGTTGATTCGAGAAGAACGGTGTTTCTTTTTGGGTTTTATTCGGACTGACCTGCAAAGTCCTTGAGAAGCATGGATCAAAGCTATGCAGAAGGTCGGGGCGATGTTTTGTGAGTTTGTAAGGTCCGGTGCAGATAGAAGACATCTTCGAGCCGAACACATCAGGGCGATCAGGGCGTCGACCTTGTGCCCACTCGGAGATCTTTGAAGCATTCGGAGGGGGGGATGATTCAATGGTTAGCTCCAGTCCAGCTCTGCATGTGTTTCCTTGTCACTCTGTTCGCCCTCCCCCCAGACGCCCTCGGTCCGGACGTCCGACGACCTCAAGGTGGCGAAGGACTTGCGGGCCCGGACCATGAGGGCCCTTGGGGTGAACTGGCAGAAGACACAGAAGGGCCACGAGAACTGGAAGGCGCGGCCGGTGTCGACGACCGCGGCGGGTCGATGTCCCGGGCGCGAGAGGGGTCGGTGAACGTCCCGGCCGCGATGGCCGTGAAGGCCGATTCTGTCGGCGTTTGGGGTCTGTCAATCTCTCGACAGGTCAGGAGTCTGGTGTTTGGAAAAAGCTGAAACAGAGTCCTTCCGCGGCTTCCCCCAAAAGCGGTGGATGAAGAGTGTCAGGCCGAAGCAGGGCTGATCCCCCAAAAGCGGATGTCACCTGCAGGTCACCTATTTTGGGGACAGAAGTGGGCACACCATGTGTATTGCCCCACTCAACACCAAGCGGTGGGACAGTTCGCTTTATTTACTGTCATCCATAGTCTATTTTCCCACCGCTTTGGGATGAAACGAACATGCACCGATCATGGCAGCAGCTTTGCAAGCCCTAGGGGATCCACTGCCGTCCTCCACCGAACACGGAGAACAGGGTGGACGAACCAACGCAGGGCTGAGCCGGGGTGCAACGCGTTGCACATCCAGAAACTACACCCAAACGGAAAATTCAGAAACGCATCGGTCTTTCCATCCATCCTGCTCCTTCCATCGGACCCTAAACCTCCAAACACCTCCTGAGAAGATGGTTGGGGTGGGTTTGGGGGGTCTAACCACCTTCTGAGGATATGGTTGGAGCTCTAGGGAGACGTGTTTCCAGATATGTGATGTTTCATAAATACACATCACCAAACAATCCAGGTCCACTACCTTTTCCTGCAAAGAACCAGCCCATGTTCATAGCCTTTTTCCGACCAACATACTTGACCGACAACAGTCTTTTTGGACAAGGGATGGGTACATTGGTTACGGTTTGGATTGCGACATGGGACATGGAAGAAAACACCGCACAGAGGAAAACTACTCAATCTTCATCGTGACTGTTTGCTCAAACATGAGAAATTGCAATTATCACTATGGACATGGTATTCCACTCACCAAATTTCATGCACACAGTTTATTCCACTGTACTCCGACTCCTACTCATTTACGCAACAGATCTTTCAGCCGTGGTTCGTCTGCTAGTACCCTTTTCATTGCGCCTCAATGATGGAGATTAGGGCCGTGTCTGGCAGAACAGTTGCTCAGGTGGATGAAGATGAGTTGCTTGACATGGTTGAAACTGGAAAGTCCTTTTTGCACCTAAAGCAGCTCCTTTCAACTAAGGTTGGACACTCAAGATTTCGACAAAGGCTCTTGAGTGATACAATCGGCGAATTGCATGACAGCATGCCGCTAATACCAGTTTCAAGTGTGCAGCTGGTAATCCTGGACTTTTGTGCTCCAGACGAGACTAAGTGGGATGAGCTAGATCGAGGCTGTCGGGAGAATAATGTGCGGGCAGTTGAAAGCTTGCTTCAGAAACCGTATGATCCCAACTGGAGAGGTGGTGCTTTCAATGCTACGCCCATTCATATTGCGGCTAACAGAGGCCACTTGGAGGTTGTCCGATTGTTGCTTGAGGCTGGAGCCGACAAAGATGCAGTAAGGACAGATGGGGCAACCGCTTTGTTTATTGCCGCCAAGAATGGCCACTTGGAAGTTGTGCGATTGATGCTCGAGGCTGGAGCTGACAAAGATGCAGCAAGGACAGAAGGGACAACGGCTTTGTTTATTGCCGCACATAGCGGCCACTTGGAAGTTGTCCGATTGTTGCTCGAGGCTGGAGCTGACAAAGATGCAGCAAGGACAGAAGGGGCGACGGCTTTGTTTATTGCCGCCCAGAACGGCCACTTGGAAATTGTGTGGTTGTTGCTCGAAGCGGGAGCTGACAAAGATGCAGCGTCGACCGAA